>JAOSBN010000005.1:25793503-25827704 GCA_027563595.1 Erythroxylum suave
TGATTGAATGTTGGGCTTATATTAATTAATTGTTAATTAGAAGCCCAATTGAACATTTAGAAATGGGCTAAGCTTTGGTTTAATTTGATTAATTAGATTAATTAAATTAAAACAAAGTTATTTAAGATAAATAGAGGTAGAATTTTGTTTTTAATGGACTAAATGTGCAGCTACATATTTAGTATTGATTTGCTATATTAAAGATGGTTTTAACATGTTTTATGATCATTATATGGAGTAATGACCTTATCATTAAATGGTTTAATGGTGGTCTTTTAATGATAGCATGTAACCTATTAGGATGCATTGGATTTAATAAGAAAGAGGTGCATTCGATGGACCATCTTCCTTCTTTCATCACAAAACTGAAATTGATATGTCTCATTTAGGTTAGTTTTCTTTTCATATAGCCATCTTAAAGACAAATGAGAAAAGTCTCATTTATTGGCTTCTTTATGAATGATTAATGAATGAAGTGATACATTTGATGCAAATCTCTTCTTTCTTTTGATGAAAACCGAAATGAGAAGGTGTAAGAAGGGGTTCTTGCATTTTTTACTCTCTCTCTCCTATCTTACATGGTATAGACAAAAATTGCATGAGAAGTGTCTCAAAATTTGGCTTCTTTCTTCTAAGGAAAAAAATCTCTTCAAGTTTTCCTTTCCCACTAAAGGATCTCGTTAACCAAGTTACCCAAGAAGAACAAGTGGAAGATCAAGTTGGTCGAGGATACAATATCGAGTAGAGGATACAATAACAAGAAGAGGATATATCTCCTAGGAGAGGATACATTGCCAAGGATAGGATAACACAACGAGGAGTTAAAGCTGTAGCGAAGGAGTCGGTAATATGATTTCTACCACCTTGTTCTTATGTTTATTATCCTTATACCGTATCATGTATGGTTAAAGTTTTGAAATCTACCTTTTTATCCAAATCATGCATGCTTTACTTTTTCGATCCAACAACAACTTCTTTTCTTATTGTACCAATCGAAAATAAAGAAATTGTTGATACCATCTTTATGTTAGATGGGTTCAAAACCTATGGCCTTGATGGATTGAATGGTCTTTTCTTTCAGAAGTCCTAGGATGTTGTTAGCAAAATGATCTTAGAAGCTACTTATGAGTTCTTTAAAACTAGTAATGGAGTGCCCCACCTCCATTGAGCATGTATCCGTACATTTGAAGGACATCTGAGCATTTACCTGTAAAGGGGGCGTGCTAGTTAGAGCAAACACATCACTCATGATGGCATCATAAACTCAATTCCTCATTTCAATAATAAAACACAATTTACATTGTAGCATTACATGCAACATCCATATATATATATATATATACAATATTTAAAAATTATCAGAGTCTAAAGCTCTGTTTACAAAATATACTACATAAATGAGGAACTATAAAATAACTCTATCTAAATTCTTCAATCTCAATTGACCGACCTTTGATCCATTTCTTTAATCTAAAAATGTTGTATTAGACTTCTTTTGGAACATCTTAATAGCTAGTTCTCCTCTCTCTTGCATGAAAGTCAACATTGTAATTCTGATGAGTTTTATGAACTCAATGAGCTAACCATCCTCGATGGCTCACTCATAGCACGTATCACAACAGTTCTTATTCCAAAATTCACATACAATTCATAATTACGTCATAAAACATATTTCATATAATTTCACTAATCATCATATTGCATCAAATAACACTTTATTCACTAATTTCACATTTCTCATTCAAAACAAGTCAAATAACTCATTTCGATCATTTAAACATAAATATCAAATATATATGCAATGTACATGTGACTTGCTTTCAATTATTACGTTGTTGTGACCGAGTGCCTTTTTAATTGTCCCATATCCATTGTAGACACTGGGCTCATTAATAATTGTCCCGTATCCGATAGGGATACTGAGCTCATTATACATAGTGAGCTAGAGGCCCTTACCACATTCTGACCTTTAAGCTCTTTTTACTGGCGACTCCGATCACAACTGCCTTTATCTTATCATGCATATCATGTAATGAAATGCATCACATAACATATATTCAATCAGTCACTTTATTTCAGTATCCATATTCACTTTCACATATTATTAAACCTAAGTTTGGGATTCAACAATTATGTTGAGTACACTTATTTCTGTCAGATTCACATACAATGAACACTTCCAATGAAATTCTCATACATCAAATGCCTTGAACTATCAATGTCTAGAAATCAACACATTCACATCAATAATAATTCAATACAGAAATTTAAACAGAACAATCAATTAATATGAGACCATGTAGGTCACTCATAGTATGTTCCAGATAGTTATTGCTGCAATGTCTTAGAAATATTTGGATGTTATCACTCTATTTACGCTTCTATATCATGTAGCACATACACATTTACACTTAACTAATTTGTACAATCACATTAATACTCAATCATACACATATGTATATGTGTTATATACTATGCATGCTTAAGGATAATCCCAGGAATATTTCCTAAATTCACATCTCATAATCATTTAACATCATTTTTAATCATTCATTAATACCTAATACACCTTACTCACTTTAATGATCGAATCCATTATCAACTAGGTTCATTCTAAGCCTCATTCAAGCTTAATTACATTATAAGATAGTACTTTAGCATTAATTGTCTCAAACATCAATTAAAAGACAACTCCTTTCTTTGTACCTGCCTATGATTATGGTGATCCTTCACACGATCATGACAGAAGCTTATAGAATTGGACACGATCGTGGGGATTTTTGCCATGATTATGACAAAACCAAAGTTTTTACAGGACATAATTATAGGGTGAGGGCCCCGATTGTGCCTTGTATTTTTCTTCCCCATTTCTTACACAAATTCAACATACATACAAGCCTCATTTACATTCCAGTTTTTCCATTGTTTACATCCATTTATGCTACCTTATGACATACTAATTTAACTTCCATATCGATTGCATTGAACTCTTAAAACTCTGCTCATTTGATTCATCTATCATACGTACAATCCTAACTCTTTCCAAAGTATATCTCATTCATAATACATCAACAATTCATTTCCATAGTTCATCATTTAGGATTCATAACCTCTTCAATTTTACCTCAAAACTATCTCAATATCATTCATAAGTCAACTTATAACGGAAGGTCATCAATCATACGAAAAAACAAAACATTTCATCATAATTTATTATTATACCAAATTCTCATTTCAAGAATATTACTCTAACACCTTTCTTATACCCAAATTTCACCTTTATTATACCTTAAATTCTTAGCATTCCCTCACATAATAGGCTATAACTCATGGCTTTCATATCCTCAAAATAAGAACACATCATATACATTTATTCGTCAATTTCCTACATCCTTCATTAACACGAAAATAAGACATAAACACTTTTCTTCATTTATCAACTTTGAACACCATTATAATCAACATTCTACCTATAAAACATATTTATAACAATTTATAAATTATTACTGATCATCAACACAAAAGCAAAACATAACCCTACTTACTTCCTCATCCATGCATCATCATATTTCAACTTCTTTTTCATAATCATTCATCCCTTAAACTATCATCATAAATGCTTTCTATTAAATAACTCATAAATAACATTAATACTCTAAAATTTAGAACCTAAACCTCTTTATTTTTACACCCACGTTACATCATATATTTATCACCATGATCATGAACATTCAATCTCAAATTAATGACCATATTTGTTTCCTTTACAACAACTTATGAAGTTTGATGTATAACTTACTTGATTTACTTAGAGCTTCTTCAAAATCTCCAAGAAACCCTAACTCGTTATGCTACACGATCATCATCATAGGGGGGCAAAGTAGGTTAGGTTTTTTGTGACAAGATGAAGAGAAGACAACAATAATGGAAGTAGCAAGTGAAGGATGAGACCAAGATTCAACATTGAGAGGGGGAGAAGAGAGTGTCGTAGGTGAAGAAAAATGAAAGATGAAGAAGAGAGATTAAAAAAGAGATGAGAGCAAATAATAAAGTGAAAGACAACTTAAAGTCAAAATGGTCTTTCATTTGGGAGAAGTGTCGTGAGGGTGGATACATGGCATGGAAACTGACATGTCCGTTTCCCATGATTCTTCACTTGGTTCTCTTAATAACTAATCCATTTATCTCCAATTTCTAATCTAAATTTTCTCCAAATTTTCAATAACACTTGTCATTAATTCCTAATGCCATACATCAATTATTTTTGTCATCATTTGACACTTATTTGTACTACCATTTATCAATTGTCTTGTCACTTAGCATTTTTCCTAGTCCAAAAATACCCAACTTCTCAGAAAATGCTTAAATTTCGCCAAAAAAATTTTAAACCAATAATTTAATTCACCAAATCCATTTTCAAGACAAAATATTCACTATCCATATCATAATCACATTAAAAAAATCATTTATACCCGGAAAATATCAAATGAATGCATGAACAATCATTGTAATGTGTACAAAAATTAATATTCATATGTGTGTGTATGTTTATACTATACATGAGCATGAAATGAATTTCCTAATTTCTCATCGCTAATTCTCATTTACAATGGTCTAGGACCCTATGTCCTAACCTTTATTAATGAAAACGGGATATTACAATTGTCCCCCCATTAATTAATTTTGTCCTCCAAATTCTTACCTGATTGATCAAATAGGTGGCGATATTGTCTCCTCGTGTGCTCCTCTGTTTCCTATGTAACTTCCTTACTTGAGTGATTCTTCCAAAGGACTTTCACCAATAGAATTACTCGATTCTTGAATTGTTTCGTCTGATATCCCATTATCTTTACCGGTTCCTAGATATAACTCAGATTACTTGTAACTTCAACCTCATGGGCTGGTAATGCATACGTTAGATCATAACGATATCTCCTGAGCATACTTATATAAAACACATTTTGTACTTGAGACATCTCAATAGGTAGTGCTAACTTATATGCTAATGGTCCAATTCTCTCAATAATCTCATAAAGACCAATATATCAAAGGCTCAAATTACCCTTTTTACCAAATCTCAGCACTCCTCCCCATGGTGATATGCTTAGAAACACTCTATCTCCTACTCTATACTCCATATCTCTCCGATGCTGATCCACATAGCTTTTCTGTCTATCTTAAGCTGCTTTAATTCTACTTCGGAACAGTTTCACTTTATCCATAGTATCTTGTATCAGTTCTAGACCTTCAACTATCCTTAGCCCCTCTTCATCCATATACAAAGGCGAACAAAACTTTCTGCCATACAACACGTCATACGGTGCCATTCTAATATTGCTTTAATGATAGTTATTATATGCAAACTCAATCAGAGCTATATACTAATCTCATGCTCTTTGAAACTCCAATACACAAGCTCTGAGTATATCCTTAGTATTCTTAATTGTCGTCTCACTATATCCATCTATCTAAGGATGAAATGCAGTACTGAAGTTCAACTTCGTACCCATAGCTAACTTTAAGCTCTCTAAATTTTCAAAGTAAACCTAGGATCCCTATTCGATACAATGGACACCAGAACCTTATGCAACCTCACTACTTCATTCATATATCTCTGGGCTAATTGGTCTAGTGAGTTATTTTCTCTCACTGGTAAGAAATGAGTCAGACTTTGTCAATCGGTCTACTACAACCCATATAGCATCATTTTGCCTCAATTCCTTGCGTCTTCATCCCTGGCTATGAAAAATGTTACTTCAGCATGTTATACATCTTGGTGGTACTAGGATGAATAGCATAGACTGCTATATGAGCTTCCTCCAAAATCTCCTTCCTCATATCCTTAGCATCGGGTACACAGCCTCTACCTCAACTACAGTGTCCCATCTCTCAATTCAAATTCAGAATTCAAGTTCATCTTCAACTTTTTAATAAGCTCCACAATTTTTAGATCTTTACCTTGAACTTTTCTACTTCTGGCATGCAATACAGATCTCAGCTTCAATGTAGCTATTAATGCCTCATTCTACTCTAGATTCAACTTAACATTCTCTCAATTGTACTAGGCTCGATAACCTCGATATTTGCACTTGAGCGATACTACTATCTGATTTTCTACTTAAAGCATCAGCTAACATATTAGCTTTTCACGGATGATACTCTAGTGTGTAGTCATAATCCTTCAACCATTCAATCCATCTCCTCTTTCTCATGTTCAACTCCTTTTGAGTCAACAATTACCATAAACTCTTATAATCAGTATATATGTGGAATGTCTATCCATATAGATAATGTCTCCATATCTTTAGAGTGAAAACCACTGTAGCAAGCTCTAAGTCATATATCGGATAATTTATCTCTTGAAACTTTAATTGTCTCAATATATATGCAATCACTTTGCCATACTACATTAGTATACATCCTAATCCTTGATGCGAAGCATCACTATACACCACATAACCTCTTGTTCTAGATGGAATAGTCAATAATGGTGTTGTAGTTAATCAATGCTTCAGCTCCTTAAAACTCCTATGCCATTCATTGTTCCTTCTGAAAGAGACATTCTTCCTTAGAAGTTTTGTCAAAGGGGCAGAGAGCAGTGAAAACCCCTTGACAAACCTCTAGTAATATCCAACTGATCCAAGGATACTTCAGATCTCTGATACTTTCCTTGGAGCTTCCTCCTTCATTACTATCTCCATATTCTTTGGATCAACTTATATGCCTTGTCCAGTCACTATGTGCCCCAAAAACACTATTGAGCAAGCCAGAATTCACACATGTTGAATTTGGCATACAATTGTTTCTCTCTCGTGATCTGTAGAATTCTTCAAATGTCCAGCATGCTCCTCTCTGCTCTTAGGATACACCAAAATGTCATCTATGAACACAATCACAAAACGATCCAGGTATGGTTGAAACACCTTGTTCATCAAAGTCATAAATGCAGCTGGGGCATTATTCAACCCAAACGGCATTATTAGAAACCCAAAATGTCTATACTTGCTCCTGAATGCACTTTTCGGTACATCAGCCTCTATTATTTTCAATTGATAGTACCCAGATCTCAAATTCAACTTAGTAAACACCCGAGCTCATTGCAACTAATCAAAAAAATCATCAATTCTTAGTAATGAGTACTTGTTCTTCACTATTACTTGATTTAGTTGCCTATAATTGATACATAACCTCAAAATCCCATCCTTTTTTTTTACAAACAAAACTGGAGCTCCCCAAGGACATACACTGGGTCTGATAAAACTCTTTTCCAATAACTCCTGAAACTAAGCCTTTAGTTCTTTCAGTTCCACAAGTGCCATCCTATATAGAGGAATAGATATAGGTATAGGAGCAACACCTAGAACTAAGTCAATTGTAAATTCCCTTTCCCTATCTAGGGGTAAACTAGATAACTCAATGGGAAACGCATCCAGGAATTCCCTCATAATAGGAATGTTTGACATATTCTGCTCAACGCAAATATCGAATATGCAAATAAGCCTCACATCCACCTCTAATCAATTTCAGTGCACTCATGAATGAGATCAATCTGGCTTGTACTGTTTGACTAATACCTCTTAATACTACTCTCAGTTGATTATGAGATTCTAGTATCACCTCCTTAGTGTAACAATTCATGATAGCCCTATGAGTAGTGAGCTAATCCATGCCTAAGATAATATCTATCTCCTTTAACTATAATATAATCAAATCTGCTTCCAATTTTGCCTAATCAATTCTAATCAAAGACCTTTTACAAACTTTTCCTATTATTTTATTACTATTTATTGATATATTCACCTCTAATCTGTGTTTCAATAGTTCTCTATCATAATACAACCTAGATATCAAATGCAGTGAAATAAAAGAATGCGTAGATCTTGGATCTAGCAATGCAAAAACTTCAAAATTAAGGATATTCAACACACCTGCAACAACATTTAGGGAGTTCTGAGCCTCCTGTTTGGTCATCATATAAACTCTAGCCTGAGACTACGATTGGTTGCTCCGCACCTCAGTCCTGACAGTAGGACTCCCTGAACTCACTCTGCCTCTACCTCTGCCTCTCTATCCAGATCCACTAGCTCGACTCTGTTGGATAGTTGTTTCAATTACTACTCCTTCTCTCACTCTAGATTGTGTTCTATAAACTGTGGGATAGTCTCTGATCTAATGATTAAAAGAGCCGCATCGAAGGCAAACTCCTAACAATTTCTAGCATTCTCCACTGTGCTTCTTCCTATAATGTTCATAATTAGGTAGCTGTCTTGATATTGTACCTCTTCCACTACCAAATTGCATAAAATTTTCCCTCTGTCTAAACCCTGACTGTCTTGATCTAACCAGTGTTCAAAACAACCTGTTCTAGCCCTTACTAAACCTTCTATTAGAACCACCCTGAGATTCACTAAGCCTCTTCATTCTGGGCTCTTGTCTGTATTCCCTTTGACCATCACTTAACAACTGCTCAATTCGGATCGAGGTTGCTCTTAACTCAGTGAAACTACTCAGATTCGTCATAGCCAGCCTCGTCTAGATTTCCATATACACCCCATCTTCAAATCTGCTACACTTGTCTTCCTCCGTAGGAATCAAGGCAATAGCATACCCCATCAACTCATTAAACTTTATCGCATATTCAGCTACTATAAGTCTCCCTTGCTTCAAATCTAAGAACTTTTTATCTTTCTGTCCAGGTAGATTTTTGACATATAGTTCTCTTTAAAGACCTTTAGAAAGACTTCCCACTTCAAGCTACAAAGCCTGGTGGTAATGCCTAGAATAGTCTTCCACCATTAGAATGTTAGACCTTGCAATAAGGAACATGCATAGTCGACCTTCTTGTCCAGCTCACAGTCCATCTAATCGAAAAACTCTCTCCGTTCTCCCCAGCCATCCTTCAGCCTCTGTAAGGTCTGTATTTCCGTAGAAGTCCACATCCCTCTACTTTCTCAATTTATCATATCTCCTTTCCTTTCTATCAGATTCACATATAATGAACACTTCCAATGAAATTCTCATGCGTCAAACGCCTCGGACTATCAATGCCCAGAAATCAACACATTCACATTAATAAAAATTCAATACAAAACTTTAAACAAAACAATCAATTAATATGCGACCATCTAGGTCTACTCATAGTATATTCCAAATAGTTATTGCTTCGATGTCCTAGTAATGTCTGGATGCTATCGCTCTATTTGCACTTTTATATCATACAACATATACACATTTACACATTACTAGTTTGTACAATCACATTAATACTCAATCATACACATATGTATATGTGTTATGTACTGTGCATGCTAAATGACAATCCCAAGTATATTTCCTAAATTCACATCTCATAATCGTTTAACTTCATCTTTCAATCATTCATTAATACCTAATACACTTTACTCTCTTTAACCACCTAATCTATCATCACTAGGTTTATTATAGGCCTCATTCAAGACTAATTACATCATAAGAAAGTACCTTAGCATTAATTGTCTCAAACATCACTTAAAAGAAAACCTTCCTTTCCTTATACCTGCCCACAATCGTGGTGGTCCTTCCCATGATCATAACATAAGCTTGTAGAACTGGCCATGATCGTGGAGATTTCTACCACAATCATAACAGGACCAAAGTTTTGATAGGCCACGATCGTGGTTTGAGGGCCATGATCGTGCCCTGCATTTTCTTCCCCAATTCTTCCACGAATTCAACAACATATAAGCCTTACTTACATTCCAATTTTTCCGGAATGTACATCCATTTATGCAACCTCATCACAAACTAATTCAACTTCCATGTTGATTGCCTTAAACTCTCAAAACTCTAATCATTTGATTCATCATCTTTTACTTAATCCTATCATACATATAATCCTAACTCTTTCTAAAGTATATCTCATTCATAATACATCAACAATTCATTTCCATAGTTCATCATTTAGGATTCATAACCACTTCATTTTTACCTCAAAACTATCAATATCGTTTGTAAGACAACTCATAACTGAAGGTTCATCAATCATACAAAAAAAACCAAAAAAAAATCATCATCATTCATTATTATACCAAATTCTCATTTCAAGAATATTACTTTAACACCTTTCTTATAACTAAATTTCACCTTCATTGTACGTTAAATTCTCAATCTATTTCCTCATGTAATAGGTTATAACTTATGGCTTTCATATCTGCAAAATAAAAACACATCATATACATTTATTTTTTAATTTCCTACATTCTTCATCAACACAAAACTAGGACATAAACACTTTTCTTCATTTATCTACTTCAATGCCATTATAATGATCATTCTACCTATAAAATATCTTTATAACAATATATGAATTATCACTTATCATCAACACAAAAGCAAAACATGACCCTACGTACAGCTTCCTCATCCACACATCATCATATTTCAACTTCTTTTTCATAGTCATTCACCCCTTAAACTATCATCATAAATTCTTTTTATTGAACAACTCATGAATAACATTAATACGCTAAAATTTAGAACCTAAACCTCTTTATTTTTACACCCAAGTTACATCATATGTTTAACACCATGATCATGATCATTCAATCTAAAATTAATCACCACCATATTTGTTTCATTTACAACAATCCATGAAGTTTGATGTATAACTTACTTGATTTACTCAAAGCTTCTTCAAAATCTCCAAGAAACCATAACTCCTTATGCTACACAATCATCATCATCGAGGGTGGAGTAGGTTAGGTTTTTAGTGACAAGATGAAGAGAAGACAAAAAAAATGGAAGTAGCAAGTGAAGGATGAGAGCAAGATTCAACGTTGAGAGGTGAGAAGAGAGTGTATTAGGTGAAGAAAAATGAAGAAGAGAGATTAACAAAGAGATGAGAGCAAATAATAACGTGAAAGACAAATTAAAGTGAAAATGGTCTTCCATTTAGGAGAAGCATCATGCGGGTGGATCCATGACATGACAAGTGACACTTGTCACTTGCCACACGTCCACTTCCTATGATTCTTCACTTGATCCTTTTTAATAACTAATCCATTTGTCTCTAGGTTCTAATCCAAATTTTCTCCTAATTTTTAGTGACAATTGTCATTAATTCCTAATGTCATATATCAATTATTTTTGTCATCATTTGACAGTTATTTCTACCACCATTTATCAATTGTGTAACCACTTGGCATTTTTCTTAGTCCAAAAATACCCAAATTCGCAGAAAATTCTCAAATTTCACCAAAAAATTTTAAATCAATAATTTAATTCTCCAAATCCATTTTTTAAGACAAAAATATTCACTATCCATATCATAATTACATTAAAACAATCATTTATACCTAAAAAATGTCAAATGAATGCGTGTACAATCATTATAATGTGTAAAAAAATTAATATTCATATGTGTGTGCATGCTTATATTATGCATGAGCATGAAATGCATTTCCTACTTTTTCATTGCTATTTCTCATTGACAGTGGTCTAGGACCCTATGTCCTAACTCTCATTAATAGAAACGGGATATTACAAGGTAGCATTTGAAGGAGATTAATAAAAAATATCTTTTTGATTCCCAAGTTGAGTAATTCGACTTCATTCAGTGATTACAAACCTATCTCTTGCACAAATTTCCTTAATAAGATCATCTCAAAATTAAGGTTGTTAATACTCTCATTAGAGACAATCAAAGTGATTACATTAAAAACAGATAGAATAGGGATATCATTTTGCTTGTTTAGGAGCAACTTAAAGGATACTAAAGAAATTTCACCCCGGCTATTTGCTTTATCAAGGTTGATTTATATATAACCTTTGCTTATTGTCAATTGGGATTTCTTGTTCCTCTAACTAGAAATGTTTGGATTCCCTAGACAAATTATACTTTGGATTAAGGAATGTGTCTCTCATGCTTCTTATTGTGTAATGGTGAATAGAAGCCTTTCTAAGTTATTCAAAAAGAGCTAGAGGAATAAGAAAAGGAGATTTTATGTTTTCATACCTCTTCATTTTAAGTATGGAAGTTTTATCGCTTCTTCTCAAACACAATGTCAGTTTGAATCCTAACTAAGATTTCATTTCAGATGTAAAATAGTCTCCTTGACTAATCTTTTCTTTGCAGATGATTTACTCTTATTTTGCAAAGCACATTTAACTTCAATCCAAATTTAAATGGTCTTATTTCCTCTCTAAAAGAGTTTCAAGTTTGGAATTGAATTTCAACAAGAGCTACTTCTTGATCTCTAAAGCAATCTTAGGTGTGGTATCTTGAATTTTCATAATTATTGGAATGAGTAGAAAGCTACCTTCTTTCTTGTATCTAAGTCTGCCCATATCTAACTAGAAGGTTGAGATTCTCATAATGCTTTCCTCTAATTGAAAAGTTCATAAAAGAATCTCCTTTTGGGTTAATAAATCACTTTCATATGCTAGAAAACAACGATTGATTAAATCTATTCTCTCTTCATTACACATCTATTAGAGTTGACATATGTTTTATAAATAAATAAAAAAGCTTATAAAATTATTGGAAAGATTGTTCAGAAATTTTCTATGGAGGCATCATGATGGAGTGGAGGATTTTGCTAAAATCAAGTGATTAGATATTTGATCTCCTAAAGAAGAAGGTGGTATGAGAGTCAATGTTATAAAGGCAATGAATTCAGCTTTGATTCTAAAAAGACTATGGCATATCATAGAGGATAAAATATCACTTTGTATGGGCAAGTCCTACATCTTAAAGACCTAGTTAAAGTTGATATTTTTTTAAAGTGGGGAATGGTAAGAAATCTTCTTTTGGTATGATAATTGGACAAGTTATGGCCATTTGATCTAATAGATTGGAGTCTCAATAACTATAACCCTTGGTTCTTTGGATGATAAGGCCTCTAAGCTAATAAAGAACAATAGTTGGGCTCTACCTCAAGGTTTGTTGAGACACAAACCTACCTACTTATCAGATTTCCATAGATCTGACAATTTCTTTTGGAAAGGAAAGCCAATTACTAATATTTCCATCAAGCTAACAAGAGATTGATGCAACCACTATGCCCTAAGGTATATTGGTACAACACCATACGGAATAAGTATTTGATTCCTACTGAAAAATAGACTAAGCATAATGTACAGGTTGGCTTTTCTGGCAGTGGATAAGAATTGTTCCTTATGTGATGAATCTAGGGACCACTTATATTGTTCCTTATGTGATGAATTGACCACTTGTTTTTTCAAGTGTCAATTTGCTTCAAGTGTTTGGAAAGAGATTAAAAGATATTGTCAATGGGACCTCACAAGGAATTCATTCTCAAAAACTATTCAATGGCTGATGGATCATTCGTGTAATCATAAAGACACTTTAGAGACCTACTTTATTACTTTGGAACCTATATTCATGGGATATGGAATGAAAGAAGTAATAGGAGATTCAAAAACAAATTTGCTATTGGGAAAGAGACAAGGAGACCCTTTTCTCAAGAACCAGGTCAACTGACTCCAGGAAAGATTAAGTTACCAACCTCTTGTTGCTTGTATTTTTTGATATTTTAGTAGTTAGACTACTCAAATCGCCTTACTAATGTTTGGGATTATCCCACTGACTATTTATAATCTTCTTTATTGTCTTTTAATAAATTCCTTTAATTTTTCAAAAAAAGGAAAGAACAAGCCTTGTCAGACTTTGGTTGATGTTGTGCTTATTGTAAAGGGACGACACTTCATTTCACGGTACAACGGCATGGTGCAATTTGCTTGAGAGGCGAAAGAGAGCTTTGGCAATTAAGAATTAATGGATTTACGCCCCTGTTGGAGAGGGAGACAGGTGGAGTGTGCAATGTTGCGTGTATGGAAATTTCTATCATTAGGAATTAAAGAGTACTTGCAAGGGGTCGATAAGGCCACAAATCTCACCATTACGACACATCAACTCTCGAGAAAATTATTCCAAGAGCAAACTTTCCAATTATGCAACGTATTGCATTTAATAACACTTGTTCAAACAGTTTAGAACAAAATATTCAATTAGGATTCAGTGAATACATCTCACGAGAGCAACTACTCAAAAATACAATTTCTAATAAATTCGATTCTCTTTGCAAATTCATTCTCCACAATTTTAGAAAATTAAGCTTGGATGACCAACATGATTTAGTATCAACTGTTTTCCAACCTGGCAAGTCTCAGCAACAAGAAGCCTATTTTCCGTGCATATAGTAACTAATTGCGGCCATATGGAGGATTCATGTTGTTCCCAAAAACAGGACCTGCATTGTTCTCGGCAGGTGGCTGTCTGGGTCTTGCATACTCGGCAAATATAACCCAGCCATCCAGAAACTGCAAAAAGTCAAGTAGATACAAAATTGGAAATTGAAGTTATAAAACATTTTGAAACAAGCTTGCCTTACTAATATCACTGCTGACTACATAAACGAGAACAGAAATGCCCATAATTAACCAAGATGCAAGAGGAACTCATATTGATGCTACCAAGTGACAATACCAAAGAAATTTTTTTCACATATGCATCCTACAGGTAGAGAGCAATAGAGGAAGTAGCAATAAGGCTTTTTGGCTTAATAGCAGGAAGCTATACTCAATAGAGGAAGTAGCAATAAGGCCTTTTGGCTTAACAGCAGGAAGCTACACGTCACGACTATAATGTGTTCCCACTTCAAAACTCTCCATAATTAAAACCAAGTCACCGAAAAATCAACGTGCCTCATCCAAATGAATGCTACCAGAAGTGCCATACACAGTGCTTATACCCTCATCGCGCAATTGAATGGCTTACTATTATAGGCTTCCACCAATCTTAATTCACATGAAATTCAAATAGCGCAGGTGTAAGGATGCAACATACACATCAATAGCATTTCCCCAATTAGGAACTTCTCATTGATAACAGCTATTACTTATGTGCAGGTGATGAAAAAAAGTGGCATGAAAGTAATGAAAAGGTGTATTTTCAGTCTACTCTTGATAAGACACCGAATATCAGACCAAAAAGTTGCATTATTTTACTTTCACTGCACTTGACGGTAACTATGTTGAAGAAAATATTTATGCATAGTCTTCCTCAATCATCTTTTCAAATTATATACAAAATCTCAACCCCTAAAAAGTACTGCTAAATGAATACTTTCCGTGGTCAGAAGTCAAAAATTGAATCCCCAAATAAAGGAAACATAAAATGACTAACCAAGCAAGTTATTCAATAAAACAACAGTTATCTTTGAGTATTCTTAGCCATGTAAAAGAACTTAATTTTTAAAATATAAAACCCATAACAACTCACCTTACCATCCATGCCTTCTATACCCTTTTTAGCATCTTCTAATGTAGCATATCTAACAAAACCAAACCCCTTAGAATATCCTGATACTCTGTCAGTAACAACTCTAGCTGAATCAACAATTAATCACAGTGAGAAACGAACAGTGGTAAATTTGAAAGAATACACACAAAAGCAGAGAACAACCATGGACCACTTCACCAAATTTGGAAAATGCTTCTCGTAGCCCTTCTGTTGTAGTTCTTTTACTTAGCCCTGAAAGAAAACTCAACACAGAAAGAAGTTGGAATGCAATCAACAGCCTTCCCAAATGTCCTCAAATTAAAATTATATATACAATAAGAAAGCTACTCCCATATTTCTTAAGAACAAAGTAAATGATGTGGGCGCCTAAGAGAGGTTGACAACTGGAAGGAGCATAAACTTAAAAGATACTACGAGAAGCTCACTGATTGTCAAACTGATAATGCATGCAAAGATAGGATTTTCCAACATCCTGTCTGCATCCCAAGAGTTCCTTATTCTACCATCTTAGGGATGCAAAATACTCGGGAACTACAAAATTCCTTTAAATGAAAGGGTCATCCTTCCTGAAAACAAAAGTCTCACAAAGACAAAACCTTAAGAATTAGAGTAGAACATATCTGTGACCATTGTAGCTCCTTTCCAGACATGCAAAAAATATAAAGACGAAGAAAAAATAAAATCGCAAAAACCTCTTGGTCCTGGGAATTAAAATCCTCATTGTACAATCCAATAAGGGCTTAAAGCCCTTCTAAGAACCATAAAGGCTGGTCATCAATAGTCTGTGCCAAAGATTCCCAAACCTAACTTCGGTGAAGGATAATATTCATTATACTTCGCTACTAAATCTTTATTATTCCTTTGACAATATAATGGACTTCTGAAGTTTGATCTTGTAAACATCTAGCAGGCATTTCAATATCCATTAAACAAAAGATTGGAAGCAAATGAACGTCATCCTCTAAATCTTCATATAAGCTACTCATAAAAGCTAACGTCTAAAGGTTCTAATCAAATCTATGATACAGAAAACTACAAGAATTTCCGATTAACGCTTAAACATACAAACGAATAAAAAAAGCTGCTTTTTTGACGTTATAACCATACCAAATCTTCAATCATAATCAAACAAGTCCAAAGCAGAGAATCGTCAAAAAAAAAAAAAACGCGATGAACAAAGATATCGAATATCCAGAGCAAAATAAAAGAAAATAAGCACGATCCATGACTGATATTCGCTGGAAATGAAGAGTGGGTACATGCCAGAAACAAAGAGGTTAGGGTTGGGCTCGGCCTGTTCCCTAGCAGAAGGTGACGAAGTCGGAGGCGGAGTAAAGGAAGCAGTGGAGGCTGTGGAGAAGAACCGTAGCCGAAGACCAAGAGGACTCGTGACAATGGCTGCCGCCGATCTCAAAGCCATCGTTACCTGGAAATTTTGGGACCAAGGGGTTTTAGAACTATAACCCCAATAAACTGAGAACAACCAAAGATTGGAGGGTTTGGTATTGGGCCTTCATAAGAACGAAGCCCTGAGACAAATATTTCCGCCTAGTTAAAGTTTATTATAATTCTTATTATTTATGTACTTTTATAGAATTGCAGTCCAGTGAAAAACACAATGTACAGGAAAGGTTTACAAAAATAAAAGAATTAAAATATCCAAGTTGCTATACAATTTGAATTAAGATTTTTTTTGTTAATCATAATCATAGTTTAGACTAATACAACAAATTTTATTAAATAATAATTCGGTAACCATTGAAACTTTCATTTCCAATTTGACCTTCATGTCAAGGTTTTAAATGACCTTGCATCAAATTACTTGTATCTAATTTAGATTATATTAATATTACATAAGATTTTTGTTGAGACTATAATGAAAAATTTTAATAGTTAGAGAATTGAAATAAAATTAAAAGACTAATTTTTTTAATAAATAATATTTAGTACATTTTTATTATATGAAATACAAACTTAATTTTTATTTCTTAAAATTTTGAATTCTTTCAATTCTATATAAAATTGTTATTAAACTAATGATAAACTTTGACCACTTTCTTAAACATCAATATTTAGTTGTATACACTATACACTTTATTTATTGAAACATCTAGATATTTATATGATTCTAAATCAACCTGCATTTAAAAAATTGATCGGTTTCAAACTCTAAATTATTACATAAATTAAATTAATTGGACCAACACATAACTCATTGTATTAAGATTGAAGTGTCACTTCTTCTTAGAAATTTTAACTCTATATTTCAATTTTAATTTCATTGGTCCAAATTCCTGTTTTATTTTATTTTTTAAAATTTTATATGTTTTCATTCTTTATTTAAGAACTTCTAACACTTATTCCAAAGTTGCCTTGAATGATAATTAAATTTGTTTTTAATTTTACTTGCAAGTTATAATCAAAACATTAACAGATTGATGAAATCAAATGAAATCTCGAATATGATTAAACGAGAAATTCTTCTTTTTTCATTGTTTTTGGTGTTGTAATATTGTTGACCAAAAGGGTTATTTTCAATACATCTTGTTTTACCTATTTGTTGTTGACTTATAAAGAGTTGTTTCTTATTCTTTTTTTTACCACAAAGTTGCCTTTTCTATATAAAAAAATCCCAATTTCATCTTGGTTTCAACTTTTGTTTTTAGGGCTAATCATCACTCCATTATTTCACATCTTTAAAAATATTCACAAATACATCGGTAAACAACCAAAAGAGCATAATACACTACAAAATGCTCGATGGATTTTTAATATTACATGTATAAAGGTACTGCAATTGCCTTTTACATATCTTAGCATAAATGTAAACTAAATGAAGCACAAATACTCATAGTTTAAGCCTTTGGAGGAGAAAATCAAAAGAAGAATTTTGAACTAGAGTACTAAGTTCCTTTCTATGATAGGTCGCCTACAATTGATTGAGTATATCCTTTCTTAAATCAATGTATACTAGGTCTCTCATTTGGTATTACCAATCAAGGTAATAAAAGCAATTAATAAGATCCAAAGGATATCTATGGAATGGAAATAGGCAAGGCATGACCAAAGCATGGATCAAATGGAATGATATATGTAAGCATGTGAAACAAAGGAGGCTAGGCCATATACTAATTAGCAATCAATCACATAACGTTAGCAAGAAGATTCTAGAGGCTAATTTGAAAGGAGAATTCCTTATAGGTGAATTAGGTATGGAGTGAATATTTAACCAATGATATCATTTAGAACGTCAGAAAGGGGTTCAATTATTTTTAAGAGGATAATAAAGATAAGGGAGATAATCAAACCTCATATAAGATATAAGGTGGGATATAGGAAAGAAACAAGTTTCTAGTTTGACAAATGGTCAGAGATAGGAGCCCTACATAAGCAACCACAACTCTATGTGCTGAAGCAACATCTCCCATTAAAGTCCACTATTCAGTAAGGCCTTAGAAACAAGGAAATCATACGAAGGTTGATCTCAGAGACACTGGTGAACATTTGCACTCAATACCAATCTTTCAGATGAGAAAGATATAGTCATATGGATAAGGGCTCACAATGGTTTATTCACAAACAAATCAGTAAGAAACCTATTATGGGGTATGGAAAATAGAGCGCGTAGGTATGAACTAGTATGGGACAATAAAATTCTCTCAAGGGCAATCCTAACCTTTTGAATGGCCATCCAATGATGACTACTCACACAGGATAAATTCAACAGATACATGAAAATCCCTAATAGGTGCACACTATGCGAAAAATAGATGGAATCAATCAAGCATATGTTATTCACCTATCAGTACACGAATAGCATATGGAAAGAAATGTTAGGAACAATTAAGACTTGGACATAATAAGGTCGTAGCTAAAACGAAACTAAAAATATTGAAGATTAAATAACACAGATTTTACATTAAAAAAAACCTCTGAATCAAGAAAAAAATCATGGACAAGGATAAAAGAATTTTATTACTAAAAAATTAGAGAATTACAAGGAGAAAAATTAGAGTCATTAAAAAATACATAATATTTGTTCTCTTTTTTTTCTTTTTTCTTTTTTTTACCCCACTTCTCTCTCTTTTTATTTTTATTATACCCGTATGAATGCTTTCTCTTTTTTTTTATCTCCTACCCATTTATAGGGAGGAAATTGAAGGTATGATTGGCCATTATTTGTTTTATTAGGCATGCTATACGTCTATTAAGTTTGACAATTCTCCCACTTGAAGATTTGATTGAGAATCAATCATATCTTCACACAATTCTTTCTATGTTGCCGCTTCATATTGCTTAGATCTCTGTCAGGCCGTACAAGGATTGACACCATACAAACTTGTCAGCATTGATTGCTTTTGTCATAAAATCTGTCAGGTTATCCATTGTATGAATTTTCTGCATGTCCACCGTTCCTTCTTCCACTTTCTCATGAACAAAGTGATACTGAACTTGAATGTGCTTTGTCTTTGAATGAAATACTGAATTCTTTGCAAGATGCAAAGCACTCTGATTATCACAATACAAAGTAATATTCTCTTGTTTATACCTAAGTTCTTCCAATTGCTTTTTTAGTGGCTTGTGTAGTTGTTACATGTTTTGCTTTTGTTGTTGACGTAGCCACAACTGACCGTAGTTTTGAAACCTAGTTCATAGCCCCTCCAGGTAATTTGAACACGTATCCAATAATAGATTTACCTTTGCCAAGATTACCTGTATAATCAGCATAAACATATCCTCTGATAGTAAAATCTGATCCTTCATAACATAATGCAACATTTGAGGTTCCCTTGATATATTTGAGAATCCTCTTAATTGTATTCTAATGCTCTCGACCAGGATTCACCATCTATCAAATAACCACTCCCACTGCATATGCAATATCTGGTCTTGTATAAATCATATCGAACATCAGGCTCCCTACTGCTGATGCACACGGTACTTGAGACATATCCATCCTCTCTTCTTCATTGCCAAGACTCATAGTTGAGAAAAACTTGAAATTAACAAGAGGGGTATAAATTGACTTATAATCAGAGGGTGTGGTTATGAAAGAAAGAGAAAGAATCATGAAATTCCACCTGTTTACGAATCAAACCTAACGAGCCGAAATAAGAGATGCTTCTTCAAAAGGAAAAATCGAACGATACAATTGATTAGTCTATATGCTCTTTTATTACTTTTTTGTATTCCCCTATTCCTCGGATACAATTCGATCCTTCTACGACCAAATCTCTTGTGTGTCTAATTGTTGCAAGATCTTCTTCAAACAATTCTTTTGAAAAAGTCAAATCTTCCTATTATTTATGTCTCGGTGAATTTGCATCCATAGAATCTTATTTAGTAGTCCCAAGTCCTTTATTTCAAATTCCCTAGCCAACTGTGCCTTTAATTCTTTGATACGATCATTGTTGGGGCCTGCTACCGACATGTTATTTACATACAATAGCAAGAATATAAAATCATCTCTGCTATATCCAAGACTCATGATGAAGGAATCAACTCTCTAACACAAACACCTTGGCGCCTGCTTTAGACCATACAGAGATTTGTTCAACCTCAAACGAAGTTCTCTTTCCCTTGTTCTTCAAATCCTTCTGGTTGGAGCATATAAATTTTTTCTTCAAGATCTCTATGAAGAAATGCAGTTTTCACATCTAACTGGTCAAGATTCAAGCCAAATACACACATTGCCATAACTAATCGAACTGTAGAGAGTTGAATTACAGGAGAAAATATTTCATTAAGATCAATACTTTCTTTCTGAGCATATCCTTCTACTACCAATATAGCATGATATCGCTCCACTTGATCATCACCACTTCGGTTGATCTTGTAAACCCATTTATTGCCAATAGGCTTTCTTCCTTGCAATCATGACACCAGCTCTAATGTCTTATTCTTATGAAGTGCTTCAATTTTTTCTTGCATTGCCATCATCCATTGAGATGCATTTGAATTATTCATTGCTTCTTGAAAAGTTGATGGCTCCCTGTCTTCAGTCAAAAGACAGTATTCAATATTGCCCTTTATAATATAGTCTGAGTGCCAAATTGGTGCTCTTCTTATACGAGTTGATCTTCGAGTATCTGGAATGTCATATTCAACTAGTTCTTTCTCCTCATGCTTGGGTGCAACTTTAGAAGAATCATTTTGATCAACTTCCCTATCCACTTATACTTTTGTAGTTTCTGGATTCTCTTGTATAGTGCCAACATTTTCTGCTTGTTCTTGATCCTTATCTTCTATGAAGATAACATCCCTGCTGATAACAATCTTATGGGCAGTGGGATCTCACAGACGATACCCCTTAACACCTTCAACATACCCTAAGAAAATGCACCTTCTAGATTATGGATCCAACTTTGTAGTTTTATAAGCCATGAACAACACATAGGTAGGACTTCCAAACATATGGAGGTTGGAATAATCCACTAGTTTACCGATCCACGTCTCCATCGGTGTCTTCAACTCAGTTGTAGTTGATGGAGCTCAATCCACCACATAACATGCTGTATTGACTGCTTCTGCGTAGAATTTCTTATCTAAGCTTAAAGTTTTTAACATCACTCTTGTTCTTTCTAATAGAGTACTATTCATCCACTCTACTACCCTATTTTGTGGAGGAGTGTATGCCATCGTAACCTGCCTTTTGATTCCTTCTTGCCTTCAAAATTCATGAAATTCTTTACTAGTATATTCTCGTCTATTATCTAACCGCAAACACTTGATCTTCTCACTAGATTTGAGTTCCACCTGCGTTTGTGAAATTTAAAGGCTAAAACACATATGCTTTCCTTTTGATAGGAAATACCCAACATCTCCTCGAATAATCATCAATGAATGTTACAAAGAAATTTGCTTCTCCTATAGACATAACTGGTGCTTGCCTTACATCAGAGTGAATCAATTTTAGAATTTCTTTGCTTTTGAACTTTGATGTGTTGAATTTCAATCAATACTACTTACTCACAATATAATACTCACAGAAGGGTAATGAAACCTTTGTAAGATCTGGAAGTATATTCTTCTCTACAAGTATCTTCATTCTTTGTTCTGACATATGTCCAAGCTTTTTATGTCACGCCATTGCAGATTTGTTATCTAGACTAATCACCATAATGGATGTCTCTCCTTCTTGCAAAGTTACTCCCTTCAACATGTACAAATTTGCAATAATCTTCTTTGCTTTCATAAATACTAGCACCGCTTTATTCACTTTCATGATCTTGTTTTGACTCTCAAATCTAAAATCGAGATCATCTAGTTGTCCTACAGACAACAAATTCTTCTTTAGGCCCTCTACATGTTACTCATTTTCAATAGTCTAAATTGTACCATCATACATTATGGTGCGAATCCCAATGATCTTAATAATCATTATAACTATACACAGATCCACCAAAGACAGATTTATACTGATGGAACCATTCTCTTCGAAAGGTCATATGAAAAGTAGTTGCTAAATCAAATAGCCAGACTTTAGCGAATCTTCTCTTTCCTCCAATAGTCGTTGATGCTTCAAAAACCATTACGCTTCTGTCATTTGAATTTCTTGAAATGTTTCCTTAAGGAACATAATCTTTCTTGTTTAGATTCCAACAATCCCTTTTCACGTGACCTTTCTTGTCATAATTGTAGCATTTATAGTTTTTCTTACTCCTAGATTTTGAGTTACTATGATTGTGACTCCCGCTTGGACTACGTCCTATTGATCTACCTCTCATCACCACCAAGGCCTCCGCTTATTGCGAACTTGCCATCCTGTCTTTCTTGCTCTTGCACCGGCTTTCATCTTCCAGAATAACAACTGCAATGTCATCAAAGACTAACGTGTCTGTATTGGTTGTTAAATTTATAACGAGTTGATCATATGAATCTGGTAGACTTTGAAGTAGAAGTTCCACATGTTCACTTATTGCTATTGTGTGTCCTAATGATGTGAGTTGTGAAAATAGAATATTCAAAGTGTTTAAGTGCTCTGTCACTGAAGTGGGTTCCACCATACGTAAAGTGTATAGTTTCCTTTTCAGAAAAATTTTGTTGAGGAGTAATTTAGTCTTGTATAATTTTGTGAGGTGATCCTATATTTTCTTTGTAGTCTTCTTTTCCTCTATGCTAGATAATACTCTATCAACTAAAGCTAGGTGAAGATTAGCTAAAACATTCCCATCCCTCTCATTTCACTTTTCATCTGTGACTCCAGTTGGTCATTTACTGATGGCCACCAAACAATTATCTTTCCTCAAGATTGCCTTTATCTTTAGCTTCCACAGTGAGAAATTACTCCCATTGAATTCAATGTCGTACTTTACTTCCATTACTTCTATCACAACCGCTTTATGAATAGTGCCTTTGACAGAGTAAATAATATTCTAACTTATCTTTTGATGTGGAGGATCCACTCTTGGTGGCAACCCCAGAGCATACAATAAGCAGATATACACATCCAAGTCTGGCTCTGATATCACTTGTTAGGAACAATTAAGACTTGGACAGAGTAAGGTCACAGCTAAAATGAAACTAAAAATATTGAAGATAAAATAGACACACAGATTTTATATGGAGAACTCCTAAATTAGGGTGAAAACCACAAACAAGGATTGAAGAATTTTACTACTGAAAAATTGGATAATTACAAGGAGAAAAACTAGACCAATAAAAAAATACATAATTTTTTCTCTGTTCTTTTTCCTTTTCTTCTTTTTTCTTACCACACAAGGAGAAAAACTAGACCCATATTGAAGGTATGGCCAACTATTATTTGTTTTATTAAGCATGTTCGATGCCTAACACGCCAACAAAGTTTGACGAGATGTTGAGACCAGATGTGAGGTTGAGGATCCACCAAACAAATGGGAAGACGTTATAGAGTGGAACATGAAATGGATAAGAACACATGGATATAAAGGTTGGTGATGGCTTACCTGGTTAGGGGAATCTAGGAAGAGAGAAACCGAAGAATCTTCTCTGAGATGACCATCTCTTGCTCATCCCTTGTGGTGGTCATCATCAACAATATCATGAAGCATTGAAAAGGAGAGAACTGGAGAGTGACATGGGACGAGTGTAGAGATTATCATAGATTGAAATGACCCTAGTAGAGTCAAATGTTACTTCTCGCAAGAACCAAATATTTTTTTTGTTTAGAACAGAGGAGTCCGCAACCACTATCATTTAGATGCGCACTGGGTACATTTAGATTGACATAATAGCCTGCAAATCATGCCAATTAGGTACTTCACATTAGACGAGTCCTGTACGACAGATTTGATCTAGAGAGGGTAGGTAGAAGGATTTGGACCACTTCCTATGGGGTACAAGAACCAAATAAGCTAAAGAAAAAAATGATATGGTAGATAGAGTCACATATTAATGGGTTCAGTGGCTCTATGTCACTAAATATAATCATCTAATCATCTACAAACAACAAATTTTCCCATTAACTGAAATTTCTTTCAAATTAATGGAAAATATAAAATGGCCAAATTACTTTTTTTATGAAGAATATTATTTAATATATGTCATTCTAAATACATAAATATATAGCAAGAGATTACTGAGAAAAGTTTCAAGGTTAAGTTAAGCATCATACTTAGAAAGGATGATGAAAAAGCTTTTGCATTCAAATCTAAATAGGTATAATGAAATTGAGTTTTGTGTAAGTGTCCTGTGCAAATCCAAAAATAACTGATTTCTATGTAACTCCGCAGCTTTACAATGAGACATATTCGAAATCAGCGTCATCAACTCTGAAAGTATATAAATAAAATTTGTCAATATTTCACATCCTTATCTATTTTCTTTTTCTAGAGATTCCCTTAAATTCCCTGCATCCTTTTTGTTGCTTCCCTGTCTCTATATTTTCCAATGCGTCCACTATTCCATTCTAAAGAAACTCAAATACTTCTGTATTTGTTTAATCTCAGCACAGTATTAAAGTAACGTGCACACAACAGACATAGATAGCTTACCGCCCAACCTCTTGAAGCCACCCCAACCTGTCTCATGAACAACTTCTTTTGTAAGAGAAACCACATGTCCTCTACTCCTTAATTTTGTTCCTTCACCCATCTCTCTCTCTATGTATTTTCTTCAACTTTACAACCAAATAACCTACAGTCTTATTTCATTCTCTTTTGTATAAAATCCCCACCTACCCTGTCTAACACTACTCTGGATCTTCTCATTTGTACCGATTATCTTAACTGATACAAGTCTTTACCATGAAACTTGGTCCCCTATGCCTTTTTCTGTCGACCCTTTTCTTTGTTCACTCAGAATCCATTAGCAGAGCAGATTTCCCAGATGGTTTCATGTTTGGAACTGCTTCTTCAGCCTACCAGGTGAAGTATCTAACCTGAATTTTTGGCGGAAAAAAATGTTACGATTAGGAGACTGCAATTTGGAGTCATTAGGCGATGATGCTATTTTCTATGAACTAGTTTGAAGGAGCTGTCGGTGAAGGAAACAAAGGACCTAGCGTATGGGATACTTTCGCAAAGCAATCTGGTAAGATCAAATTTAAAAAAACATTCCAAAGAAACTCAAAACCAAAACCGTGACAGAGAAGGTAATGGATGCAAGTATTACAAGTAGCCACTAAACTGTGTTAAATGTGATTCCACAGGGAGGATATTGGACTTCAGCAATGCAGATACAGCAGTTGATCAATATCACCGTTTTAAGGTAATTAAATTAACTAATGATTCATATGAACAATGCCTTTTTTATTTTAATCTATTTGAGAAAGACATTTCTTTTTGAGGATTTAATATCTGGAAGAGTAAACTGTGAAGAAACGAACCTGGAATCATAAACTTACCCACGTGGGTGAGCAGACACGGAGAGAGTCCTGATGACAGACAATTCTGCATCGAATTACAAGAATTACAAGATGCATTAATAAAATAATGAGATGATGATCATGATGACGATGATGATGTGTCGCCAATTTCTTGAGATAAAGATACACACCACACAATTTTATTCGAAGATGAAATTAATTAAATATAATTCTTCCAAGCAGAAACTGGACTTCCCCCTTTTGCTGTGCTAAAGATAAAATCTCTGTTTTTTTTTCAAATAATTTTTACAGGATGACATAGCCTTGATGAAGGATCTGGGAATGGATGCCTACAGATTCTCTATTTCTTGGACAAGAATTTTTCCAAGTTGGTTGCAGTTCAAGCATTGGAACTTTGTTTTCGACCATATTGGTTTCGTTCAGACCGTTAACTTGTTTGAACATTATCTTTTAACAGATGGAACAGGGGAAACAAACCCAGAAGGGATAAATCATTACAACAGCCTTATAGATGCTTTACTAGAAAATGGTTGCCGGCATAATCACCTCTTAACGTTTAGTTCCATTTTTATTCTCCATTAAGTTACTGTTAAAGCGTTAGCTACGATTTTTCAATCAGGAATCCAACCATATGTGACTCTTTACCATTGGGATCTTCCACATATGCTTCAGGAAAAATATGAGGGGTGGTTGAGCAAACAAATAATGTGAGTTTGTTTGAACTAAATTCATGTTTTATTCTGTACAATTAAGAATTTATCAGACTCGTGGGTCGCTTTACAGAGCTGACTTCGAGCATTATGCCATCACATGTTTTCAAGCATTTGGAGATAGAGTGAAACACTGGCTCACCTTCAATGAACCTCACGGTTACTCCATCCAAGGTTATGACACAGGTCTTCAAGCTCCTGGAAGGTGCTCTATTCTAGTTCACTTGCTATGCAAAGAGGGAAATTCTTCAATTGAACCATATATTGTAGCTCACAACATCCTACAGTCACATGCTGCTGCATATCGTTCTTACGAGTTGAATTTCAAGGTACACCCAGGCTTAGATATCTATGTTGTTCTGTCACCAAGCATCTCAATCCCTTATCAAGTTGATTAAAGGTTGATACAAAAAAATAATCTCCTGTATTCATTTTTATGGGTCTTCAAGGAACACCAAAAGGGTCAAGTTGGAATTGCATTGGATGCTAAGTGGTATGAACCAATCTCTGATGCGGACGAGGATAAAGATGCTGCAAGTAGAGCGATGGAATTTTCAGTTGGATGGTAAACCGTTAAGGTTCATTGAAAAACTGACAAAGAATGAAAATTCTCTCCCCACATCATTAACACATACGAACTGAATCAGGTTCCTTGATCCACTTCTTTTTGGCAAATATCCCCATTCGATGAGAAAGCTCGTAGGTGAAAGACTGCCAAAGATCACCCCAAAAATGTCGAAAACCCTAACAGGGTCATTGGACTTCATTGGCATAAACCATTACACGACATTGTATGCTCGCAATGACAGGTCTCGGATTAGAAAACTTGTGCTGCAGGATGCATATTCGGATGCTGCTGTTGTAACCACTCGTAAGATATCAAAGCAGTCTCTCAATAAAGCTGTGTAGTAGTCGAACGAAAACTGATTACCCTTTGTACTTTTTCCTCCATTGCAGCTCATCGGCGTGGAGTTTCTATCGGAGAACGAGCAAGTCTCACACTACTCAGCTAAGACATAATTTCTTGTTATGGACTTCAATTTTCATAACAGATGAGTATATTCTTCTGCAGGCAGCTTCTCGGTGGCTACACATAGTTCCATGGGGCATCCATAAATTGGTCAAGTACGTAAAAGACAAGTACGGGAACCCACCAGTAATTATTACAGAAAATGGTAATTTTTTAAAAAGATTTCGCACCAAAGATATAATTGAGTTTTCATCTTAGTACTTGATCAACTCTATGATTTTCAGGTATGGATGATGTGAATAGACCACTTATACCTCTAAACAAGTTCTTACAGGATCAGAAGAGAATAGATTACCACAGAAACTACATGTCAAACCTGTCTGCAGCTATAAGGTAATATAGTAACATCGGTTCTTAACGTTCAGAAAGTTTTTGCATTGCCATGTTCTAGACAAAGGATACTTAAGTTTCTAGGTATGAAACATTTAAGAAAACTGAACAAATAACAGGCAAGACAAATGTAATGTACGTGGCTACTTTGTGTGGTCCTTGCTCGACAACTGGGAGTGGAACTCCGGCTATACTGTGCGATTTGGACTCTATTTTGTGGACTACAACAACAATCTTACGCGGATACCAAAAGCTTCTGCCAAATGGTTCAAAAGTGTACTCAGACTGCAGGTCAGCAGTAAAATTTACGCGGGTCACGCCTCTCCATCAAACACATGTTGTACCTATATGTAATTGAAGGGGAACGAAAAACCGTACAGTGAAATTAAAATCGAAAGAAAATAACCACCTGGACTTTCTTGAATAAGTAAGACCATCCTCCATTGTCAAGAAATGAAACACTATTCTTTTAGCATGTAAATAGGTACTTTCCGGGCAAAAATCGTCCCAATCGGTAATGTGATTCTGGTTCCGCATTACTGAAGAAAATAAAGTCCTAAATTTATTGTCTGTTTTCTTCATATTTTTAGCAAATTCTAATAATAACGAGGGACTGAATATTTAATCTGAGGAGTGATGCATGTAATTCTTGGTAATCGTATCGTATTTTGGGTTTTTAGGGATGCTGTTTGGTAGAGAAAAGAACGTAATAGAAACAAGAAGAAGCTGATTTTGAGAGAAGATCTGACTCTTGACAGAGAAAAAACAGTTACACTTGATCGTTACATTTCCCTTCCTCTCAACAACTATATCAACGGCTAGTTCCGTTACTTATACTTCCAATCGCATTTATACATTTGGCACTACCTATACGAATCGTTTAACTACTAACACTACCTCCTATACTACGTCGTCTTCATCTCACTTAGCTCTGTCCTCCACTACGTCGTTTCCTTCGTCATCTTCATGCATCACATTCCATCTCTATCAATTCCCTCCATCTCGAGAAACTTGTCCACAAGGTTAAAGTCGGGAAACCGTTGCTAAATGTCGTACAAATATTCCCAAGAGACATCGGAGTCTCTCGACGAGGACCACCAGATCAAAATCTGGACAGTTGGGCAGTTATGTCGCTTGACTAGGCGACGCTCCAAAACAGCTATGGGTATACGCATTCCAAAATTCAGAGAAGAAGGTAAGGTCTTTGAAACAGGAATGGAATCAGAGACCCGTCGGTTCAAGTAAGACATATGAAATATAGGATGAATCCTACTATCAACTGCCAAATCCAACGTATAGGCGACAGACCCCACCTGTTTAAGGACGCAAAACGGCCCATAAAATAGAGGAGACAGTACACTTTGCTGACAATACGGCCTAAGTTTCAAATAGACATCACCGAGTTCGAAAACACATTTAGTACGATGATGATTCGCCAACTGTTTCATGTGATGTTGAGCACGATGTAGATGAAACCGAAGTACATTCACCATAGCCCAACAACAATTGGTCCACCGCCAAAACAGATGAATCACCAGCCATATAAGGATTATAGACAGGAGGAGGAAAACCGTAAACAGCCTGAAATGGGGTAATATTGATGGAAGGATGGAAGGTGGTATTATACCACCATTCAGCAAGCGACAGCCACATGTTCCAATTAGTCGAACAGTCACACGTCACGCACCACAAATACGTCTCTAATGTCCGATTTAATACCTTTGTTTGTCCATTAGACTGCTGATGATAAACCGTGAAAAAATGCAGCTTCATCCCTTGAAGAGCAAATAATTCTCTCCAAAAATGACCGGTAAAAACAACGTCACGGTCACTGATGATCGTACTGGGCTTTCCGTATAATTTAAACACGGTATCCATGAAAACTCGAGCAATTTTTTCTGAAGAGTAAGGATGGCGAAGAGGAACAAAATGAGCATATTTGCTCAGCCAATCCACGAGAGGAAGAATCACCGAAAACCCCTCCGACAACCGAAGACCTTCTAGGAAATCCATGCTAATATACGTCCACAACTACTGCGGAATTGGTAATGGTTGGAGTAACCCCGGTGAAGCCACTATTTCATAATTATTTTTTTCACAAATCTCACATTTACGAACAAACTCCCGCAGTTTACGCTAGAAAAAGAAAGAGTTAACCCTCGCATAGGTTCCATCCATCCGAAGTAACCTCTATCATCACTACAAGGAAAATGTAATTTTATTACGGAAATTAAAAATATTCTGTTGGTAAAACAAATTATCGATAAAATTTATTGACAGATCATAACGTCGTAAAATCGGCCGTAGCTAATAATTATCGACGGTCAAAGAACTTACCGTCAGTAAATTCAACTGAAAATTTAACGTCGGAAAATTTTAAACTGCCAGCAAATGTACCGATGGCTTACTGACTAGGGACGTTGTTCGTCGGTATATTTACCGATGGCAACAAGCATACCGTCGGTAAAATTGCTTTACCGACGGTTATGACATGCCATCGATATTTAATACTTCTATTACTGACAGCAAAGCCTATTGACCGTTGGTAATTTGTAGATGAAGTTACCAACTAACATTTGTTTTCGTCGGTAAATTTATTACTTTATTTTTTAAAATAATATATTGTCATTATATTTAAATTATAGTTAATGCATAATTTTAATAATTATATATTTATTGTATACATTTAATTTAGTTAAATAGAAATTTTGATTAATGATTAAAAGTTAAAATATCTTAATTGATAATAAAAACATTACATTGTAAATAATAAGTATTTGTAATACAAACTAAATGACTAAAAGTACACTACTAATCTAGAGATGACGGATGCTCTGGTTGGTGAGGTGATGTGTTGCCCCTACTCTTGAATTCATCCATCTCCTTACGGAGCTGAGCGTACAGCAGCATCGACTGTTGTTGCTATGCTATCGACTGTTGCAACTGTTCCAATGTCTGTTGCAACTAAGTCGACAATGTCTACATTATGTTTTGAAGTGCTTCCACTTGATTGGCAGTGAATTGCCTAGTAGTTGCTGCTGTACTAGATGTGGAGGATTGCAAATAACAAGTATTTGCAAATGAACCTAAGCCGAATATCCTTCCACAACAATCCCTACTACCAACTGCTTCAAGATAAGTTTTAGTGTCATCAACATTTTTAGATTGCTAAGATCGTCGTTCAATGGTTTGCTGTATTTGGTCCTATCAAAAAGTAATGTTTATATTAGTAAGTGATAATTATTAAGCATTATTAATATTAAATCATAAATTTCACACACATTGAGTTCTCTACAACGATTGTTGACGAATGTCACCCCGTCATGCTTCTTAGTGTGAGTGTGTAGAAATAGCTGACGGGGTGTAGGTCTCATGTTCATAGACTTTTCCTGCATAAGAATAAAATGTTAATTATAAGTGAATTAGATTTTATAAAAATTTCGACAGAGTTTTTTCTATTTTTATGAAATCATCCCCCTGTTGAACAAAGAACAAAACTAAAACCACATCCATATAGATGGCACCAGTATAACATTATCATTCTCAATAAGAAACACATATTTTCCTTCCAAAATTCATACATAAAATTTAATAGAAATACAAGTGAATTAGAATTTATAAAAATTTTGACAGAGTTTCCTCTATTTTTATGAAATCTACCTCCTGTTGAACAAAGAACAAAACTAAAACTACAGTCATATATGGCACCAGTATAACATTATCATTCTCAACAAGAAACACATATTTTCATTCCAAAATTCATACATAAAATTCAATAGAAATACAAGTGAATTAGAAGTTACAAAAATTTTAGCAGGGTTTCTTCTATTTTTATGAAATCTACCCCCTGTTGAACAAAGAACAAAACTAAAAAACACAATCATATATGGCACCAGAAACATATAATTTCATTCCAAATTTTAACACAGCAAATTCAATTAAAATACAGCAAAGAAAAGAGATGAGAATATAATTGTAAATTGTAAATACTTACAAGTCTCTACGTATGCTCTTGGTGGGTAATAGATTATCTGGTATGTACGAGAAGACTCTCTCCTTCAGGTTCTCCACGTCTATTGTTCGAATTACGTTGTGAAACGGACATAGCCTCAGGTGATGTCCAATATTATAGCCAATGACTCCATATTTCTTCAAAAAGTAAGGCGGTCGTATAACCGCCCTGCGTATCGCACCAACAAAGTCGCGATAACGTGTACTCATTCTTGACTCCAGTACTTTATAGATGATCCCGTCCAATTGAGAATCCCAAAAAAATTTCTTTTTGTAATAAAAGGAAAAATATTCGATAAATACTTTTGATGTAATAATATTTATCAAAATAATGTATAAAAATTTTAATTAAAAAAGGAAATAATAATTTCTATTGTACCTCAAACTCATGATAGTAAAATTCCTTTGTCGCCTGAGAGATATTCTTCCATACATAGCCCTCAAGATCAATCTTCTCCTTGAATTTCGATACCATGTTTTTTAAACAGGGTCCAGATGGAAAAAACCTATAATATAAAACAAATAAATTTATACCATTTTTAAAATTAATTAAACCTATAACTTAATTATAACATATAATGGTTCATGTATTTTTACTTACATATTATTGACAATTGTGATGCATTTTCGTCCATCGGGTCCCTCAACTCCAGGCTAGCGGTCATCTCTTTCATCCGCATTATTTACTCTTAATATCTCTGTCGATATAGGAGTACTAAATAATGAAGGAGTGGTGGATGGTGTAGCCTCATCTGCTAGTGTAGTATATGGAGGAGGTGCAGATGTTTCATTTCTAGGTGCTGCACCATAAGATCCTTCACCTCTATAGTATAAACCTCCGAATCATGGTCTGAAAAATCTTGGTCGCTGAGTATCTTGTCTCCTCTTTAGTGCCATATTTCAACCTGAAATCAATATTTGATTGAAGATTGTAGAAATATTACATTTTCATTTCAATAATTTATACAATATATTGAAAAGGAAATAATTGATTTGTTCATACAATATTTAATTACAAGCGCAAATTAATCACTATCATCACTTAATTGTAAATAAAAATCATATTATTGTTCTGAAGAATTTGAATCAAACTCTGGCTCTTCTTCAGATCTCTGGCCCTCTTCATCGTCTCCAGATAAAATTTCAACATATTCATTACATGGATCGTTCAAAGGCTCATTGTCCTCATATACGACAGATGTATTTATTTCATAAGTCTCTTCCTGAAACGCTTCATTTTTAACTCTCTATTCTCCTTTTTCACGTGATTCAAAAACACCTCCAGCTTTAACTTTACAAACAACCAACCAATCTGACTTATCTTGTCGTAAGCTAGGAAAAACGACATAATACACTTGGATCGCTTGCATTGCCAACATGAAAAGTTCAAAATGTCAAAATCTTCTTTGCTTGTTGATTTCAACTAGATAATATCGGCTATGCACTTTTGTACCAACATTTGGAGTTGGATCAAACCACTCACACTTAAATATCACAATTCGCTTTATTGGCAATGCAGGGTACTCAATTTCAAGTATCTCAATTATTTTGCCATATTAATCAATCACTTCTCCTTGTATGCAAAATCTACTATTTATTATTGCCATGTTATGACCATGATATTCTGTATGATATTTGTATCCATTAACGAAATACACCAGATATGATTTAACAGTTCGCAAAGATCCCTTCGCAAGATCACATATGAACTTGTTGTCTATTAAATTTTCTAAAACCTATAGAAAAGAAAATATCATATTAAACCGTATAATGTCATCCGAACACTTAAATCTTATAATTAAATCATTTCAATATATTTGGAAGTGAAAACTTACATATTGCTCAAACCATCGAGCAAAGTGTCTTCCAATTTCTTTATTGATATCATCATATGATTTGTCGGGCATGAGCTCCCGTAACAATTCCTCGTATAGTCTAAAAACATTATTATATATTCAAGTTATGAATAACAGTAACCAATTTCAAAACCAAAATAATCACTTGATACTTAC
>JAOSBN010000005.1:25827804-25858135 GCA_027563595.1 Erythroxylum suave
TTAATCACCTACAATTAATCGATCGAATTAATCACCTATAATTGATTTCAAAACTATAGTACGTGGCATTGTTTACATCTGTGAATCAAGAAAACAGGTTCTCGCTGTGACTCTTAGGCTCGTGGAATATTTCACCGATAAGCCTCACGAGAGCTGCATCACGGGTTTCCAGCCTATATACCATCCTAGGGTTTATTATGAAACAAATTATCTTATCTATGAACTGTATTACTTCCTAGTGCTAATACTATGTTTGCATTAATCAAATTGAAGTTTAATTATTAATCATAGTAATTAATCACCTACATTTGGTTAATCGATCGACTTGATCGATCGAATTAATCACTTACACTTGATTTCGAACTGATTCCACATACAGTAAATACTTTCACTATTTCAGGAAAACATAAAAAGTCATCAATGAATATACGAATATTCTTCTAAACAACAACACAAATTCAAGACCTCCTTTGTATTAACAATAAATCCAACGATTTAATAATCGTATTATTAAAGTAATACATATGGTAAATATTAATTAGTTGCACGACTAACCTAAATGGATGGACAACTTCAAACTACAACGAAGAAAGATCAATGACACTCTTCCACACAATACAGGACCTGAGAAAAATAATATGAAATATTTAATCTAATACACTTGTGGTAATACAACATCATATACTAATGTAAAAAAAAGGACAGAACATTCAATAATTGTTGTACTAACTTATAGCAGAGACACAAAAGTATCATAATCGTATTATTAAAGCAATAATAATAATAATAACAATAATAAGAATAATAATAATAATAATAATAATAAATAAATGATACAAATAATAAATTTAATCATAATAAAATTAATTATAAGTAGAAAATTAATAATAACAACAATAATAATAAATTAAATATGAATAATAAATGTAATAATAATAAGAATAAGAATAATAATAAATCATATGAGAATCATTATTAAAATAATTATAATAAAAAAATTAATCATAAATTGAATAAGAATAATAAATTTATTATTATTATTATTATTATTATTATTATTATTATTAAGATCCAACGGTTTATTTAGGAAAGTGGTTTTGACAACTATCTGATGTATCCTTTGAGAATACGAGAGAAAAGTTATACTAAAGTCAACATTTCTCCCTGAGTGAACCATCAAGCAACTGAGCCAGTCCATAAACCGCTGAACTTTATCTTGAAATCCTTTAGGTCTTAAAATTTTATTTACAACTAACGAGTTTGCAATTCCGCTGCAAAATCAACTAGCTCCGAAAGATTACTATGCTTCATGGCCATCATCTCATAAGTCATTGTAACCTACCACACTTCCGCATTAGGTTCAGCAGCAGCTTTTGTAAAAGTAACTGAATTTGTAACATATCTAATAACATAGTCTTGTTCACCTAATAGACTATGATATCATGTGGGATAACAGGTCATCTCATTCTGGTGGATTTTCATAACTGTATTAAATCTTATATCTCTAGGAATCTCTGTGTGTATAGATATAGGTTCCTATTCCTATATAGGCAGGGTACTAAAACCTAGATCTACTAGATCTAACTGTATGAGTAGTGAATACATGATAACTGTAGTATCCACCTTGTTATCATCAGAAGGGTCAAAGGGCCCACCATCATCATAGACATTGTATTCTAGAAACTCAGTTGTTATTGATTCCACTATTCTGTTCCCTCCTTCTCTACAATAAAATTTGAAGCCTTTAGAGTGGTCATGATATTTCACTAAATAGCAATGACCATAATGAGTATGGAATTTTTCTTTATAAGGATTATACTACCTCAGTAGGGTAGTGCCACACACTAATGTGTGTATGACTAGGTTTTTCACGCTTATAGATAAATAGGTAGCTTAGTCATTGTTTTGCATTGACTTTTACAAGTTCTTTAGGATGAGATTATGCCTTTTGGCAACACACCATTTTACTCAAGATTACTCGGCGTAGTAAATTAAATCACTATTCCAACTGATTCCATATATCTGGCAACCAGACCTTGTCATGTCCTGAAACATCATGTTTGCCATGATATTCTCCTCCATGGTCAAATCTGACATTCTGAATGGATATTCCCAGTTGGTTCTCATCTATCAAACTTTAAGCAAGAATATATAACTGTAATGAGAATAATCACCAACAAATGTCAGAATACATTCAAAATTGCATAATGCAATTGTATAAGGTCTTCTGATATCCGTATGTATCAGACTCAACAAGTCAGAAGTATGAGTTGACCTCAATATCCTTATTAGTCAACTTACCCCTGCAATAGTCAACAAATGTATCCAGATCACCATAATCTAGAATTGAGAGAATGATTTCCTTAATCAATCTGTCAACCCTAGCTCTGGATATGTGACTTAAACTTTTATGTCACACCATGTATGACTTTTCATTCATCAGGGTTCTTCATTTCATGTCTTGTTCAGCAAGATACGAAAAAACATATATCTAATTTGGGATAAGATACATTCTATACAAACCATATGACAAGAAGTTTGTACCATTATGTTTTGCATTAAACACAATTGTACAACAGAAGTAATAAAAAAATGTGAACCTTCTTTGTCCAAAATTGATCATAAGATCATATACAAAATGTGTCGCGTAAAATCTAAATGTCTAACATCCCATCACCATAGGGAGGTTAAAATAGTAAATATAAGTGATTAATGGACCTTAGAAAGACATTTTTGTGCTCATGCATAAAATGGTATACACATACACATCAATAGTGATAATTGTTATGCACATGAAATTAATTGTACATGCATTCATGAATAATTCCGAATATAATTGGATTGAATTGTGAATTTTAGAGAATTATGAATGCTTCTATATTGAAAATATTAGTGGTTAGTAGAATTGTGAGATTTATGAATTTTGGTGAACTTAGGATTTATTTTGTAATTTATAGAGTATTATGGAAAATAAGAAAAAGAAGAATAAAAAAAATCAAATGAAGAATTGGAGATAGTTGGATTGAATTAGTTCAAAAGAAACTAAGTCAGAACTTAGACCTTAGGAAGATGACAAGTGTAAAGTAGCTTTTATGATGTGCCAGAAGTTTGAGTAATTCGAGAGTTAAAAAGGAGTTGGTACTTTTCTTAAGTTCTTCCCTTGTTATCATTTTCTCCAAATTTCTTCTCATGCACAGAGTTTTCCATCAAACTCTTTCTGAGAGTAAACTCTGCCCTTGTAAATCATCAAAAACTCCTCTACCAGCGATATAGGAAACTTTTCCTTAATTATGCATTGATTGACGGAGCGGTAATCAACACAAAATCTCTAGGATCTATCTTTTTTCTTAGTTAAGATGATTGGAGCAGAGAAAGGGCTAAGACTCTCTAGTATTATACCTTGTTTTAACATATCAAAGACCAAATCTTCCACCACAATCTTCCACCACATTCTTCTAAACTCCCTCATACCGATATGGTCTAAGGTTTATAGCTCCCAACCCTTCTTTTAATGGAATTCGGTGATCATGAAATTGAGAGGGAGGTAAACCCATAGGTTCTTCAAACACTGCCTCAAACTGTTTTAGTAACTCCTATGGTTGTTTCTTAAAAATTGATGAAGCCTCTTCCACATAGTTTTCAACCTCTGACAATCTCAACTCTCCTTGAAATTCATCTTCGTACTTCTACTTGAGAATCTGAGAAATGACCATAAAATAACAAACTATATCTCGGTGGCTCCACATTTTTTCCATTTTTTTTTTCTAGTATTGGCATCACCTCTCATCATTCATTATAGAGTTCTAATTCTTCTCCTCCACAATAAAATTTCATCGTTCCTTTTTGATAGTTAAAGACAGTGTCATCCAACCTTGATAACCATTTTACTCCTAAAATCATATTTGTTCCTCCAATATCGATAACTAAAGCATCAGCTAACAACTTTCCACCTCCCATTTGCCACTGTAAATTCCTACAAATGTGTTTGTAGCTTAGCTTTAACCCTCCTCCAACTAAAATTAGTAGCTCATTCACCTCTTCCAACTTCCATCCTAGATGGTTTATGACTCTGGTTTCAACAAAATTATGGGTACTTCCACCGTCAACAAAATATGTATAACTGAACCATTCAACATACCTTTCACCTTGATTTCCTGGAATTTAGCTATTGAAGCACTAGACGTTACTTGTAAGGAGATTTTCGACAACTCTTCTTTGCCAATTAATACCTTTTCTTCCACTTTGAAGTCATCCTCTACGACATATATATGCAACAATAGCTTTTTGCACTTATGACCCTGAACATATTTCTCATTACACCAGAAACACAAACCTTTAGCTTGATGCTCATCCAATTCTTTAGTTGAAGTCATTTTGTCTACTTTACATCCCTATCCATCTTCAGTGTTCCTTGTATTGGCATAGTTAGTAAGCCTATAGGCTTCTAGAAATTAACAGAATGTCCACTACATAGTTGCCCTCGTGTTAGAACTCATCCCTGCACCGAATGCAGTGCTATCATCTTATGATTTTTGGCTAACTCATACGCTTGTTGAAGTGAGCGAGGATTCCAAAATTTGACAGAATATTCTATTTCTACTTTCAACCCTTTCAAAAACATACTCATCAAGTAGGGTCTGGCATTACCAATTTTTGCTACAACATGTCAAAGTTTGCACAATATTCCTTCACTAAGCCTCTCTATTTGAACTCTTTAAGTTCTCCCACCGGGCTTTCAAAGGTTGAGCCTCCAAACCGTTATTCTAGGGCTAGCAAAATACTCGCCCCAACTAGGTGGTTCTCGAGTCATTCGATTTCTCATGTACAATTCATGACATGCGAGCGCCTCTCATTCCAAATGCATTGTGGCTAATCCCACCTTCAAATCAGCCGGTGTGTGATCCAATGAAAAAAATTGTTCACAATTGAACACATCTTTAAATTCTCTCCCTTAAATTCCATAAGCTCAATTTTACTGCTTCTGGTAGAGATGGTGTATCTACCTTCATAATAAACGTCACTACATTCTCTGGTATCCTTGGATCCATGTTCCCTCACGCTCCATGCTCATTGTTCTGAGTAAGTCATTCCTTCAACTCCTGCTGCCTGGCCTCCAACTCTTGCATTTGGTTACGCAATCCTTCCTCTATGTGTCTCCACTCCTAAACTCTTGTACCTTCTGCCATTTCGCAATGTTAGCTTTTGACCGAAAAGAGCTCTAATACCAATTTGATTCAAGTAATTCTTGGTAATCATACTTCGGGTTTTTAGGGATTCTGTTTGCTAGAGAAAAGAACGTAATAGAAAGAAGAAGAAGCTGATTGAGAGAGATCTGACTCTTGCGAGAGGAAAAACAGTTACAGATGATTGTTACATTTCCCTTCCTCTCAACGAATTGTTTATCTACTAACACTACCTCCTATACTACGTCGTGTTCATCTTGCTTGAAACTCTGTGCTCCACTAAGTCGTTTCCTTCGTCATCTTCATGCATCACATTCCACCTCTAGCAAGGAGAGACTAACAAAACTCATCACATCCTGTTGTAACGAGAGCGTTTTGCTTCTTTTTACCCTTTCCCATTTTACATGCAAGCGATCACCAAATGATTACTTAATTTTATGGAGAATGGAACATAATTCAAATAATAATGGCCACCCACAAAGACAATATGATTGAAATGATAATCCCGAACCAAAAATGTGTAACGGAGACGTTAAAGTTTTTTCTTGAAATTCAGATGACATTGAAACAAATGACAGGAAGCGAACTGAGTACGGCTTCCATGACCCCTCGCCTACAAATCAATGAAGCAATGCAACGTGAAATACCCCATTTATTTGCAACTAAAAAGCCAATTTGCATCATATTACTGCCACTAAGAAGAAGCTAATTAGCTTCATATTACTATTTTTCCCAATGGAAAAAGGATTACGATAGATTGACGGTAATACTAGAAATTGGATTATGCCTTCAAACCAAAATACTAATTGGCGGGGGTTCAAGCAACCTCCTTCTTAACTACGACGGATTGCAGGAGGTAGCTAAATAACAACCTAATTAATCTATACATAAATCGATATGTCCCTTACCAACACTAGCAATGGTAACATCCTATGTAACTGTAGCTATTTCTTTTGCATTCAACACAATTAGGCAGAGTCTGAGAGCCAAAATATACTCTATGCTCTCTTCAGCACAGCCACCATGATAACCATCACCCCCAATGCCATTAAAGATGTCCCCAAGTTTCTCTCCATGGGATTCATTCTGCAATTTGCAGCAGAACCGTTCTCTGCAGAAGAGAAGCCAAAAATATTCTGGAAAAAGCTGGAGATATTGCTCACCATTTCAGCCACGGCATACTTGATCTTCTCAAAAACATCATTCACCCCATTTTGAGAGTTCCCAGTTGCTGCTTCATTTTTATCATCAAATGTTTCAATACCATTAATTGGAGATGAATCCTGAAACTCAACATCTGTAACATTTATCCATGTGAGGAAAGAGAGGGATAACAAGAACATGAAAGAACAGAAGTAGCTAGCACAAAGTAATTTGAAAGGAGAGAAAAAATCTCACTTCTCTTCTGGGATTCGAGAAAACCAAGCAGCGCATCATTTTTTGAAACAGCATCCCAGACATTTGGGTCACTGGCAATAGAAGCAACAACAGTCTGGGCACAGCCATGATGTTAGTAAAATATAATCCAAGCATAACAACTTATTAGTAAATGAGTGAATGAAAGTGTCTAAAATGCGAGGCATCTACCGCAATAAGTCCTTGGAGAGTCGCACTTTAGCAGATCTTGCAAATTTCTCTAATTCTATCATTTCTATGACCTTAAGCTATTTTATCAAGGCCTTTTAAGCTCATCTTTACCCTTTACCTTCAATCATGGTCATATCATTTCCATCAAAGGAAAGGCTTATAATAAATATCTAGTTCAGTCAACAAGTTTGAGTCCTATTATAACCATCATTAGCAATAAGAAATAGCATCATCATATGGACGAGTAAAAAATGGTGGGATTAAAATAAATCAAAACCTGAACTGCAGGACTTTCATTGAGCAATGCAAAGGCCCTCATCGCAAACTTTGGCACCGGAGCTGCTTTTGGCTCACATATGTCGAAACCCTTTGTCTCTATATCATCAGAACTTCGAAGCACATTTTGGCCAGATAGCTGACCACCGCTGGATGGACAGAATTCCTTGTGGCTAGGAGATGACACGCACACCCTGCAAACCAGTGAAACAGAACAAAGGATAGAAAAAACTTGCTTTGCACGTCAAGCAAAATGAAGAAGCTCCCAAAAGAAAAAAAAAAAGAAAACCCCAAAACTGCAAAAAAGGTAAAAGGTACTTAAAAGTCCTTAAAATTTCCAATTTTCAACAATAAACCCTTAATGTTCTGACGTTAACATAGTAGACCTTACCATTATTAAATATTCTCAAATTAGTCCTTGACATATTAAAACTTAATAATAAACCCCCAGACGTATTAAAACATAGTAATGCCCTAATTATTTTTGTTTGGAAAAAAAAAACTCACGATAAGTCATTAATTACAACACTACTATTTAAGTTCCATCCAAATAAGGGCTATTTACAAACAGATGTTGACGCATAGATTAACTTGTTAACATCAAAACTTTAATAGTTTATTAAGCCTTGTACACAATATCCGTAAGAATTTGTCATGAACATGACAATAAAATTCCACACCAAGACTAGAACCACTCCATTCGAATAGATCTTTAAAAAATTATGGCAATTCCATACTTAAACAAAGGAAAGAAAAGATCATGATTAATAGAGAAATAATTCCGTAGGATGCCCACAATCAAATATTGGATTACCATCAAACTCGTCAGCCATTCAATCATATCCATTACACCTTTGCTAAAGAATATGGATTCTCACTGCAGTCTCAACTAAATCCGCAAACCCTAGAACTCAATACTGCTACAAACCCAAAAGAAAATGATGCAGAGGTTAACAAAGAAGATGAGTAAACCACGGGAACTTTAAATAAATTAAAGAACCATACAATGAGCGACATCGTTTAAGACATAATGATTCCGACGCACAGTTTAAATAAACCTACAAAGCAACTATCCAAGCATAGCACCTAGTTTAGCTTTCTTCCCACATATATTTAAAAGTTATAACAACGGCCCTTCCTTCTTAAATTCTCTCGTGATTTCCCCATATCTTTTATTCCTTATTTCTCTCTCTTGTTCAAATGTTCATGCATCCAATACAAAGTATCACAACAATTGGTATCAGTCAATTCTGGGAAAGATATCAATGGCGGAAGGTACAAGGGGAGTTGAGTTACATAGGATCGAAAAGAACGTTAAGAGTTTGATGGACATGCCAAGCAAGAATAAGAAACTATTGTTAGAGTCTCACAACAGAACATATAAGCATGAGAAGGACATGTTGGAGCTTAAATCTATCTTCACACAATTCATGCAACGACAGGGAGTGGAGCCTGGAGTAGCTATTTCGGTTACTCCAAAACACACGAAGACTCGGAGCTGGAATATTGTGCCAAATTCGATCATTATTCTAACCAACTATCATTGTCTGAAAATACTTAATAGGAATCTTCCTTAAGGGCCCCAAACTAATAATTGAAATTACAGTGAGGTTACATAAGTCATCGTCTCTACATCATGCTTATATGTTGGCATAGAAGCAAAAAGCGGTTATGATGGCAAAAGCGAATACATCTTTTCTCATAGTTAACACATTGAGAAGTGTAAAAACTGGGGGAGGTTACAACCAGTTCTAGAGATGTAGCAAACAATGAATGTAAACAGGAACTTAACATCAGATGAAATACTCCCCACCCCACAGATCCAACATGTTCAATAGCAACAAGAACGTTCAAAACTCCAAAACATATTGATGAAAAAAGGGTACGAGCGCTCTGCTTTTAATGAGATGAAAAATATAGTCCAGACGACCATAAATGTGAAAAGAGGCAATTACAATTACACATGGTCACTGGAGATGAAGATCCTACAGAAGTTGTAACTGAGGGAGATAATTATGGACCCGAGGAAGAACAATTGCGTTAGAGAATAGAAAAGTAATAGGCAAAATAAATGATTTGGAAGCCGTAACCAATTCGAGATGGCAATATCATATATATATATATATATATATATATATGTAAGAATAATTACAGAAGAGTAATTATAGGAGACATCACAGCCCGAGATAAGGCCCACCAAAATCACATGCTAAAGTCCTAACACTCCCCCCTCAAGTTGGTGCATAGATGTCAATCATGCCCAGCTTGTTACAAATATTTGTTATTCGACTACCCACCAAAGCCTTAGTGAAAACATCAGCTAATTGATCTCCAGTCTTAACATATTTGAGTAAGACCAGTCCTTCCTGAAGTTTTTCCCGAACAAAATGACAATTTTCTTCTATGTGCTTGGTCCTCTCATGAAACACAAGATTATTAGCAATGTGAATGGTTGCTTGATTATCACAACATATCTCCATAGGATGGGAGACTCCTACATCCAGTTCCTTTAACAACTGAGATATCTACATGAGTTCACACGTAACTTGAGCAATCGTTCTATACTTAGACTCTGCACTGGAGCAAGAAACCACACTTTGCTTCTTACTCTTCCAAGACACATGATTACCACCAACAAACACGCAATACCCGCTATAGACCTTCTATCTACAATAGATGCAGCCCAATCTACATCAGAAAACCCCCCCACTCTACAATGACCATGATTTCGATAAACAATCCGTCGTCTTGGTGCTCCTTTAAGGTACTTCAGGATGTGAAAAACTGCATCCCAATGTGTAGTCTTAAGTGATGACATGAACTGACCGACTACACTCACCGGAAATATCTGGTCTTGTCACAGTAAGGTAGTTTAACTTCCCCACAATTTTCCTGTACATCTCCGAGTTTTCTAGCACATCTCCATCATCATTGTTCAGCTTCACATTCGGGATCATCGAAGCATCTAACGGCTTGCTTCCAATAAAACTAGTGTCTGTCAATAGGTCGAGCACATACTTCCTTTGGGATACGAAAATGCCTCTCTTACTTCTATTTACTTCAATACCGAAGAAGTATTTTAGATCCCCCAAGTCTTTTGTTTGAAATTGGCCCCCAAGAAATTTCTTGAGATTGTCAATACAAGTACTGTCACTACCTGTAATCATAATATCATCAACATATACCACCAAGAGAATGGAACCAAAACCAGTTTGTCTATAGAACACAGAATGATCATATGCACTCCTCTAAAGGCCAAACTCACTGGCTGCTATACTAAATCTACCAAACCAACTTGGAGATTGTTTTAAACCATATATAGATTCGTGTAATTTGCAAACCTTACCTGACTCCCCCGAGCAACAAACCCAGGTGGTTGCTCCAAATATACCTCTTCCTGGAGGTCACCATGGAGGAGAGCATTCTTCACATCCAATTGATAACGGAGACAATGATGAGCAGTAGCAAGAGAAATGAATAGACGAATAGAAGTAAGTTTAGCAACCGGAGAGAAGGTGTTAGAGTAGTCTACTCCATAAGTCTGGGCATATCCTTTAGCCACTAACCAGCTTTCAAACGAGCAACAAAACCATCAGGATTCATTTTGGCAACAAAGACCCATTTTGAACCAATAGCAGGTTTACCAACAGGTAAAGTAACAAGGTCCCATGTACAATTGTGCTCAAGGGCATGCATTTCTTCTTCCATGGTTGCTCGCCATCCAGGATGTGCCAAAGCCTTTACTGACGCAAAATCGATAGAGGCAACAAAGGATCTAGAAGAGTCAAGACTAGGATCAGAAAGCGGATTCGAGGACAAAGCAGCAGGTAGAGGTAACGAGTCGGCTGTAGGAGTGGGTACCACAGGCTGGTGCTGCTTGTGTCGTGTATAGACCTGTGTGATGGGGGGACGAGAAGCAGGATGAAGAGGAGTTGGTGTAAAAATCGAGATAGAAGTGTCAACATAAATCAGGAAGTCAGACTCCAGTGTGGACTCAACAGGCGGCAAAGAGCCTTAAGAAAACTAAAAGAGGTAGATTCAAAGAAGGTAAAATCAGCAGAAACTAAGAACTTACCCATATCAGGAGAGAAACACCTATATCCTTTTTAAGACCGAGAAAACCCAAGAAAAAGACACTTAAGGGATTGTGGGTCAAGTTTAGTTCGGATGGGACGTACATCAAGACAAAACAAGTGCAGCCAAAAATAAAGGGGGGTAAAGGAAATAGGATTTGAGAGAGAAACAAGACAGAATGAGGAATTTTACCAGCCAAGATTAAAGATGGCAGTCGATTAATGAAATAATATGCAGTTGCCATAGCTTCAGACCAAAAAATTTTTGGAACATTCATGTTGAATAATAAGGCACGAGAAGTCTCAAGTAGACAATGATTTTTACGCTTATCAACACATGACGATTGATGGACAATACCTTGTTGCACAAGAAAGGAAGAAAAAGGAACAAAAAAATATTCTTTAACATTATCACTGTGCAAGATACGAATAGGACACCCAATTCGTTTCTTAACCTCAACACAAAAGTCAAAGAATATAGAGAACAATTCAAAACGATTTTCATAAAATAAATCCAAGTAACACTAGAATAATCATCATCAAAAGTAACAAAACATCTAAAACCCAATTTAGAAGAAATAGAACAAGGACCCCAAACATCCGAGTGAACTAGCTCTAATGGAGACGTAGCTCTCTTATTAATCCTAGGTAAATAAGACACCCTAAGATGTTTCGCAAACTGACACGATTCACATTCTAGACTAGATACAGTATGTAAGGACGGACCCAGCTTCTTCAAGGTTGACAAAGAGGGATGACCAAAATGAGAGTGAAGTTGTAGAATGAAAGGATCACAAGCACTAGTGCAAGCAACAAAATGTGGTACTGACTGTGATGGCTCCAAGATGTATAAGCCGCCAGACTGACGACCTCTACCAATAATCTGCTTCGTCCCAAGATCCTGAAAGTAACAATGAGTAGGGTAGAAGTGAATGGAGCAATTATGAGAATGGATAAGTTTACAAAAAGATAATAAATTAAATGGAAACCTCGGTAAATAAAGGACAGAGGATAATTTAAGGGGGTCAATAGGGAGGACAGTACCACTGCCAGTAACACAAGCAGTAAATCCATCAGCTAACATCACACCAGGTGAGGAGGTGGAAGGAGTGAAGGAGGAAAGAATACCTATATCACTATTCATATGATCGGTTGCCCCTGAATCAATGATCCAATTGCTAGAAGTGGAAAGGCAAGCTGTAGGATTACCTGTCTGGACTAGTGTAGCAATAGAAGGGGACTGAGACTGAAGCAGCTGCTTGAGTCGAGCATATTCATCTACAGATAAAGTAACCTGAGGTTCAATGGTTTGAGCAACAGAAGGGTTAGGGAGCAAGCCATCTTGAGTTGCAACATGAGTAGAATGAGGACCTGAAGTACCAGTACCTTTGGGGCAATAACGCTAAATATGCCCAATCTCTCCACAACTGTAACACATTGGAGGACCATTATTTCCATGACCAGATCCACTAGAGCCTCGGCCACCCTGGCCTCCTCGTGTACCTCCTCTACCACCTCTACCGCCTTGAACTCATGAGACATTGCTAACTAAAGCAGATAATTCAGAAATGCGTCGGCCATCATTAACACCATCTTTGTTGATGCAAAGAAGTTGAGCATACATGTTACTCAACGAAGTAGGGAGGTCATTTCCCAAAAGAAGCTGAATACGAATGACCTTATACTGTAGGTCCAATCTAGCCAAGAAACATTGGACAACCTAAGCCTTCTCTTGCTCCTACATTTGTTTCACATCACTTGTAATAGGAAACATTGTGCGCTTCTCCTCAAATACACGTTTCACCTCCTTGTAGTAGTCAAAGGGAGAACGACCTTTCTACAGGGCTCGGTACACATTCTGCATCAATTTATGAGCATGACTCAAGTCTTGTTTGCTCCCATACATGAATTCAATATAACTCATCAGTTCATCAACAGTATCTAAATGATTGGTGGCAACAGAAACAAAATCAGAAATTGTTTTCTCAATTTGATTGTACAACTTATAATTGTCAAAAAACCACTGTTTCTTAGCCTCCAAGTCCAGTGCATCCGAAGGTATAGTAGAAAGATGAGGAAGCTTGTTAATACTTTTCAAATACCGCTCAATGGTACATTGCCAGGGAAGATAATTTTCCCTACCCGTTAGTATCCGATTAGTGATCTTGGAGGTGGTAACGATTTCAATCTTGTGATCCACATACACAGTATCCTTAGACCACCCAAAACTAGTGCCCACAATCTCACCCTCTAAATCTACCATTAGAAGACACACCAAAAAACACAAAGATCAACAGTAGAATCACCAAGCACGAAGGCGGTCACACCAAAGAAGCAACCCAGATGCGTGCCAAGCTAGCTTGTTGGTGTCGACCTCCGTCCACGTAGTCACCGATGCAAGGTCACCAGAAACTCACCAGAAAGGTTGCAAGCACCATAAAGAGAGGGAGAAACCAGCTAAACAACACAAAAAGAGAGAAAGAGGCATCGCTAAGGGAGGGAAGCTTCGTTGGAAGAACGACTAGAAGAAGCGACGGTTAGGAATAACACTGGAAAGGGTGGGGACAACAGTGGGGGACGACATTGAAGGGGGGGCGACGTCGAGGAATGACGCCAGAGAGAAGGGCGGCGGCGAGGAAGGAAGCATGCCGCAAAAGGGGGGCAAAGTAATTATAGGAGATATCACAACCCGAGATAAGGCCCACTAAAATCACATGCTAAAGTCCTAACAATTTGGAAGTTGATTTCCCAAACATGTCCATGCAGGCAACAATGGGATTAACAGTCTAGTGGGACTTTAAGCAAATGAGGACAAGGGGGATGCATCAAAGGAGATGATTCACATCTTGATCGATAATGGAAGTAGCCACAATTTTGTGGATATTTCAATCATGAAGAAAGGCAATTGTGACGTTAGGGAAATCAAACCACTACACGTTACAATAGCTGGAGGGTTGCAATTGGTATGTAAGCAATGCTGCATGAATTTTACGTGGACTATGCAAGAAGTCCAATTCACCATGGATCCACAGCTATTATCACTGGGAGGTTGTGATGTAGTGCTTAGATTACAATGGCTGGTAGGATTGAACAACATTTTGTGTAATTTTAAGAAGAGGATCATGACCTTCAACTAGGAGGAATGAGTAGTTAGATTAAATGGAAATCTGAATGGAAGATCTAGGATAGTATCAAGCAAAGATTTTCACAAAACACTTCAACGCTCAAAGGAAGGGCAACTTTTCATGATGCAACTAATGTTTCCCATTGAATCCCAACTACAACAACTTGGAGTAAAGGAGGATCAATGGAGTGCCTTCAACGAAATCAAGGAGGTTTTGTTAAAGTCTGCCATGATATTCAGACAACCAACCCAAATATCGCTTGATAGGAAACATAATCATAAGATCCATTTAAACGATAGAGTGGAAGCCAATATCATCAGACCATATAGGTACTCGGGAGCTCAAAAGGACATCATCAAACAATCAGTTGGAGAACTAATGAATCAACGCTTCATTAGACATGACAATGGACTCTATGCACCACCAGTAGTCGTCATCAAGAAGAACGATAGTTCATAGCGAACGTTTGTGGACTACCATGAACTCAAAAAGCACACAAACAAAGATAAAGTTCCCATTCCCTTAGTTAAAGAATTATTAGATTAACCACATGGGGCTAGCTAGTTTACAAAACTAGATTTATGCTTAGGTTATCACTAGATCTAAATACAACCTGAAGATATTCCGTGAATAGTGTTCAAGATGCACAAAGGGCACTATGAATTCCTTGTTATGCCATTCAACTTGACCAATGCACCATCCACGTTTCAAACGTGGATGAATGAATTGTTTAAACCATAATCTCCGACACTTCATCCAGGTGTTTTTGATGACATTTTAATTTACAATAAATCATTACTGTCACATGTGAAACATCTTATTATGACAATGGAAACTCTGAAAGCCAACCAATTAGATTTATGTGGAAGCAAGTGTGTGTTTGGAGCAAGACAGGCTAAATATCTAGGACACAAAATTTTGGGGAAAGTAGTGGCTACATATGTAAGCTAAAAATGATTGAAGATTAACCAAAACCTAAGAATCTTAAAGAATTGATGAGCTTCCTGGGAATCACAGGATATTACAGACAATTTATTAAAGGGTATGGACTCACCACTAGACCCTTAACTGAATTACTAAAGAAAGATAATTTCTTACAATGGTGCTGGCAACAAGATGAGAAGGAAGCATTTGAAAAATTGAAGAGAGCAATCACGATAGCACCACTGTTAGCGCTCCTTGATTTCTCAAAACCCTTTGTTGTGAAAGCGAATGCCAGCAGGATTTAGCATTGGAGCAGTATTATAGCAAGGAGATCATCCAATCATATAGCTAAACAAGACATTAGCTCCAAGACATCAAGGGCTATCAGAATATTTAAAAGAGTTTTAGCCGTAATCAAAGCAATTAAACAATGGCATCACTACTTCAGTATCAAACCTTTCATTATGAGAACAGATCACAAAAGTTTGAAGTATCTATTGGAGCAATGATTATTGACACCATTCTAATAGTTGTGGCTTCCAAAGCTTCTGGGTTATGATTTTGAAGTTCAATATCACAATGGGAAGGAGACTAGGGTGGTAGATGCTCTATCAATATTCACTAGTTCAAAATTATTGGTGATGTCAGTTTCACAAATACATGGAGGATTGATGGAAGAAATAAAGAAGAGTTAAGAAAAGGATCACACTGTGCATGACTTGAAAAGGAAATTAATGTCAGGGGAAATTGCCTCTAGCGTATATGAATGGAAAAATGGGATATTACGTTGAGTCATGATGAAACAATATGGGGGAAACTGCAAAATTTGTTCCATTGGAAAGGCTTAGCAAGGGATATTAATAACATTAGGAAATACATAATCTGCCAAAAGAACAAGTATGATACATCTGCGACCACTTAAAATCACAAAATGAAGTTGGAGGGAACTAAGCTTGGATTTTATCAAAGGGCTGCCGACATCCAAGGGAAATTCCTTGATAATAGTGGTGGTTGATCAATTCACGAAGTATGCACAATTCATTCCTATAAAACATCCACATTCAGCAAGGGACATAGCGAAATTATTCCTTAATCACATTTTCAAGTCGCATGGAATGCTTGAAACTATCATCAGTGATGGAGATCCCACGTTTTTTAGGAAATTTTGGTAAGAATTATTTAGATTGCAAGGAGTTAGCTTAAAGTACTCAACAACTTATCATCCACAAACGAAGGCAATCAACAAAATCTTGAAGACATATCTGAGATGTTTCTGCAGAGAAACACCCCATAGGTGGAGTGACTGGGTTCCTTCGGCCGAGTGGTGGTATAATATAACATATCACTCAGTTATCAAGTAAAACCTTTCAAAGTTCTATATAAGTATCCTCCACCTATTTATACTCCATACCCCATTGGCGATTCGAAGATAGCAAAAGTAGATCAAGCTCTTAGGAATAGAGAAGTGACGACAGAGACAACAAGCTTTAAGCAACAGAGGGCACATAATAGAATGAAGCAACAGGCAGATTCAAAAAGGTCAAAATAAGAATTCGAGGTGGATATCTTAATTTATTAAAGCTACCACTGTATAAACAACATTCCCGTCAAAGGAGGGGCAACCATAAACTATCACCACTATACTGCGACCATTACAAGATTTTGAAACATGTGGGAAATGTAGCTTATAAATTGGAGCTGCCTAGAGGAATTCTATTCGTCCAATTTTTGATGTGTCACAACTTAAGGCTCAAAATGGGACAAGGAAGAACTTCTATGGCATTACCCGAAGTGCTCACCACTACAGAGCATGTTCTACTAGTGGTGTTAGGGATGAGAATGATCAAGAGAAACAATCGTTCAGCAACACAGCTGTTAATTCAATGGTCAGATCGCCAAAGCGAGAATGCTTCGTGGGAATATCTCTTTGCACTCCAGAAACGATTTCCAAAGGGTTAACTTGGTGGTCAAGGAACTGAAGAGGGAGGGGATTGTTGCAGTGATTAACGAAGAAGACGAATAAACTGCTTGAGCTTTAAATGAATTAAAAAAGCATACAATAAGCAACATTGTTAAGGCATAATGATTCCGATGCACCGTTTAAATAAATCCACACAGCAACTATCCAAGATCTAGCACCTATTTTAGCTTTTTCTTACCTATATTTAACCGCTAGAAATGAGACAAGTATAATTATTTCCCTTCCTTATAAAATTCTTTCGTGATTTCCCCGCATCTTTTATTCCTTATTTCTCTCTCTCGTTCGAACCTTCACGCATCCAGTACAAAGTATCACAACAGAAAAAAACAAGAAAATTGACAAATCTAACATAAAATTCTGCGACAATCACATGAAATTTCAAGGTAAACAACCACACAAAATTATAAACAACACCCACTTAAACTTTTAAGGATAGAATAAAGAAACAAAAATAGTTTCGAAAGCCAAAAAGAAAATAATAATCTATATGAAATAGTTAATAGAGAGTACTTTTCAAGAGCGTCTTTAAGCTCAGTAGTAGCAGCTTTGGCCTCATCGAGACTCGGGGCTCTGCCAAACACGACCCGGTGCAACTCCTCCTCCTCCTCCTGACCGCCTGCGAACTCCCACTCATCCAACTCCCAGGACGGCTTCTGCACCGGCACGTCAGCAACACCGGACTGCTTCAAGACGGCTTGGGAAACAATCGTCGGCGAAACAACACGAGAGGCGTTCCGGACTGAGTGCTCGGCCGACGAGGTCGAGGATGAGAAGGCCCCGCGGAGACCAGGGCTTACGATTCCGATACCGGCTGCCTTGGCTCCAATCAACCTCATGCTTCCTCCGCCCATTGTCAGTGAAATCCGAAACAAGAGAAGGCGAGAATCAACGAAATATTTCGTTCAATTAGAATGAATTCCACAAATCAATGAATATTTGTGGCGTTAAATTTAATCTGACGTTCGGCTCATGTCTAAAACGTCATGTCTCTCCATTTTTTATTTTGTTTTCCTTAACGCTGAAGTTTTCATTTACATTGAGAATTACATTTCCAAGTTTCCTTAATATTCGAATAATCGGCTAACTATTTTTAAATTTTACTGTAGGTTTAAAAATTTACTAATTACTTTTCAAAATTTAATACAAATTGAATAACAATACTCAAATTAAATTATATCTTAGTTTATTAAGGAATAAATAAGTAAAGGTTAAACTTTTTAAGACGTAATTTTTAGATTTAAGCAATTAGATTTTAATTTCTTCTTATTGTGGCTTTTTTTTAAATTTCCTTGCTCTCATTCTGTAAATAAAATTTATTTAATTATTTTTCATCTATTTTTTCTCTTTTGTGGCATTCTGTTAATCACATGCTTCTTTTCTTTTTTTTCCTTAAATCTTTTTTTAATTTATCGCAAAGCTTTAAACCAATTCCTTACAAGAATGCAAATGGAGTATAGCACAATACGAGTTTTTGCTGCCAGATAAGTGTCACCAAGTGAGAACCTATGTTTGCTGGAATTCAGTAGAAACAATTTAGAGCAGTTGGGCATTGGAGTGAGGAGCCACATAATTCACTTTGAAGCAATACGCAAAATCAGATTCAAATCACTAGTACCCAAAAATGGTGTGTTCTTTGTTCCCCATAAATCTCATCCAAAAAATAAGTGGTTGAGATTTATGGAGAACAGGGGGCACACCATTTTTGGGTACAGGTAATTTGAATCCCGCAAAACCTTCCTATATTGCATATCTTTTCAATTGATAATCTCCTTAGGAGTGTGCAAAGATCAATGATTTCAAGGATTATGATAAATACTTAATACACTATATTTTAGTCCCATATTTAGTACATTTTGCTTGTTCATTTAAGTTTTTATTGTTTTTAATATTTAATTCATTCTTATTGTGTTTGTGGGTCATAATTACCTTTATGGATCCAACGTAGCAAACATCGGGCAAAATTGAAGTAGAAAGCTGAAGAACTGAAGTTGTTTTTGAAAGACACAACAATGTTAGTGTTGATCATGCCCGTGTTAGTGTTGGATATGGTTGTATTAGTGACCATGTTAAGTCCTTGTAACTATGTAAAGATTGAATGACAATGTTTTGTCCATTTTGAGTTTAAACATGCTAGTGTGTTAACCAAAGCCATGTTGATGATAAACACGCTTGTGTCTTATGACCTTGTCCTGTGCATAATCCTAATTTTTGAAGTACAATAAGCAACTATGAAGGGAAATTGAATGTAGTTAGTTTTTTTTAACATTTTTGAACCTTAGAGCAACGGAGACGCGAAGATTGACATTGAATAGAGAACAAATTTTTATCAAAATTTCAATTGATTTTATTAGAGAAAAAGGGGGTGTTATCATGAACTCTCTTGTTTTTTTTACTTCTCCCTTTGAATTTTTGATTATTTTTTGTGTTTTTATGAACTAAATTTGTTTACCTACATTGGATGAACCATAAGATAGTTTTGCAGTTTGACTTTAATGCCATTTGATTTTTGATTCGTTGGATTCAATTATATGTTTCGATTATTTCTTGAATTGATATCTTTGATATATTGATTCATGTATGATTTCACGCAATTGAGAATGAGAAATCCATAGTAGGAATAGATCTAGAATAATTGAAGAAAGTTGCATATAATCCTAGAGATAGGACTACATAAATCTTTAAGATTAAGGTTAAACCTAATAGTGAAATTCATAAATCCATTAAAGCAATATGAGTTGTTTTAATTAGAAAGATATTTTAGTTAATTAACTTAAGATTAGGCGTTGATAATTTTGAGAAAGATAATTATATAAAATAAGAATTTCCACGAGCCAATGATCTTTAATTGAATAGTTTATGAAATCTTAGGATGATTTATTACCAAGGGGCTACTTATTTAATTTGGTTAATCATTATGTGATTTGTATTCTTGGTTATTATTTTTATTGAACTTTAGTTTAGTTTTATTTTTTTAATTAAACCATCACCTTATTCTATCAGTTGGAAAGAGGCAATTACTAATACTTATATTTCCTACAAAATCGACACTCGATACTCACTATTTACTATACTATAATTGTTAGAATAGTGCTCTAAAGGCAATCACCTTTAGCACTTTTGTATTGACTTTATTTTGATTAATAAAGTGAAAGATATTTTTCATTAATTTGATATTCTTTTATATATGAATTGATTTTGATCTTTAATCGGATTAATAGGGTCCATAATACAAAACATAGCATGAAGGAAATCATTATAAGATCATAATAATGAGATTCCTATCATGTGCAATTATGTTAGTATCTAAATAATCTATAGTCATAGGATTAATAAGACATGACATTATTAATCCAGTCAGACTAGCACATGTTATACTTCTTGATTTGATCAAGCAGTGGATCTCATAAACTGTAAACATGAGATGTTTAGAGTTAACATATGGATGCTTACTAAGGGTAGTAAGTACATCTGATGCCTACTATGAGATTATCATATAGATGATCTATCAAATGTCAATGATTAATCTCATCATAGCAGTAGTGCAAATATCCTTAGACTTGAGGTACTCAAGGGTATCTTAGATACTGATAATGTGCTTTGACATATCATTCCTTGTTGCCTCAAGACAAGGTTGCTTTTAGGATGGTGATTGGGTACAACTATTAGTATTCGAAGGTAATTGAGGAGCTGATAAGGGATTCACCACTCCGACAGAAGGAGATGAAACCTATGGCCTTTTGTTCGAGTCATTATTCAGGAGTCTCTGGCCAGAGCAGCTATATGTTATAAAAAGAGTCTTTAATGACATATAGAGTAATAAGATCCCAGGACAAGAACTAAAATCACCTGGACTAGATGTGACGTAGTTAGTCTAGTAGGAATTGACACATAGCCTATACTCTTAACCAAGTGGGGTATAGTATAATGAAAGGACGAATTATACGGTAATTGTCTACGGAAAGGTTCATAGGTTGGATAATTAACTATCAAAGAGTTCGTGTGTTAATCCACTTATATTCTGACAAAATGACTTTAAGAAACCCTTCATGATTTGATTAAATTAAGATTAATTCAAGTGCCTTAAATAACCGGGAACCTAAGGGTGAAACGTATAAAAGATCAGATGAAAAACATAGTGAAAGCAGGCCAAGATAGTGATTCATAGGCCATAAACGTGGCCGAAGGCGAGCCCATTTTTTAAAAGGCCTATGATCATGGTCTTAATGAACACGATTGTGACAGAGGGCACAAATCAATATATAAGTGAGTTCTTCACTTATGTACACAAGGCTCATCACTTCTTGCACACAATATTGAGTTGATAAGGGCTCTAGAAGAGTTCTAAAGAGAGTGAGAACAGTTCTTGAGTTATCTTCATGCAATTTATGCAATTGTTGTATAAATCAACATATATGCAAGATAACCTTGATCTATCTTCCATTTGAAAATCTACTTGAATTCATCAAGTTTTGTGTTCTAACACCCTTACACCTTGTTTCGTCTTCCATCTTTGCATGTTCTTGGGCGATTAAGGAAGAGTTTGGTGTTTGCAACAACCCAAACAAGGAGAAGAAACAAGAAAGGAGGAGAAACAAAGGTAAAAATGTTTTATATTTCATATTCTTTACATATCCTTGCATGCTTGTATGATCTTGTGTTTTTCGAGTTGTCTTGGTGTTAGAATCTTGATTCTAAAACTTCCGCTGCATATGCATGCATGTAATGCATGCAACCATGGCTAACCCAACAGGGGCATCAGAGCAAGTTTATGCATGTAATAGATGATGTATTTAATATGTCCAAAGTGATTGCTAGGTTGTGACTGACTTGCATATTGATTTGGAATAATTGGTGTAAAATGTAGAATTTTTGTCTAATTTTCTTTCACAAAAATGTTTATAAGATGTTAGACTATGTTTTTTCCTAAGGAAATTTTAATTTAATTTAATTTGCTATTTTATTTCGAATTAATATCTAGACTGTTTATATGTTGATTTCTGGGAATTTCTGGAAAACTGAAAACATAAGCTGATTTTGAAATTTTCATAATAATTCTAGAATTTATTTTATTTTTCTTTCATAGAAATGTTTATAAGGTGTTATTTTATGTTTCTGTAGAAAGAAAATTCAGTTGAATATCATTTTCTATTTTATTACAAAATTAGTTTCAACTTAATGCATGTATGAAGTTCTGGAAATTTTGGAAATGTGATGAGCATACATGCATATAAATTCCATATTAATTTTTATAAAAATTGTTTTTTAATAAATTTGATGCATTCATATGGAAGATGAGATGTTGCCACGTGTATGAGATGCATGACATTTGTCGTTAAAGTGATTATCTTATGCATGCATGATGTAATGTTTGACTTATGTTAAAAGTAACATGACAAGTGTGATACACATCTGATGTGTTGGCTATTTCCTATTTATTAATAAATAATTCTTAAGGTTTAGGCTCTAGATTTTTTTATTAGACACATTTAGAATGTGTATAAGACTGTGGAATTTTTCCAGAATTAATTGAATTTGATTCAATTAATAAATAAAGTCAAAGTCAACATTGGTCAACTTTTTGAAAGTTGATGGAGTTGACTTACTTAATGACTTATAATGTATGTATTTCAGTTATGAGACCTAAATAAGGTTCTTATGTGATAAGATATGTATTATTTTGATGGTAATAACAAGTTTAATGCATGTGCTTGAATTTTAGGGTTCCGGAAATTTTCCGAACATCAAATCGATCCTTATAATGTCTAGTAGGTTAACTTATTTATCTTGACGATTTTGGTCGTCAAGATAATTTTGGCATGTACCAAAATTGTTTAGATAAATTTGAGATGACCTAGGGATATTATAGAGGACTAATTGGTGTACAGGAATTTTTGAAACCCTAGGGATTAATTTAGAATTAATCCAAGTAGAGCATAGCGTTTCTAGTGTGACTAGATAAAGACATATAAACTAGGATTAATGTATTTAATCTAGACATCAAAACGATAAAATTTTAGAGTTCCTAATTGAATCACATTCATAGATCGGATTAGCCAAGACTAACACTAGTACCTGATTGGATTGAAGAGTTAAATCGAATCACGAACTTTGGATGCATAGTCAAGTCACAACCTAAGTTAAACCTCCTTTATGTGATACATGCATTAGATGCATTTTAAAGATAGTTAGGACGTAGGCTCAATTCAATTGAGTTGTCCATAATCTAAATATATATATGTGATATACATATTCAAGATCATCCAAGAATTGATGAGACCAAATAATAAATCACTCAAACCAAATATTAGGATTTATGCCTTCCATTGATATGGCAAGACTAGAGTTCTTTTAAAGTTAGGTTGTTGGGCAAACCCAAGCCCATTCTTCATGAATATGCTCAAACCATGGAAATTGGATCTCTGGATTAATGGGTTGGTCCTAACTAGAAGCGTTAATTTTTTGGGCAAGCCTAAGGTCAATGTGGATAGAGGCGAAGTTGGGTTTTATACATGGGATGTATACAAATCAAGAGTTGATGACCTAATGAGTGTGCTAAATCCAAAGTTAATGGCACAAGTCAATAGTTGCATAAATCAATGCAATTGGTATGAATGATTTCTTGGGCAAACCTAAGGTCATTCTTTGTGGTATTGGATATCGACCCATTATGAAATCTGTAAGTTTTCTCGAATTCGTAGTGAGGGCTATGGATTTAAATAAGAATAGTGGGACTTATAATGCATGTGATTAAGCCCTTATCGATATGCATTAATGTACATTTTAACATTTTCTCTCGTTTTTCTAGGTTATTGAATCACCATGATGGCTTCTAGTGTGAACCTACACTCCCTGTTAGATTTTAACAAACTTATGGGACCAACTTCTTAGATTGGCTACGGAATTTGAGAATTGTTCTCAAATTTGAAAAACTAGGATATGTCCTAGATGAACCACTTCCCGATCCCCCTACTATCGATGCATCTAATGAAGATCAGAAAGCTTATAAGAAGCTATTGGATGATAATGAGTTGGCTAGCTGTATAATGCCAGCCTTTATGTCACCAGAATTGTAAAAGCAGCATGAAGCTATGGATGTTCATACCATATTCTACCATGTAAGGGAACTGTTTGATGAGCAGGCTCGATCTAAAAGGTTCAACACCTCAAGGTTGCTTTTCCATTTTAAAATGGCTAAGGGATCATCTCCAGTGCAGTATGCGCTAAAGATGAATGCATATATTAAGAGGTTAGGCATTTCATTATGAATCGTAAATTAAGTATAGACTTAATTCTGACTGGTTTGACTGATAGTTATTCGCAGTTTATGCTTAACTATCGGAAGAATCAAATATCCATAATGATTCTTGAGCTGATTAATCTACCCAAAATAGCTGAGTAGACTATTAGGAAAGACAATAAGGCTGTGATGCTGGTGGACTCTACTTCTGGTTCTTAGAAGAAGAACCAAAAGAAGAAGAAGAAGTCCAAGAAGCTAGTGGGAGATGTAGCCAAGAAAAAGGTAAAGGAGACAATACGAAAGGGGATATGCTTCCATTGCAACAAGGAAGGACTTTAGAAGAGGAACTGCAAAGCTTAAGGTACTCAAGGATATCTTGGATACTGATCCTGTGCTTTGACATCATTCCTTGTTGCCTCAAGACGAGGTCGCTTTTAGGGTGGTGATTGGGTACAACTATTAGTATTTGAAGGTAATTGGGTAGCCGATAAAGGATTCAACACTCCTAATAAAAGGAGATGATACCCACGACCTTTTATTGGGGTCATTACTCACGAGTTTCTGGCCAGAGCAGCTATGTGTCATGAAGAAAGTCTTTAATGACACATAGAGTAATGAGATCCTAAGACAAGAACTAACATCACTTGGACTAGATGTGACGTAGTTAGTCTAGTGGGAGTTGACATATAGCCCATACCCCTAACCAAGTACGGTATAGTATAGTGAAAGGACAAATTGCACGGTAATTATTTATGAAAAAGTTCATAGGTTGGATACTTAACTATCAAAGATTTTTTGTGTTAATCCATTTATATTCTGGCAAAATGGCATTATGAAACCCTTCATGATTTGATTAAATTAAGAGTTAATTCAAGTGACTTAAATAACCAGGAACCTAACTCATGCATAAAAGATCAGATGAAAAACACAATGTGTATGGCCAAATTTAAGTAGGCCATAATTGTGACTCAGAGGTCATGATCGTGGCTGAAGGCGAGCCCATTTTTTAAAATGGCCATGATCGTGACAAAGGGTACAAATTAGTATATAATTGAGTTCTTTACTTATGTACACAAGGCTTAATCACTTCTTACACACATTAGTGAGTTGATAAGGGCTCTAAAAGAGTTCTTGAGTTATCTTCATGCAATTTATACAATTGTTTTGCAAATCAACATGCATGCAAGATAACCTTGATCTATCTTCCATTTGAACATCTACTTGAATTCATCAAGTTTGGTGTTCTAACCCCCTTACACATTGTTTCATCTTCCATCTTTGCATGTTCTTGGGTGATCAAGGAAAGATTTGGTGTTTGCAACAACCCAAACAAGGAGAAGAAACAAGAAAGGAGGAGAAACAAAGGTAAAAATGTTTTATATTTCATGTTCTTTACATATCCTTGCATGCATGTATGATCTTGTGGTTTTCAGGTTGTCATAGTGTCAGAATCTTGATTCCTACACTTCTGTTGCATACGTATGTATGTGAAGCATGCAACCATGGCTAACCCAACAATAACTCGATATGTGCATTTGCCTTTGTAGATCTATAACATAGTATTTGGAATATTAAGTTTGTAGAACCATTATCAAACACTTTAATATTAGGAAAACTAGATTTTTATTAATCTAAGTATTATTTATGTTTTTAGTTCTCTTCATTTATTGTTTATAATTTATTGAGTTATTATGTTAATTCCTATGTATTGTTGCTTTTGTAGGTCCTTAGTTTATTTTATGACTCTAGGAAATTCATCTATTCAAGTTGAAGAAGACCTATAAATTGGGAGGATGATTCTTAGAAAATTTTGAAGTACCCAACTTTGAGATGTAGGGTTAGATCAATGGATAAAGGAGTTAGAATGCTAGATTGAGACTCAAGATTGCAAAATGACGGGCAATCCAACTAAGGATAATATTTGATTATGAAAAATGATGGGCAGACTAACTAAGGATAATATTTGATTATGCCAAGGATAATGTTTGATTATGCTAAGTTAGAATTGAATAGGACGGAGTCTAGCATTGTAAGGTTGACTATTACTACCAAAAGCTTTACGATTAAACCAAACATTATTCAGACGACGTAGCAACTAGTTAAGTTTGATGGGTTAGAAAATTTTCTGGAGATTAGTGACACATTTAAAATCAGTGGTGTCACTGATAATGTAATTAGATTAAGATTATTCCTATTCTTCTTGAGGAACCAGGCTAAGCAATCGTTGAGTTCTTTGCCTGGGGAATCTACCACCACATGGAAATAAATGATAAAGAAATTCCTTCTAAAGTATTCTCTACTAGCTAAAACTACTAAGTTGAGGAATTACATCTCTTCCTATATGATACGTGGGAAAGATCCATTGAATTGTTAAAGAAGTTCCTACATCACAGTTTATCAATATGGTTACAAGTTCATACTTTCTATAATGGGCTCAATCAGATAACTAGGCAAATGATTAATGTAGTGGCTAAGGATACTTTAATAATAAAAAAGTAGCTCAGGATGTAGTTACAACTTTAGTGGGCTAGTTTGGAGCTTTGAACAAAAATATTGATAGATTGACAATAAATTCTTAACTAGTTTAAGTGATGCAGTATAATTTGTGTAGGCTATAGTAAGTCAAGAGCGTCAAATAGAAAAGGCTATAAGAAAGCCCAAACATTTAGACTACATGTGAAATGCTTCTAGACTATAAAATAATCCTTATAACAATACATATTATCTAGGATGTAGGTTCTTCTTATTGTTTTTTATTTCCTTGCTCTCATTATGTGAATAAAATCTATTTAATTATTTTTTGTTACTTTTTTTCTCTTTTCTAGCATTTTGTTAATCAACTGCTTCTTTTTTCATTCTTTTTCGTTAATTCATTCCAAAGCTTTAAACCAATTCCTTGTAAGAATACAAAATGGAGTATAACATATTAGAAGTTTTTCTAGGCTGCTAGATAAGTGTCACTAAGTAATCACAAAGTGAGAACTTATGTTTTGCTAAAATTCAGTACAAACAATTTAGAGCTGTTGTGCATTGGAGTGAGGAGCTGCTTAATTTAGTTATAGAAATACTCAAAACCTTCTTATATTGCATATCTATTCAATTGGTATTTTTCATAGGAGTATGCAAAGACCATTTCTTTCAGGAATTATGATAAGTACTTAATAGATTATATTTTTAGTCCCATATTTAGTGCATTTTGCTTGTTTATTTAAGAGTTTTTATTGTTTTTAGTACTTAATTTGTTCTAATTGTTTTTTTACGTCTTAGTTGCCTTTATAGATCACGCCTGCATAGGTGTTGGATATGGTCATGTTAGTGAACATGTAAGTCCTTATAACTATATGGATTGAGTGAAATGTTTTGCCCATGTTGAGTTTAGACATCCCATTATTGGTGTTGAAAAAAGCCATGTTGGTGTTAGACATGCCGGTGTCCTGTGACCATGTCTAGTGCATAATCCTGATTTTTGAAGTATAATAGGCAGATATGAAGGTCAATTGAAGGGGGTTTATCATGAATTCTCTTGTTTTTAGTTCTTCCTTTAAATTCTTGGTTATGTTTTTGGTTTTTATGGAAAAATTTTGTTTATTTAGGTGGGATGAACCTTAAGATAGATTTTGTGATTTGACTTGAATGCTATTTGATTTTTGATTCATTGGATTCAATTATGAGTTTTGAATTTTTCTTGAATTGGTATTTTTGATATATTAATTTATGTATGATTTTATGCAATTAAGAATGAGAAATTCATTGTTTGAATAGATCTAGCATAACTGAAGAGAGTTGTATATAATCTTAGAGATAAGACTACATAAATCTTTTCGATTAAGGATAAACCTAATAGTGAAATTCACAAATCGATTAAAATAATATTAGGGGTTTTAATTAGAAAGAGATTTTAGTTAATTAACTTATGTTTAGACATTGATTATTTTAAGAAGAATAATTACATATATTAAGAATTTTTCACAAGCCAATTATCTTGGATTGAATTACATGATAAAGGTTTCGTAATGTATGAAATCTTAGGGTGATTTATTGCCAAGGTGCTATATATTTGATTGGTTAATCTTTGTATGATTTGTATTCTTGGTTATTAGTTTTGTTGAACTTTAGTTTAGTTTTATGATTTTAATTAAACCATAACCTTATTCTATTAGTCGATAATAGGAAAGAGGTAATTACTATTTGTTCTAGTGGAATTGACACTCGATACTCACTATTACTATAACATAATTCGATATGTGCACTTGCCCTTGTAGATCTATAGGGGTAGGATTCTACATATTAAGTTTCTAGAACTGTTGTCAGACACTATAATATTAGGAAAACTTGTTTTTTTTATTAATCTTAATATTACTTATCTTTTTAGTTCTTTTAATTTATTGTTTATAATTAGTTAATTTATAATGTTAATTCTTGTGTTTTTATCACTTTGGGAGATCTTTAGGTTATTTTATAACTCAAGGAATTCCATTTATTCTGATTGATAAGATCTATAAATTGAGAGGATAGTTTTTAGAAAATTTTGAAGCACCTAATTGAAAATGGTAGAGCCAAATTAATAGATAGAGGAGTTAGTACCTAGATTGAGACTAAAGATTGGAAAATTATGATAGACCAGTCAAGGATAATGTTTGATTATACTAAGTCGGACTTGAATGGGATGGAGTCTAGCCTTATGAGGTTAACTATTATTGCAAAAAATTGAAGATTAAACTGAACATTATTTAGATGATGCAACAACTTGTCAAGTTTGTTGGGAAATAAGATGAGAATCCAAATGCACACATCGCCAATTTTTTGGTGATTAGTGACACCTTCAAGATCAGTGGTGTCACTGATGATGCAATTAGATTAAGATTATTTCCATTCTCCTTAAGGAACTAGGCTAAGTAATTGTTGAATTCTCTACCTAGGGGATCTATCACCATATGGAACAAGATGAAAGAAAAATTTCTTCTAAAGTATTCTCTACAACTAAAACTGCTAAGTTCAGGAATGACATCTCTTCCTATGCTTAGATTAATTCATAAACATTATATCATACATGGGAGAGATCCAAGGAGTTGCTAAAGAAGTTCCCACATCACAATTTATCGCTATGGTTACAATTTCATACTTTCTATAATGGACTCAATCAAATAACTAGGCAGATGATTAATGTAGCAACTATGGGTACTTTGAATAATAAAGCACCAGAAGTAGCTCAGGATATAGGCTATTTTGAAGCTTTGAACAAAAGTATTGATGGATTGATAATAAATTCTTAACTAGTTTAAGTGATGCATTGTGACTTGCACTACAAGAAAATGAATGAATAGCGACGGAACATTTCTGACGGAAATTTTTCCGTCTCTATTTACCGACGGAAACAGTAATTCTGTCGGTAATACAGTACGTTTTTCGACGGAAAAAAACAACCATCGGTATAGAACTTTGTTACTAATTTTTCCAACGGAATATAGCGACGCCACCAATAAACCGTCGGCCAAAAATGCGCGAAACCTTCCCTCATTTTATTACCTACGGTAACATACCGACAGTACTGATACGGTCGGTATCTATACCGACGGTAAGTAGGATCTCCGTCAGTAAATAGAAAACAAAAAATGTGGTTCCGACGGTATGAACTCATCCGTCGGTGATGTTCAAATAACTCACCAACAGACAGTATCTGTCCGTCGGTGAGTTTGTAGAAATTTCACCGACGAAACGGTTTTTCCATCGGTATACAATACATAGGTTCTTCTAGAAGGCATGAGTACCGAAGGAATGAGTATTCCGTCGGTATTTGAATGTTAGCCGCGTGAATCTGCCGCTCGTTTACCAACGGAATCCCCCATTTCGTCGGCAACTGTCGGCAAGTATCGACGATTGTCTAATTTACCGACGGAATGGGAGATTCCGTCGGTAAACGAGCGGCTATATATAGCCGTGCCCCC
>JAOSBN010000005.1:25882085-25901065 GCA_027563595.1 Erythroxylum suave
GTCCTGAGGTATTTTGACGGATTTAAAGCCGCCCTTGGAAATGACTGTCGAAGGCGTGTGTTCGAGGAAGCCCAAATCAGGCTTCGAAACGGCCGTAGCATAGGTGGGAGGGGCGGCGTTAGGAACAGAAGGGATTTGAGTGGATGGGCGTGGGCTGAAGAGCTCCTGGATGCTGGGGTAGTTGTGACTCAAAGATACCTAATAGGATAGGCTTATTTTCCTATATGAAATCTTTTAACAAAAGTTTTTTCTTAGGAAGATTAAGACCACTGACATTGCATGCTTATAAAATCATGAGGTTTAGTCTAGTGAGCACCTTTTCCTTCTGCTGGATCTTCTCTTACGAACAGATATGAACCTAGTTTCCTCATTGCAAGTATGAATGTTATAGTAATCTTAGTGGGGGGTACTTGAGGCATTGCTATAAACCACTGCTTCTTGGGTTTTTTTTTAATCATTCTATGGATTTCCATTTCCCTTTATGTTGATTGCTTCATTATTAGTTGCTAATACTATCTACTTAGTATTGATTTCTTCTTCAGCTGCTATTTCTATTTCTTGAGTTTATATATTTTTAGAATCATTCAAGTCTTAACAAAAGCTAGACTTAAATAGCCTGTTAGATGCCTTCTACGTTTTCTTAGTTGATGCAGAAGGGAGCTTCCACGCATAGAACACCACATCTTCTATTAGCTCCATATTATCATTCAGCTTGAGTAATGGTATCTCCTCTAGTAAGTACTTTATTGCATCCACCACCACATATACTCTAACATAGTTAATCCGACTAGTTTCAGGTATGGCTTGGTCCATGTGTATAGGTTTACCTACAAAACTTTCTGAGGTCACTCAATCTAGTAGTTGTTCAGTACTCTTAAGGTATGCCATGAATGCACATCTATATGGGGATATTGGATTGTTTGATTTCTTGATAGTTTAGTCCTGGTCTCCATTTTTGCAAGAGCAAAGACTTGTTATTAACATACCAAGAACTAGATTTAAGAACTTTTTTGGCTTCAGATTTGCTTTGAAATTTAAAGAGAAAGATTTCTTGATCATTTAAAAGTAAGTCTTTCTAACCTAGGGATTCCAATTGTTCACTACCCAAGATTTCATTACAGGAAAGGAGATTCTTCTATCTAGGAAAAATCCAATTAAAGAAGCATTCTAGAGTTCAACTCTGATTTTGAATGCTTCTAAAGGTGATGCAACAATTTAAGTTTCATAATTGCTTAGGGGGTAATAAGAGAGTTTGAGTTCAGGATTAGAGTCTCTGATGACTTGAGTCCAAGATCTCTTTATAATTCCTGTAAAGACTGGAGTTTTAACTCTAAGAGTGAGGTTAGGGCTGAGTGAAGGGGAAACTATAGATAGGGGACAGGTAGGTGTAGAAGGGAGAGCACTAGAAGATTTGGAGCATTCTCTATGCTCTAAAGACAAAGTTTTTAAGGGTATGATTAGAAATTCCTCATATATACACTACTCAAGGCTTAAAAAGTTTTTAATAGAAAGCAAGTTAGATGATAGTTCAAGAAAGTACCAACAGATAGTTTCCATAATAGCAAATTTGTCTGAAGGGAAAAAGGGAATCATAAAATCTACCTTATAGTTTTCTTGAGAAGGAAGCGATGAAAACAGGAATGAGCAAGAGGTGAGGGAAACATTTGTAGGAGAGGAAGGGAAGGCAAGAGCATTGTGAGAGCAAAAAGGAAAGCTGAGAAACAACTTAGATACCAGCAATAAGAAGAGGAAGTAAGCAGGAGGCATAAAGAGGAACTGGCCATGGTAGTGAGATGGAGGAGCTTCTGACACTAGCCATCTTAGGAACCTAACAATTCCAACCGCAATTATTAAGCCTATGACTTTAGTAATACTTAAAATAAGCAACTTATCAATTTAAATATTAATTAGTTCAATTTTGATTAGAAATAACTTCAAATTACATTTAGGTTATTAACTTTTTAAGTTTAATTATGATTGGAAATAAGTTTCTAATTAAACTTTATATATAATAATTAGAAAAAGTTTCTAATTGAATTATAATTAATTTGATTAAACAATATATAATAAGAGATAAGTTTGAAATTAAAATTGATATTATTAGTGTAATGAGAATTAAAAATAAGTTTCTAATTTAAATTTAAATTTGATTGGTTCTATAATAATAATTAGAAATATGTTCGTAATTAAAATGAAATAATTATAATTTAAATATGATTTGTCCTTATACTATTGAAATAATGATTTTGTTTAAATTATAATAATCACAATTCCATTTCAAGCATGAGTTCATTTATTTATTTATAACTTTTGGATTTTTGTGAGTAGCTTTTAATCATGAAAATGTGCTTTTCAGGAAACTATACGAACCACAGCATAAACAAGACAACTCATTATTGTGTTAGTGCAATTACTCCATATCCAATATCTTCCTGAAGAAGATCTAATACAACACAAAAGTTTTATTTTAGAGGATGCCTGGTTTTTATAAAAGTTAAAGTGAAGTACACAACTTTTATCTCAACTTTACCATAACCAAAAAGTAAATTGTTAAGCATGCTTTAGAACTCATAATGTCCGATTGTGAAATCATATAAATGGTTGGTGATAAACTTTATGAGAGAAGTTCAAAGAAAAGAATTAGTTTGGACTTTATATCCAACCCACTTTTAAGGGAAATTATTAAAACAATAGTATTTGAGTTTCTAGGATTTTATCACGAGAATTCATTGACTCCATTCCATATGGGGTTCATTATTATATATTGAACAAAGTAATTAAAAACCATATAAATTACGTTTATTAATGTATGTCAAGTTTGATACTATTAAGTTTTATCATAATATATGTTATATGGTTTTTTTATGTTTGAAAAATCATCTTGAGTATGATAATTGGTATTTAATTTTCATATGAATGATGATTGAGAGCATACATACTCTTTCGATTTTATAGATAACTGAAATTTGATTATTCAATATATGTATGTATAACATGACAATAATGTACATGTATACTATTTCTTTCCAAAGAAACCTTATGCTTCACTATAGTTAATAAAACAAAGAATATTATTACTGAACTCAACAATAAGTGAGAAATTAAATGGCAACAATTAAGAGATTTGTAACATGAAAATCCAATATGTAATAGTAGAGCAAGAGGCTCTAAAATTATTAAACATAGCCATAAATGTTCCTGAGGAAGGCAATAAGGCCTAACACAAAAGGGAAAGTGATGCCTATGAAATATGAAAACAAAGAACTCATTAGCTTGCATTGCATTACTAAGTAGCATGGATAGTGATATTATGTGTGAGATTCAAAAATACGAAATTGTGAATGATATATGATCTGCTTTAGTTGAACGTTTTGAAGGCACCTTAGTGACTAAAGTGAGGTCACTTACTGTTAAGTTTGACATATATAAGAAATAGCTGGATCACATAATGCAAAAACATTTGAGGCATAATTCAAACATGATTAATGAGTTGTGTGATGTTGGTTACAAGATATTATATAAGAAATAAGTACAAGTTGTGGTTTGTTCATTACCGAAGAGTTGGGAGCATGTAAAGATGCATCAAACTCATAATGAGAGTATCATAATGATGGAAGATGATACGAGGCATCTTATAATAGAAGAAGAATGTTTTGAAGGTGCAAAGGTGTCGTCTAAGGTATATGAAATTGGTTCTAGCTCACATGGAGCTGTAAGCTAGAAGCTGGAAGCGGAAGCATCGTAGTGGATCTAAATGGAAAAAGAATAAAACATACCCATTATACTTAGGACACCAAAAAGGTGAATTAGAACTAACTTGGAAATGGAAAACATCCTTTTAAGTAGTAAAACATGAAAAATTCAAGTACTTTAAGTGTGGCAATAAGGGTCACTTTGCTCGTAATTGTGGCAAGCCCAAAAAGGTATAATTTTATTGCATAGATAATTATTCTATGAATGTCTCTTATTCTGCCTTTCTAACTAAATCACATTATGGGTTACATATTTGGGAGCAACTAACCATGTTACAAATGATAGAACCTTTATGAAGTTCTAGAAAATCTGTACAGAATACGATGGATTTATGTAGGAGACAACTCAAGGGGTGTTATATAAAGGATTGGAACCTACAAATTAGACATGCGTGGTGGTCGATCTTTAATCTTATATGAATTTTTGTATGCTCCAAAGATTTAAAAGAATGTAGTCTTTGTTTTTGATTGGATGTAAATGTCCATAATGGTGGTATGGATTTATATCTTGGATATGTTTGTTATGGTCATAGTTTTATGATAGATAGTTTTATTATTCTAGATGATGTTTATTAAAATAGTGATATAAGTTATTCTTTGTCTAAATCATCTAGTAATTCCAATAATATAACTTTATGACATGTTAGAGTATGTCATATTGATAAAAAACAAACAATTTGATTCACTAAAGAAGGCCTCATAGGTGATTTACATCAAGTAGATATACCCATTTGTGAACATTGCTTGGTTGGTAAAATGGCACGAAATCCATTCGAAAAGGGAACACTGGCTTCCTATCTATTGTAATTGACTAATTCAAACATATATGGTTTAATGAATATAAGGGCACAATATGGGGTTGTACACTTTATCACTTTTGTAGATAACTACGTTCGAAATAGTTATGTCCATTTGATTTCTCATAAATCAAAAACATTAAATTTTTCATAAATTATATGAATTTAGTAGACAATCAATTAGACAAGAAAATAAAAGCATTAAGTTTAAGATGTTGTGTGATGAAAAATGAATAGAAAGACAATTAACTATGCCATAATCTCCACAACAAAATGGCATTATATAAAGACATAATTAAACACTATTGTAAATGGTTAAAGCCATGATGGAATAGGAAATTAGTTACGACTACTTATGTCCTTAATCATAATATTGGGGTGATGCATTGCTTACAACTACTTATGTCCTTAATCATATGCCCAAGAAATTAGTTACGAACACTTTATATGAGTTTCAGACATAAAGAAAATCCAACATGGAACATCTAAGACCATGGAGATATGTTTCATAGATACTTTAAACACTTAAAAGGATATGTGTTCATAAGTAAATGAGGTAATAAACTAGTAACTAAATTTGAATCATAAGATGTCACGTTCTTATAAATTGACTTTCTAAAATAGAGTGAAATAGAAGAGGATCTATTTCTACGTAAAAGTCTTGATCATAATGATTCCATTATTAGGGATTATAAAGAGGGAATTTATTCTATTAGAAGTAATTAGAAATCAAAGAATTAATTTAAGGAAAGTTAAGATTACAATCTAACTAAAGTTTAACAATCGTATCTAATCCGAGCGAGACTAATTAAGATGTTAATGAATTTATTTCTCATCAATCACATTTATGATAAAGTAATCGTGGTATAATTCCCTGACATCATTTTGAATCAAAAAGGGATATTCACATGATTATCTTATAAGAAGATAATAAGCCAAGTAATGTAGATGAGGCTCTTAATGATCCTACTAAAGAAAAATGATGAAAGCAATGAAAGAAGAGATGAATTCTTTAAGCTAAATCACGTATGAGACTTGGCTAATCCCCCCAATATTAATAAAGATATCGGTAGTAAATGATTTCTCAAAATAAAGTGAAACACTGATGGTAGTGTCAAAAGATACAAAGCATACCTTGTGGTAAAAGAATATACACAACATGAGGAAATCGATTGTGAAAAACATTTTCACCTATTGTCACGTCTACTTTAATTCGTCTAATCTTGGCTATATTAGCTAGTTTGGATCTTGAATTACATAAAATGGAAGTAAAGACTATTTTTCTAAATGGAAAATTAAAAGAAAAACTTATATGGAACAACCTATAGGTTTCATTGAGATAGGCTAAGAACATAAAGTGTATTCGTTATTAAAATCGATTTATTTTATGAAGAAATCTTCAAGGTAATGGTATAAACATTCTCATAATGAAATCCTTTCATATGATTTTCATATACTTCATGAAGACCACAGTGTATATATTAAGATATCCAAAGATAAATTTGTGATATTATCTTTATATATGGATGACATTTTGATTGCTTGTAATAATAGTGAGTTTCTCAAGAAAATCAAAGATTGGTTATCATCTGAATTTAATATAAAAAAACATAGGTGAAGTTATATACATTTTTGGAGTTAAGATTTCAAGATATCATTCAAAAAGATTATTGGCACTTTCTTAAGTGACTTATATTTAAAAGAATTTAAAAAAATTTCATATGCAAGATTACAAACTAATAAATAATCTTATTCATAACGGTGAAAGTCTTAACAAGAAGTTTTGCTCATCTATGTCACAATAAAGGGCACTAAAGAACAAAATTCCCTATTCCAATACCTTTGTAAGTCTCCAGTATGTCATGATATGTATAAAGCGAGATATTAGCTACGATGTTGCAATGGTGAGCATATATCAATAAATTCCTAAATAAACACATTGGAAAGCAATAAAGAGAATATTAAGGTATCTAAAAGGTAACGTTTTCTACATTATGTTATCAAGGAACACACATAAAAACTAGGGAGGAGCTTTAAATGAAAGAAAACTACCCTTGTATTTGTTTTCTTATTTTATAATAGTGTTATACCATTGAAAAGTAAGAAACAATCATGTGTTATTTTATCTACAATTGGAAGATGATTTTTTTTAGCATTTTAGCAGCAATATAAGAAGTTGCATGGCTTAGATGATTCTTAGTTCATATATGGGTCACTAAAAGCAAAATTGATATAGTAATAATCAATTGTAACAGTCAAGCAGTAATCACTTATATAAAAGAACCTAAATTTCATTGTAAAAACGAAGCATATAGATACCAAATACAATTATTTGAAAGATATAGTTACAGGAGAAGTGAACATGAAGTCTATATCTACACGAGACATAGTGGAAGACCTAATGACAAAATCAACTTCCTGAGAAATATATGTTGGACATGAGAAATCACTAGGATTACATAGATATTAAAATGTAATTGATTACATTTCTTTATGATTGCTCATTTAATGTATTGTCATTAATCAAAGGTGTCGAGTCTTAACATTTATAGCCTTCAATTAACGCAAGAGCACAAGTCATGAATTGTAGCAAGTGCAGGTTTGATCCCACGAGGAGGGTGAACTAATATAATTCTAGGTGATCTAAGTCTAGAAAATTAATAAAATGAAAATAATAATAATGCTTAGAAAAATAAATACAAGAATTTGATAAGTAGGAATTTAACTTAGGAAATTAAGACACATATAAGGTAAATTGAGCAACAAACAAGTCATAGTGAAAATCACTCAAGAGAAATTACCAAGTTATGAGAGAGGGGATTTTCCTATCATTAATACTAATCTAGCCATTTATGCGTTATTGTGGTGTCGGTTATGGACTATCAAAGAGTCGATTACCCTCTCTCAAGTTATAATCGTTAAACCCTAATCAAGTTATAGAGTTTGCAATCTCTCAATTAACAAAAGACCCACAATTCTAATTAGATCTTAAGCCCTCTAATAAACTACTGGGACTCTCTATCTGCACAAAACCCATTAAGATTAATCACGTGATGTATTGAATTGCCTAACTCTCGTTAATCCAATCCAATCATTTTTTTCAGGTTCACCCTCTTAGTTTATTAACGAAATATGCAAATACTACAATTAATCATAACACCCAATCAATAAAACACAAAGACTATATTAGCATTAAATCAAAGTAAATCTCGAAGGAAGAGCTTGAATATCATCAATAGTCCAAAACCCATCATCATACATTCCATTTCAATCTTATACATTGAATGAATAAAAATGAAAATGGAAAAGAGAAAGAACTTGGATTAGATAATGTAGGAAGGCAGCAGTGTTGGGAGACCTACTTATCTGGGAAGGTCGCAACATTAGAAGATCGGCTTCTTCTTCCTCTTCTTCTTCTCTCTCCCTCTTTGAAGCTTTCAAAATGTGGTAGAAAATGAAGATCCATTTTAGGATTACATCTCTTTCCTTGATATAGTCTTTCCAAATAGGTTAACCCTGGGGTCTTTTATGGGTTTAAAATGTAACACCCCATTCCTAACTGACATATGCACGTGTATCCATCGGATACATGTGTACATGCCTGTCAAAAATGACATGTTATCTATTTCACCTTCACTATATGTAACATGGCATCATACACTAAACCATCAATCACTCATTTTAAAAACCCAATATGTTATCACATTATATCAAAACCATAATTTACATTATTTCACATAGTACAATATCAACCACGTTTATACAACATTGTCCTATGAACATAAACAACTCAATAGACACCGAATACTATAAACTCAAAAGAAATAACTATGTTCTCAAACCCAACTGACCGACCTTTGAGTCAAATATAACTGTAACGGTTGCATAAAATATGTTTCTACAGAGTCTTAGAAGCTAGGTTGTCTCACTCTCAAACCTGAAAAGCAACAGTGTAATTTTGATAAGTTTTGCGAACTCAGTAGAGTAACCATCCTCGATGGTTCACTCATGTCATAAAACAAGATCAACTATAATAGGTAATCATACAATTAAAAGCCACTTGACAAGAATCAAATACTATCACAAATAAATCACTTCTCAGTTAAACAGTTCAATCATATAATGACATTCACACAACTTTGCAAATCATTCAATGAATTCAAACTATATGCAAATGCGATATATATGAGATTCACATTCATTTTTATATTGTTGTGACTGTGTACTTTTACAGTATCCCGAATTATCGGCTCAGTCAGTTAGTTTGTGACTCATTGATCACAATGAGCCATAGACTCGAACCACATATGCGGGAGCTTAAAGCTCTTGTCAGTAACAATATCAGTAGCAACACCAGTCATAACTCCTTAATATTACATGCATCGGAATGAAGTGCATGCCACAGTTTAGTCATCAAATACAACCACTTTCATTAGCATGTAATATAACAGTATATCAGTCACAGTATCAGTTACAGTAACAGTCACAATAGCAGTGGTCATCGGACTAGGTCCGACATTCAACTTTTCAGTTAGGAATCAGAAAATCATTTAAGCAAATGCATTCACATTCAATCAACACTTCCAATATTATTTTCATGCATCAAAACGCCTCGGAAAAATATTGTCCGAAATCCAATGCACAATCAACACAATCAATCGTATTATGAAGCACATAGTTCTGCACATTCACATACAAGCAACACTTCAATATCTCAATCCAATATCACAGTCATTGGACCTTCATTGTCCGGTATAAAAAATCAAGCCTCATTCATTCAATCATTTCAAAACAGAATTTAAACAAACAAGTAATTAAGTGAGACCGTCTAGCTTACTCACAGTACACTCTAAGAAGCAATTGCCTGGACAGTCTGACAATGCCTAACTGACGTCCGATGTGCTCCTCTAAAACATACACAATATATATCACATTTTTGCACTCATGTAAGTATTCCTTTATGCACATGTACTTATATAAATATGCACAATGAATGTTCAATGACAATTCCGGAGTATTTTATTGTGATCCTTATCAACAATTCATTCAAATATCAAAGCCCTCATTAATACCATTTATATTTATAATTGGACCAAATCAAATCAATGTCAAAACAATTTCATAATTTCATTGACCACTTCAGATTTTTCTTCTAATACACATACGGGTCAATTTTGCATGCTAAATCTGATAAAGTAAATGGCAAAATTAGGTAACACTTTCTTTTGGAAAATTGTTCAACAATGTCTTAAGTTTTTAATTACTTCAAGATCATCTAATTTGACTCAGTATACTATGAGTTATACTCATAATACCACAGACTGTGTATATTTGAACATTTGGCTAGTATATGATCATCTCATCGAATTGTACAACTCATATCTTTCAGCTCAGATATCCAAAAAGTACAAACTCTATGCCAATTTAAAGATAAGAGAATAAGATACAACTTTTGTGAAGACACCTCAATCTAAATCGGCCTACATCAATACAGTTTATTCAATAACCACAGGATATGATTTCTGTCCCTGGTAATGTTACAGCTTAAGCTAAGATGCAGTTCCATGACAAATTTGAAAGTCTTAGAGATAGAATAAAAATTCTACCTCATCAATAAATTTGTAGAATTATGTCTCTAGTCTACTTTGAACTAAGAATAAATTTATTTGGAAATCTACAGATTAAGTTATAATCAGAATACTGAAGCATGTTCATGAAAATTTTCCAGTTCATAATTCCAGCAGACTTCCACACTTTCATCTTATCAATCACTTTCAATTTAATTCAGATAGCTCTAAATTTTTATGGAGAGAAAGAAAAATGTCTTAAGAATCCATTGATCTAAGTTTCAAGTCATTTGGAGTTTGGATGAAAAAGTTATAGTCAAAAGACTGAAAGCTGTTCAATGAAATACCTTAGTTCATAATTCATTCATTCATTCATGCAACCACCACATTTTCTCTCTCTAATACTCAAACATTCTTCTTCTTCACCGAACTGCACCTCTCTTCTTCATCTTTCACGATCTTCCATTTCCAAATTTACACACTTCTAACACACCCACTATGCATTTTTATATCTAGTAAAACCTTTAAACAAGTTAGACTTAAAGTTACACTTCAGACCCAAAAATCCAAATGTTCATGTATTTCCTCTGTCTCACTCTCTCTCTCTACTGCGTTTTTCTCTCAACTTTCTGCACTTTCCATTCTTTTTCTTTCTCTCCTCAGTACACATTTTCTGTCTCCTTACTCCTTAAAACAGTATACCTCATTACCTTCTATATTTTCTTTAGCTTTAACCACACATCAATCCATCCCTAACATTTCCTAAACACTTACGCATATATAATTGAAATAGAGCATATTCATCACTGCATTTTTTTCTGCATTTCTCATTTTCATCAACAACTTTATTTCATCTTAAATGTTTCATTTTAGATCTTTTTCCTTAACTCAAAACCAAACCAAATGCAAAATTAAACACAAGCATAAAAAACAACAAAGTTTCTGCACTTTCTTTCGTTTTTTTTTCTGTACCTTTCTTCTACTTTCAACAACACTTTCACTTTATCTAACTCCTCTCGATATCAAGATCTCACCTGATCCTCATTTCACTCAGGCATGAATTCATTCATAAACATTAAAACATCATAAAAATGTCATTAACACTACCATACAACTTAAAGCTTCACTTACTAGGTTGCAACAAAAATTCAAAAGTTATGAGGGAAGGAGAATGACCACTGAAGACCCCAAAGAGTTGAAGTGATGATTTTGCAAGGTTTACTGTTGATGGACTAATCAAAAGTTAAACACAAAAGTGAACATGCATGGTTTTTTCTCGGTGATGGACAATAGCCCAAACAAATGCAAAAGATAAGTGTTTAGATGATGAATAGCAAGAAGCAAGATGGCTGTTTTGATGAAACAAAACCAAGCAGCTGCAGAATTGTTCTTGGCCAAAACATAGCTTAGGCATTACTTTATAGTCTCTTGACATGTGTCGACTTTACATATGTCACATTTGTCCACTAATTGTACTACCACCTATCCTCTAGCCATTTGTTCACATGTCATATATTGATAGGTCCATTTATCAATCCATAATTAGTCCATTTGTCACACTTCCGTTGATCTTTTTATTTTTATTTTTATTTTTTACATTTTTTAATCCAAAATACTTTAAATTTCCAAAAGACCGAAAATATCACCATAATTACTAAATCAAGTCTAATACACTCCAATGTACCTTTCTATCCACAATTCTCATTTATCTAATATTTCTATATTTTTCTTAGTCCAAAATATCCCAACTTTTCAGAAATTTCCTAAAATTCACCAAAAATTCTAAAATAATACTAATAGTCTCCAAATAAAATTTTTACGCAAATAATTCACAATTCACATTTTAACTACATTTTTAACAATTAATATTACACGGAAAATGTCAAAGAATGCATGTATAAATAATTGTAATGTGCAAGATCAATATTTTCGTGTACATGTATGCCACATTATACATAAACATGAGTCATGCTTCCTAATTTTTCAATAATCTCTAATAATCACCATTTATACCCTAATCCAAATGATAGGATGTTACATAAAAGGTCCGAAAAGTCCCTTGAAAACTCAAGTCATAAAGGTTGTCTACGTGTTTTGTTGTGGCCACGATTGTGGCCCTTTTATTTGGCTCTCGGCCCTTACATCTGGTTCTGTCACGATCGTTGCTTATTGTACAAGATTGTGGCCCTAGTTTTGGGTTCGACCCTTATCTGAGTCTTCTTCGTTCTTCAATACTTGTCTTTAAATACTAGCAAACTCATTAAGGCACCTCAAATACACAACATTGAAGCTCAGAAGCATGCTCTAACCCATAAAACACTTAAAACACAAATATTTAACAAACTAATATAATTCTAACCTAAACACACACTAAATAATCAAATTAACAACTAAACACACACCAAACTACCCACTAAAACACGATGCAATCTATAACTATCAACATCCCCGTACTTAAATGTTTGCTTGTCCTTAACCAAACAAAACAACAAACACAACAAAAACATGAAACACTCATATGCAATTATGAGACAATGGCTTCAACTTCACGAAACAAATTTAACTACAAGCACTATCTCTCAAGTTGTTCTAACTTATTAATTTGTAAAATTTGCGTCTAAATGCTCTGGACTAAATATACATATTAATCAAGACCAAAATGCCAAGTTTGTTCACCCTTTTTATTTATACATACACATTGATAATTATTTGATCAACCAAAGTTATAACTATTCCTAAGTAAGATTTCGTCAAAAGTTAAGCCACTCATAAGTTAGGTTGGTTTTTATTTGACAAACATTATTTTTTTTACTTTTTATGGACATGAACCTAGCCTTTTTACGTGGAGGACAGCTTGGTTGGAATGTTATTATAGCCTTTTGATGTGAAGGCTAACATTTGTGTTGAATATCGATTTGGTTACTTAGCTACATCACATCTAAACTAGCTACTAGCTTTATTCATAGCCCTAAGGCAAGCAAAATAGTTATTTAATTAAAATTTATACATGTTTTAAACTCATTACCTACCTTATTGTTTTCGCTAGTCATTCTCATGAAAATATACTAGCAATACTACTTATTCGATTGGCTTAAAATTATAAATGAATGTGACAACTTCCTAGGGTGAATAAACTAACATCGTATCCTAATTAAACTGCATATTTAGCTAAAATAACCTAGGTCACTGATTTCGCAAGCTAATAAATCTTCATAACCTAAAAGACTGTGTTCAAGGCTAAATATATCCTGTTAAGTCCTAACTATTGAAACATTCACACAATTCACGTCATGTAACCTAAATAAACTATCATACAATATGCCAAATTCATACTCAAAGTAAAAACACACAACCCTCCCTATACTTGAACAACACATTGTTTTCAATGTGAGAAGGATACATACAAACACATAAGGGGGAAATAAAACAAACTATGAAAAGCATAAGAACAAAAATAACAACAAAACTAAAGGAGAAGGGTTAGAACATTAGACCATCGTGGTGAAGGAGGTGGTGATGGTGATAGTGTTGAGACCAAATCCACTTGCCGTCGAGAGTGTTTTCCTATCTTGTAATCGATTCAAAGAGAGAAAGACAATTAGTAAGCTCACCCATTCTAAATTATAAAAACTTATTTGTCAAAACTTAAAACAAATCTAACTACACACAATTTAAATCTAACTCCTAAACGTGTTGAGTTATGGTCATTAGCTTGATCTTGTAGCTTTCAATACTCAACCAAGATCAATTATGAATGGCTTGCTACCACCCGTATGGCCCAATTCTAGCTTCGTAGCTCGTAAATAAGCTACATGTTGGAAGATAATGAAAAGGACATAATCTATCAAATTAAGGAAACCTAATAAGCTTAGTAATGTCCTTTTTAGCCACATATTGTCAACAAAATAGGGAATAACGAAACTCCTTGAATCTTCCATTAAATCCAACTATTTGCTCTATGAGAGGAGAAGTTATTCTTTTCCTTTTTCTTCCTCAGTCACCCTCATCTCCGCTTTAGCTTCCACTTCATATATAGAGACTTTCGTATTTGCTTCAAGCTTTATGTCCGTTCTCATCTGTTCATCTTCCTCTTGCTCCTATAAAAATTTGAACAAAATTAATTCTTTTGAAAGAGGGTGGAGGGGGAATGTATGGAGGATCCTTATTCTGTTCTTCATCCTTTTTATGCTTCCCTTGGTCTTCTATAAGATGGGCTTTAGCTAATCTGTCCGTTGATTCTCTTAGCTTTTTCCCACTCCTATAGTCTTACATTACTCTATTGAATTTTCTTTCATGCTGCATAGACAGTTTTCCACACATCTCTTACAAAACTCCCTAGAAAGCTGGCGCATTTGAACCTCCAGGTTGTGAATAGAAGAGGTATGATCTTTTATTATTTGCTCAAACTTCTCTTCTAGTCTCTTCTAGGCCTTTGCCCATGTTCATGAGCTTATCCATGATCTTGTCCAATTTTAAATTCTATAAATTAGAATCATCTTCCTAAAATTCGAATAGGTCTTGATGTCCTAAGTGAGTCCTTATCTTGTTGGACTAACAAAAATTTGGGTGGTTTTGCCATCCCGGATTGTACGTGTTTCAATAAGAATGATGAATTCCCCAATCAAATTGTTCCTCATTGAAGTCTACAAGGGTCCTTTGATTCCTATATTGTATTTCCTCCATCATTTAACCTTTTGGACTCCTTATAGTTGCCTAGTGACGTCCAAATTAATGTGCCTTTTACTCTGCACCTAAACTTCTTCCCCCCTTTTGTTAATATCTTAATCCTTAGACTAAAAGAATTAAACTAATCCTACGCCCCCTCGAAAATGAAAATAAAAACTTGATCAAAGGTGTCGAGTCTTACAATTTATAACCTTAAATTACAGCATAAGCACAGGTCTTAAATTGTAGCAAGTGAAGGGTTGATCCCACAAAGAGGGTGAAGTAATCTAATCCTAGGTTATCTAAGTCTAGAAAATTAATAAAATAAAGATAAAAATAAAATTGAATATAAAAGTAAATACGGGAATTTGATTAGCAAGAATTTGATTTAGGAAATTAAGACACAAATAAGGGAAATTGAGCAACACACAGGTCACAATGAAAACTCAAGAGAAATTACCAAGTTATGAGATAGGGAAATTCCTTATCGCTAATGGTAATCTAGCCATTTATGTGTTATTGTGGTGTCGATTCTAGACTATCAAAGAGTCGATTACTCTCTCTCAAGCTATAATCGTTAAACCCTAAATCATAAACCCTAACTGAATTATAGAGTTTGCAATCTCTCAATTAACAAAAGACCCACAATTTTAATTAGATCTTAATCCCTCTACTAAACTACCAGGACTCACACGGGATCTCTCTCTATGCAAAACTCGATAAGATTAATCGCGTGATCTATTGAATTACCTAAATCTTATTAATCCAATCCAATCATTTTTTTCTAGTTCACCCTCCCAGTTTGTTACCAAAATATGCAAATGTCGCTATAAATCATAATACCCAATTAATAAAACACAAAAATGATTATATCAGCGTTAAACCAAATTAAATTCCGAAGGAAGAGTTAGAACATTGTCAACAATCCAAAATCCATCATCATATAATCCATTTCAATCTTATACATTGAATGAATAAAAAAGAAAATGGAAAGGAGAAAGAACTTGGATCGGATAATCTAGGAAGGCGGCAACGTCGGAAGACCCACTTCTTCTTCCTCTTCTTCTTTTCTCTCTCTGTCTCCTTTCTCTCTCTCTTTGAAGCTTTCCAAAAGTGATAGAAAATGAAGCTCCCTTTTAGGGTTAAATCTCTTTCCTTTATATAGTCTTTCCAATTAAGGTAACCCTAGGGTCTTTTCCAGGTCAGAAATGCCCCCTTGTTTAACTCTATGTCACGATCATGGCCCCTTGCATCCAATTCTGTCATGATTATGGCTTATTAGACACGATCGTGGCTTTAGTTCCAGGTCTAGCCCTTCTCTGAATTTTCTCCGTTCTTTAATACTTGCCCTGAAATACTAACAAACTCATCAAGGCATCTCAAATACACAACATTGAAGCTTAAAAGTATGCTCTAAACCATAAAATACTTAAAACACAAATATTTAACAAACTAACACAATTCTAACCTAAACATGCACTAAATAATCAAATTAACAACTAAACACACACCAAACTACCCACTAAAACATGATGCAATCTACAAGTATCAGTCATGCATAAATACAAATATGAATTCACATTGTTTGTTAAGTAATAAGAATTACTTAATACTTAATTTTGAAATATGTTTATTTGGTATGACATATTTTTTGTATTAATCAAAGAGTACGTTGGACAAATAAAAGATTGGCCTTCTCACACGAGAAATCAACTCTAGTCTTTCTGATGATTGGAGAAGAGGCAGGTGTTAAGTTTGTTATCCAAGCGATAATTGAGATCTAAAGTAAGAAACTTATACCATGAATGCCGACTTAGATGATAAATCAAAAGAAAATTGGTTTGGAGTGATCATATGGTCACCGTGTCTATATTAAGTTGCCAAATGAGAGTTCAAAAAGATAAAGTTAAGAGTAGATAAATGAACTCATGTTACATGTTAAGCATGTATGGATCATATCTGTATGGTATTATATTTATAAAAAACATATACTCCGAATTAATAAGAGTTAATACTGCAACATATGACTCTTACCATGTTTGCAAAAATGACCATAACAAGAATTAATACAAGTCATAACATCTCAACTTACATTATGTGAGACCTTAGAGGTTAAGTGAACCTTTATAATATACCCTTACAATGCTCATCTAATTCTTAAGGATTAAATTCAAGGTTTGCAACTTTATAATTTACCAGAAGATTATGTTTGATACAATCTTATGGGAAAATTCTATGAAAGCAAATTAAATTCAATTCAAGAGAATTTAAAGCAACTGAAATTATGATTGATAACTCGCATAAGAAGAATTCTATATTCAAAGTTGGTCATCAACTCTTAATAAGAGAATTGAATACATTTACGACACGGTAAAATAAATGAGATCAAAGAAGATTGAAATGCAAGATATGACCTAAAGTATAATATATAAAATCAATTCAAGGATCAATTCATTAATTGAGACATCATATATTACTAGCAGATATACGACTATCAGCTCTTGTGATATGCTAGTCGCATGGGTGATTGGACGAGTAAGAGAACATATAAAAATTTTATTTCAATTATTAACTATAAAATAATTAGTTAACATCTTAACATTTTTTGTAACTATAAGACAATGTTCACTTAAAAGATTTTATGTTATTTTCAAATACACAAAAGATAAATATTTCTGGGTGAAGTACAAGAGTCTTCAAGAAATCCTTTAACCTGTAAAATAAGAAACTCATCCAAATGATAATTTCAATGATGTTTATCCAATCTTGTGAATTTGTTTTAAAATTTTCTTATGCCACTCATTGACAACTACAGCAAACTATAACAAATATGGGTGTTGGGTGTGATGAGGGAGAGAGAGAGGAATGAGCCTCTTGCCTTGTCTCATCCTCAAAGACTGGTTAAAAAATAGGGGAGAGAGAGGAATAAGTCTCCTGCATTCCTTTTGCCTTATGCTTAAAGTCTAGTTTTTGCCAAGTGAAAATGCAGCGTTACAAGTCTCATCTCAAAGGATTAGTCATGGAAGCACCAGACGAGAGATATCCTAGCAGTTATAAACAAACTTGCACTTTTCATCATCTACCACAGACCAACGTAACTTCAGCCACATGTCAGAATTCATCGCTAATGTGAAGACAAAAAGATGTTTGGTAGAAAATACATAATAATCCTAAACAAAATTATTTCTTGATTGTCAAACCAATTTAAAGTTTTCAGTTCCTTCAACTTTACCATAAAAATGCTTTTTAGTACATTGATAGAGATATATAGGATAATCTATAAGATACGAAAACTATAGCTATAAGATACTCTTGATGGAAATATATATTCGTGCTGATTCCTTCGATAAAGACATATTTGATTTATTTTTTATAACATTAATTAATACGTAAAATATTTAAGTTGTCAAATTTTTTAACGACAGAATCAATATTTTTTTTCAAAAATATCAAACAAAATTAAGTTAAATACACCATTAAAAGGTTTGAAACTTTTTTTTTAATACATGGGAAAGAAAATTGCAAAAAAAACACTACACAATGACAAATCAGCCGTAGGATATGCCCCGGCGAAACAAAGTGCGATTTCAATTTGAAATTAGAAATGGAATCGTGGTAGGCGGAGGATCAGTAAGAACATGCAAGCCTAGTGATACTTGCATAGCTGCAGTTGCTAGACTATTTGTGTTTGTGTTCTTCTCCCAACAGACATGTTGAAACTGCACCTCCCAATCGCGGTCTAGCAACTCTCTGAAATGCTGCACCAAACAAAAGGACACAGTCAGTAAACCTCCGGAAGAGGACAGAATATTGATGACTTGGAGCGAGTCTATTTCCGATATGATCTTCCTGTGGCCAAGGTCCCATGCCACTGTAAGGCCTGCGTGAACCCTTTTTAATTTTACGATCAATGGTTGGCATGCCTCAAACTTATAAAGAAAACCTCCCACACTCTTATAAACTTTGAATCATTTATTGATTCTGGTTGGGTCGGTCGTGCTACGCCCAAGCCCAGATTTAGAATGGCCAATGGACTGAACATCCAACAATGATAGTTAACCTAATTCCTACAGGTATTAACTATATAAATTCATAACCTCATCATAAAAAGGTATAACTCTGAAAACCTATTATTCTTTATTCACTAGCCACCAAAACCCTCACCAAAAAGACTAACTTGAGCGTCGGAGGGGCCTACC
>JAOSBN010000005.1:25940811-25966796 GCA_027563595.1 Erythroxylum suave
TTATAATTAAGTTATATGTTACAATTTTAAAAATGGTATAAATTTATTTGTTTTTATATTATAGGTTTGTTCCATCTACCTGTTCGAGAAATATGACATCAAAATTTAAGGAAAATATTGATCTTGAGGGCTATTGTTGGAAGAATATCTCTCAGGCCACAAAAGAATTTCACTATCATGAGTTTAAGGTACGATAGAATTAATTATTTCCTTTTTTAATATTAATTTTTTACATTAATTTGATAACTATTATTACATCAACAATATTTATCAAATATGTTTTCTTTTATTACAGAAAGAATTTTTTTGGGATCCTCAGTTGTACAAGATTGTATATCGAGTATGGAAGTTGAGACCACGTATACGATATCGCGATTTCGTTGGTGCGATACGCAGGGCAGCTGTACGATCGCCTTTTATTTCTGAAGACATTTGGAGTCGTTGGCTGACGTATTGTACATCACCTGCGGCGATGTCGATTTCACAACATAATTTGGCCAACAGACGTGGAGGACCCGAGGGAGAGAATCTTCCTGTAGATACGGGAGGATCTATTATCCACCAAGAGCATGCACAAAGATTTGTAAGTATCTATTTTAATTGACTGCTGTATTTTAATTGAATTTGCTTTATAAAAATTTATTTTAGTTATAATTAACATTTTATTCTTATGCAGGAAAAGTCTTTGGGCATGAGACCTACATCCCGTAAACTGTTTCTACACACTCATACTAGGAAGCATGACGGGGTGACATTCGTCAACGAACGTTGTAGAGAAGTAAATGTAAGTGAAATTTATGATTTAATATTAATAATATGCTTCATAATTATCACTTCCTAATATATAAACATTGCTTTCTGATAGGACCAAATATAGCAAACTATTAAGCGGCGGTCTCAGCAATTCGAAAATGTTGATGAGGCTGACACTTACTTGGAAGCAGTTGGTGGTAGGGATCGTCGTGGGAGGATATTCGGACTAGGATCATTTGCGAATACTTGTTATTGGTGGTAGGGATCGTCGTGGGAGGATATTCGGACTAGGATCATTTGCGAATACTTATTATTCGCAATCTTCCACGTCTAGTACAGCAGCATCTGCTAGGCGGTCCAACAAAGTGGAGGTGCTTAAGAGCACAGTGCAGACATTGTCCACTTAGTTGCAACAAACGTTGGAACAAGTGCGTCAGTTGCCAGAGTTGATGGTTGTGCAACAACAGTCGATAGTAGCGCAACAACAGTTGTTGGACCTGTACACTCAGCTTCGTCGGGAGATTGGTGAATTGAACGACAAGGGCAGCAAGTCATCGCACCAACCAGACGATCCACTAGCTCCTGATCAGTAGAGTAGTATTTGTCATTTACTTGTATTATAGATATTATTATTTACATTGTAACATTTTTATTATCAATTATGATATTTTAATTTTTAATCATTAATCAAAATTTCTATTTGATTATTTCTATCAAATTAAATATACATTATAAATATTTAATTAATAAAATTTCCCGACGGTTATAATTTAATTATAATGAAATTATATATTTTAAAAAAATTTAATCAAATACTTTACCGACGGAAACATCCATAATTTATGTCAATAACTCTCTATACTATACCAATGGAAAATAAGTTCCATCGGTAATGATTAAGCTTATTTATTGACGAAAATAACGTTACCGTCGGTAAAGTTATTGTTAGAAAATTATAGCCCGTCGGTAACTTACGGACGGAAAAAGTTTGACAGTCAGCAACTTTTCGGTTGAAATTACCAACGGTCATTTCATTCCGTCGGTAAACTTACAGACGGAAAGTTTCTTTACCATCAGTAAGGTTAGCTAAGGCCGAATCTACCATGTTTTTGTCTGTCGGTATATTCCGTCGGTAATGTTTAATACCAACGAAATATTTGTCATTTCTGTCGGTATTTTCCGTCGCTAATTTACTATTTTCTTGTAGCGAATACAATCAGAGTGAATTGACATTTGAAAAAGTGTTTCCAAATATCAATTATAAACTCAATTACTAATTAACACTAATGATCATGTTTGATTTTAAAAGTGTAAACACTATATTCATACTCTATATCTATTTGAAACAATGGGTAATAAAAGAATTAAATTATACATTATAAACATGCATGGATAGGTTGAGTCAAATCAGTTTGACATTTTTAATATTTGAATAGTCATGATATATTGTTAGACGTTAATCTTAATTTATGATTATAAATTATCTAATTAGACAACTAGATATAAATTAAAATGAATTTATATCTTATTCTAATTATAAATTAAAATTAATCATTACTAGCATATTAGGAATCCAATAAGTTGAACATAAAGAATATTTAAGCAAAGAAAATTTAATTTCATTTAAATTAGACTTAGTTGTGAAGTTTAAAAAATTTTAATGATGACATATGAGATATTTAAATTTTATTAAAAATTAAATTAAAATATAATTAAATTTTGACTTTAATTATAATTAGAATATTTAATTTTAATAAGAGTAAGGGAAGTAACACATTGATCTATTTTTCTCAAATCTTGAGTTTCTTTTTCTTTGCTCGTTGGATATCATTAAATATTAGACGCTTGGAACTCATGATTGACACTTTTTGACAAGAATTCAATAAAGGTACAATTTAATTACTTTTATGATTAATATTTTTAAGATATTTAATTATTATAATCTGATTAAAAGTTGTAAATTTTAATTTATTTTGTTATATCCATAATTCAATCACGGTAGGTTCCAACAATATACAAAAGAGCAAATGAAAACTACAATTGATTATAATAAATTAGATTCACCGCTACTTTTTAATTAACTTCGAGTATCTTACTATATTTTGGTGCTTTGATTAAACACGAATAAAACACAGCCTTTATATTTTCAATTGATTTAATTTTTTGGGTTGATTTATATGCCTAAAATAAAAAAAATCAAAATTATCAAAATTTATAAAGAAACCAATTTTCTTTTAAAAAACACTGTTTTAATAACTCAGATGAATAAATTAATTGAAATATACACAACTTGATTGGAATTTATCTTTATTGTAAAAAGTAATATGAAATATAAATAATCCAAATGCACGCAACATATACGGAGACAGACGTCAAAAAAGTCGATGATTGTGAAGACAGTAATTGTACGTATTTAGAAACACAGAAAAGAGTGCTGAGCAAGTGGACGTCGGAAATTAGAATAAACCCATAACTGAATTTTTCATTTCGGAGTGCGTTGTGACAGACTGGAAGGGGATCAACAAAGTCAAAATGGAAACGCAACGCCTCTTTAACAAGCAAACTTGGTGAAGTATTTATAAGAACTAGGGTCGGTAACTTCAGTCTCAGTATTAAAAATATACAAGATTAGGAGTTGCTAATTAAATATCAATTCCGTTAAAATTTTCTTCCTTTCATGCGCCAACACTAATATAACGAAGTTCTACTTATAGTGTTAGGAAACTTCAGCGGAATAATTACAAAGCTTTTTCATAAATTAGCTTCGTGAAATTCAAGGTCAATTTGAATATATAAAATAATTAACATGAATCATAATAAAATAAAAACTTAAATTGTACCTTATTCTGAAGCTTGATTATTTTCTTGTTGTATCTCTCAAATCATTTTCAAAATCGATATGTCTCTACCACCGTAACTACACAAACGTCCAGCCTTTATGGTATCTACAGAATAGGTTGAGAAATCTCTGTAACTCTTACAGAAAGGTTTAAGCAAGAAATGATAGCTCCATTAGAGCTTAAGCCTATTTATAATAGTTTTAGACGTTTTAATAATTTAATTAAAATTAAATTCTAATTTTAATTAAACTTTAATTATAATATTATTCTAATTAAATACCAATTATATTCAAATTAAATCAATATCACATATTGATCCTAATTTTTTTAAAATATCTCATATTTAATCATAAAGTTCCTCTAACTTTACAATTAAGTCCAACTTGATTAAAATATCTTTGCTCTTTTCAATCCATTCTTTATGTGAGACCCATTAGGTTCCAAATAAGCTGATAATATTTATAAATTATAATTATAAATCATAATTAAAATAGATAAATTAAAACTCCTTTTAATTTATCTTTAATTTTTAAATTAAACAATCTATAATTATAGATCAAGATAGGTGTCCAACAACGCATCATGATCGTCTAAATATTTAGAAATGTCAAACTGGTTTAGATTAACCTTTCTGTTAATGATTTTTTGTATAATTCAATCATTTTATTATACAATTTTCCAATTAGATAGAGCATAAAATTGATGTATACTTTTTTTGAGTCCAATCATATTAGTTTTCTACTATTAGCTATCGATTCAAATAATGACATTTGTAAACTATTTACGAAGTATCATTCCACCTTTACCAAGGATTTTCTGAATCACTACTAATTGAGAATAACGAAACATTTTCCCTAATTATTTTGGGGCGATAAATCATATCTTAATCACAAAACTACCTCCATATAGTTCATGTTACATTCAATGACTATCATATTGATCGACCCATAATTAAATAGGTCATAAATAGTATCAAAACATAACAATCCCTATACAAAATAAATTTGGTGACCTCAAGTCAAAGAATTACTTATACAATTATCGCAATAAGAATTTCATAGGCATACATATAATATTTCAAATGGATTTTTCATATCGAATCCGTTAAGTGAACTTATTCTTTAACAAGTACTAACATGTTTGTTTAAATATTTCCATATTTTGACCTATAAAATCAATTACTTCCTTCATAAAGATAAAAATAACGTGTGCTATTTTTTTTGGTATTCTATTAATGTCCAATTTCAATAGAAAACTAGGAACAATTTAGGGATAATACATAAATGGAATATGAATCTCATAATTATAATGTCATTATAATTTTATTTGTATTGTACAATTATTTTATATATTTTATCATATACATTTAAATATGTAAAAGAAAAAGAATATTTTCAAATTATTTTATTATTGAATTATAGCCAAAGCAATTGGTTGTAAAATATAAACCAACCTATAACATATTTGAACTATGATATGCAAAATAGCTAAAACTAACCTATAACATATTTAAACTATGATATGCAAAATAGCTAAAACTGAAAAAAGTTAAAATGATATTGTCCCTTCCATCGGAGGCACTTGTTAAATTAAGGAAAAGATAGGTACCCTCTTACAACCTTAGTTATGTTTCAAAATTTGAGTATCCCTTCAATTTTCAACAAATCTACGGTGGTCTAGGAAATTGTTGCAAAATCACAAGACTCGAACTTAATTAAGGATTTAATCTGATTTGAAGTTAACGGATACAGTTTAATTTCATTAAATTTTAAATTAAAATCAAAATTTTCATTTACGAATTTCAAACCAAATTCAAGTTAGAATTACGTTACGTAATTTAACTTAAAGCTCAACTACGTGAAATATAAAAAATCATTTCATTTTAAAATTTAAATTAAGATAAAAATAGTTAGAATTAATTCAAACTCGATTAATTATCGAACTGCCCAATTTCGATTAAGCTCATGTTCAAGCAGGAGCCATGAGCCTTAAGTTTTACGCCTTGTTGTGAGTCCAAACTTTTATAAAAATGTCCAAGTCTGCCCATCACTAACTCAACAAAATGAAGTGTATTGTGGTGGAAGCTTATTTTGTCACATTTATACAAATTAAATAATTTGTTTAAAATTTACAATAAAGAGAAAATTTAAAAACGGACCTTTTTCCATCAGAAAAATAAAAGGATAGCCACGTCAGGAAATCGGCGGAAGTTCATACCGAGACAAACATCAAGAAAAATTGTTGGGAGTTGTGTAGCTGACGTATTGACACCTCATCACAATGTCCTCTACTCAGGACGTCTCCCGTTTTGACACTTGTGCAGTACACCTTTGCGTCCACCGGGAGAAATGTCACGTGTCAGGACCACTTTGACCAGCCAAGCAACCGACCAGTCATGCTATCGGATGGCTGAGAACCCAACAGAACCCAAAATATGTTATCTCTGAACTGCAAGATGCCAATTAAAAAAACACATCGAATGTAAACACTCAATGAATAAAAATACAATAGGTTAACGGACCAAGCATACCATATGATCTGATGGTTAGGAACCCAACAGAGAGAATAAATAATTTATAAACAGATTCATTATATTGGCAGAAATGATAGAAAAAAGAAGTCAGTGGAGCAACTGGTCATGCAATCAGGCGTCTTGGAACTGATAAAAAATTTTGAATATAAAAAGTAAAGCAATTAAGAGTCATCTCGCTCAATTGATCTCACCTTCGATGCTTAGACAAATAATTTGACAAAAACACTAATTTAAGTTATTAAAATAGGTCCGCTTTTTTCCTTTCTAAACTCATTATGTTTGTAATAAATCATACACTATCCAATTTGAATATTAACAAATAAGAGGACAGCCTTATGCTTGCACATACACCATTTCTTTTCCACCAGATCAAATATACGGTAATTTTATTCTTTTAATTCTAAAAAAAAAAGAGAGGAAGCAAACAATTGGTAGCTAGGCTGCACTGAGGAAGCATAGCATAGTGCTTGGTGCAGGGAAGAATAGTTTTTGGAGAATGTTAGGACTGTGAGATACACACGGGAGACACAGACAATAACGCAAATATTTGACCGTTGACTTTACAGTAAGATAATATTTTAATGCTTATTTCTGTTATGCTTAATCCGATCTAAGCGTTCAAGATAATGCGTCTATTAATTAAAAGTGCGACCCCTGCTTTGTCTCCCATCACCCCGCCTTCCTACTGTTGTGGCTTGCCTGGCTATCAGATACAGTCGCACGAATGATATATTTAAACAGTCAACTGGCAAACTAGAAAATATGTTCTGGTGCACTTTAATTAACTTTTCATATTGCCTATCGTCTAATCACAATATACATATAAACAGTCACTTGTAATGTTTCTTGTTCTTGAGGACTTGAATTAATTAGTTCATATATATACGGGAATTATCTATCTTGCATGGGATTATTGATATAGAAAACAACCAAAATAATCCTACATCTACTAGCTTGGGATCGGAGAAACCAATCAAAATAATCCCAACAAGGTATCTAAAACTTTGATCTTCTAAGTTCTAATAAAAGACTCGCCTAACTGTTTTTCATGTATACGTGTATATGGATCCTTGCCTTTAATTGATTATATCAGAAGAGTATTTTAGTACTTGAATAAAAAGGAGGAGAAAAAAGGGTCAAGCTCACCATGCAACAAAGATTATACACAGGTTGTATACGCAGAAAGCAGGCACGTGACCCAAAGTTGAAAATGAAATCAAGTCTTGTCCACATTGATCCGGATGTGATTCAGATTTGGTCGTAGTAAGCGCGACGTGCGGTGTACTAAATATATATTTTGGAGGAGAACTTGAGGCAAGCAAGCGATGTAAAGTTTTACTTAATTTACACCCAAAATTACACCAGACGCTGCCTTCTTGTCCTGATCAACACCCCTAATTATATTATTAGTCCGATTAATTAATTTGTTTAATTAAGAGATCAATAATGTGGTCCCTAATGACATGTTGCTAGATAAAAACGTGAGTGGTTGTACTGACATGGAGGCAATTTCATCAAATCCATGGAATGATCACGGGATCCTCAAGGCATGATCCTACTTATCTGTATTTGCTAATTACAATAATTAAATAAACTATGGTACGTGGACACTGATTGAAGTTAATTGGTTGATAAAGATTCATATCATTATATATATATATATATATATCTATATTAATTGGATAATCACACGCCAACTCATTCAACCCTTGCACGTTATATTTTCATGCCAACACATGCAATGAAGTTCTAAGTTGTTCTTTCTTTAACAATTCGAAGGATCTTTGGACGTCGTGTTCCATTTCCAACTAATAGATTATGAGATGCTAATTTATATTGCTCAGTTCCTTTTTTTTTTTCATTCAAAGACAAGGTCATATTTATTCATTTCTAACTAATTAAAGTTCGTAAATACGTATTCTTCATGATTCAATATAAAAGTGACGAATAATCAGATTATGTCACAAAGTGCTCAAATGTTAAGACTTCAGTTTATTCAAAAGTTTCTTGTACGTACGTACTACTAGTGTCACAAAAGGAACGTGAAGCCATTTTCCAAATGGTGCCATTATGAATAAAGAAAACTTTAAAGCACACCAAAACTTGTTGAATTAGTGTTGGCTATAATTCCTTGATTGGCCCGCGCTAATTATTACACTCATAAGAGACGTTAAAGAGTAGGAAAAATGTTACATGTATACCAAGTAGACGTTGGTGATGCAAGTATGACTAGCTAAGTAGGAGATGCAAGTATGAGTAGCTAAGTAGGAGATTAATTGCATATATTTATTGGAACCAAGAGTTAAAATTCGAGAAAAATTAATTAATCAGGGGAGACTGATTGCATGTGTTTATTGGAGCTAAGAGTTAGCATTCAAGAAGAATTAGTGTTAAAATTAATTATTCGTTTTCCTGGGATATGTACGTCACTTAAAACCTTAATCTTTTGTTTTATAGCAAAGGAATATTTCTCTTCGGTTTTAGAAAATATATGACATATTTATTTATTGAGAGCCGGGAGTACTTCTTTATCTTAATCTTCATTGAATTTCAAATTTATCAAAGAATTCTTTTCTATATGATTTTCAACTGCTTATGGAAATTGATTCTTTATAATCAACAAGTCAATTCTCTTTTTATATTTGATTTAGTTTCTTAGGTTTGGATCAAACTTGTTCTTGAATTCTCTATGGTTTATTTTTTGGTAGATTCACATAAGTTAATATCAAAGTTTGGATATAAATCAAGTGTGGTTATCCTTTTGTTCTTCATATTATTTTATTCGAATCTAATATCTAAATTTTAGTTTTTCCGGTTATTTCTTGTTTATTCTTTTGCATATTCTTAACTTTAAAGTTTCAACTAAAAATTAAATATTCCTTCATCGCCTTAGGATTACCTTATCTCTATTTATTGTATTAGGGATTTTCCTTGACCAATCACTTATTTTTGTGCCTTTCATAATCACTTGTTTCAAACTCTATTATTTGCATAAAGAAAAGAATAGGAAAAATAAAAAGGAAATTTATGTGGGTACAATAGCTTCAAGAAATTTTCTAAGTCAACTTACTATTTTTCTTGTTTTATTTAAATTTCTTACATCATGTTTAACTTGTATTTTATTCTTTTTCTTTGACCATTAGTTTATTGGTTTCTTAGGCTCTGCTACTTTGAATTCATGTTTTGAATTTGCCTACCTCTTTAAAGAAATTGTGAAGAAAATAAAGAATGGAAAAATGCAAGACAGCTTGAGAATAGCATAAGAAAAATGTCAAATAAAGAGTGAGACGAGTGATTTGTCATATTTGAGAATAAAATCGTGAGAGAGTGTTGAGAAAGCTCCTTTACTAACATTTCTTGTAACTTCCAAATATGTCTTATAAAGGTTTTTCAACACCAAAAGAGGAGAGATGCAACTTGTATCTTATGCAGACTATGCAATAATAGTTTGAGAAGATGAAATATGATGTATAGGTTGGAAAATATATTGTTCAATTGCAAGGAAGATCACATCTCTAAACTTCTAATAAAGGAAGTTACAGTAGGGCATAATCCAGTAACTACAATAAGTTGATAAGGAGAATGATTATGTTAGTGTTGAGGAGCAAAGAAGTGATCCTTATCAATTGAGGAGCAAAGAAGTGATCCTAGAGTTTGAGAAGGTGTGGATAGAAATCTTGATAGCATTAAGATGACCCTATCTAGCTTTAAGGGTAGAAATAATTCTGAAACTTATTTGGATAGGGAGGAAAAGATATAGTTGATTTATTATTATTATTATTACTACTCTGTAGATCAAAAAGTAAAGCTAAAAGTTGTAAAGTTTACTAATTATTCCTTTGTTTAGTGGAATCAGTTGGTGAATAATAGGAAGATAAATTGTGAGTGATCCATTAAGATATTGGATGAATTGAAAGTTCTCATACAAAGGAGACTACTTTATGAATATGTATCATAGGCTACAGAGACTTACATAACGACTAAAAGTATGGAGGATTATGATAAAGAGATGGAGGTAGTCATACTCCTTGCCAATATATAGGAAGATATAGAACAGACTATAACAAGATTTTTAAATGGATTAGATATAGATATAGGTAATGTAATAGAATTATAGCAATATGTAGAGTTAAAAGAGATGATGTACATGGTAATGAAAGTGAAGAGCTGATTAAGACATGAGGTAATATCAAAATATTTCTGATGAAAGACTGAGTCACCTGTAGCCAAAGATGATGTCTACAATTAGGGCATGAGTAAAATTAATTATCACCCCTCTCAAAATAGAGAAATTAAATATTTTCATTGTTTAGAAACATGACATATTGCATGCCAATGCCTAAATAAAAGGGTTATGATCATGAAAGATGATAGAAAGGTAGAAAATGCTAGTGATTATGAAAAAAAAAACTAAGCCGATAGTTGAAGTTTATAGAGAGAAGGCATTGACTATGATATTTACGGTGATGCACTTGTCACTTGAAGAAAATTAAGTCTTGTCGCTTGAAGACCATTCAGTCTTCAAATAAAGGAGGATAAATTATGGTAATAAAGGTAGAACATATTTTATACTAGATGTCATATTCATAATAAGGTATGCGGTATAGTCATTGATGGAGGAGGTTACACTAAAGTAGCTAATATTATTCTTATAAAAAAGTTAAGTTTGTTTACTGTGAAGAATTTGAAGCCATACAAACTTCATTGGCTTAATGAAAGTAGAGAGAATAAGGTGAACAAGTATTGATTTCTATTTATATTGGAAGGTATCAAAATAAGGTATTGTGTGACTGTTTTACACAAGTTGGTCACATCTTGTTATAAAGGCTATAATAATATGACAAGAAGATTGTACATATAGGCTTCAAGAATAGGTACATCTTCGTAAAGGACGATAAAATCATTCCTCCTGTACCTTCAATATCTAAGAAAATGTATAAAAACCAATTAACATTGAAAATAGAGAGTAAAGTAAAGAAAATTTAGAATGAAACAAAATAAGTAACATTAGGAGTTTTTCATACTAACCAGTCCATAATTGTATCTTTCTACAAAGAGGTCTGTTTTGCTTTTGATGTAAATTAAACGAGGACTCGAAAATGTGAGGATGACATGTTATATGGAGATTACTAGACTATTACAAGAACTAAAATTAGAGAAAAACCAGTGGGAAAAGATCCATCTTTAACTAGACACAATTATATATATCATTATATCTTTGCTTATTTAGAGATATGAATGTTTCTTTTTTATTCTTCATCAAATTTCGAACTTATTAAATAATTCTTTTTAAAGTATTCAATCACTTAATAAATTTTATTGTTAATTCTTTATAGTTACCGAATCAATTTTTTAAACATTTTTGTTTTAACTTTCCTTAGATTTAATTCAAACTTATTCATAATTTTTTAAACATTTATTCCTGAACAGATTTACCTTACTGAACAATGTAAATATGTCTCCTAACATAATTTAATGTCTTTTCTATTTAAGAAGGCTCTCACATCAAATAGTATGAATTTGATCCTTCTTCATAGGTCAAAAGTACTATCAATCTCTTAATATTTTCAATTCTAATTTATAGAGCGTGCTATAATTTATGAATTTTTAAAAACCTTATTCAACTTAATTAAAGCATAAATAATCTTCAAAAATGATAAAATTTTATTTTTCTTCAATTCATAATGGAGTATAATTATATAGAGAATATTTTAAATGTTTGGTAAAAAATATTAATTCAAACTTATTCATAAAATTTATTCTTAAATAATTTTTTTGGGAAATATTCTTAAATGGAATTACATTAGTAAAAATGTAAATATTTCACCGAACATAATTTAATTTTTTTTCTATTTAAGGAGACTCCCACATTAAACAATATGAATTTGAGCTTTCTTGATAGGTCAAAAGTACAGTCATTTTCTTAATATTTTAAACTTAACTTTATAGAAGAAAATTTAATTTATATGAATAATAAAGTACTTCAACTTTGAGTAAACGTTATACATAACCTATATCAACTGAATTTTTTGAAACTTTAAACAAATCCAGCTTAATTAAAGAACTGTAAATTAAACTAAAAATAATATTTTTTTTTCAGAGCATGAAAGATATAATTGTATAAAGAGTATTTAATTGCTTAGTGAAAAAATTCCTACCTTCTTCAGTAAAATTTTATCATAACAAACTCTTATGTCACAATCATGCATCATTTCGAATTTAATTTAAAAGGTTTCATACAAAAGTAAAATCATAGATAAGCTAATAATTTTTAGCAGACATCTCCTATAACTCGTATATATGATGTAATATTTGTCTTTAAAAATCATTTCGGTTTGTTGCCTTGCACTTCCATTAGATATGAACGTCAACTATATACTGATGACTCAGATTATGAGGTTACATTATTCTACTAGTTTCTACTCTATGAACTTAATATTTTAGCACTTCCATATCACTTAATAAGGTGGGTAGATCTAAAATATTAATTTAGTGGGGCAAATTCAAATTGTTATAGAAAATGTTCCCTTTTTCTAGTGGGACAATCATCCATATCAGTCCTTATAAATAGACTTTAACCCCCCAATTCAAGTTCATTGACATTATTCTAATAATTTACTATAAGAAAAATGTCGTTTTGTGACGGAAACTATCGACGGAAAACATAAACATTCCGTCAGTAAGTCAAGTTAGTGACAGACTTTATCGATGGATAAAGGCATCGTAGAAACGACCGTAACTAATAATTATCAATGAAAAACAGAATATACCGACAGACAATTAATGTACCGTCGATAAATATATTGACAGTTTCTTTTGCGGTTGACTGTCGATAAATTACCGACGGACCATATTATTCTATCGATAGATTTACCGATGGTTTTTTTTCCTTCGGTAAGTTTGTTAAAACATTACTGATGGTTATTTTTGTTCCGTCGGTGAGACAGACGGAATTGGTTATTCTGTCTGTGATTACCGACGGTTAGTCTTGTTCTGTTGATAAATATAATTGATTTTACCGACGAAACCACAAATTTCGGTCGATAAATCAACCAAATATTTTTTTTAAAAATACCGTCAATAAATTTTATTTGATGATGTTATGGTTGATGCATAATTTAAACAATTATGAATTTAATAGTATATATTTAATTTGTTTAAACATAAATTTAATTCATGATATAAAGTTAAAAATATCTTAATTGATAATAAAAGCATTAAATTGTACGTAATAAGTACTTCTAATTCAAATGAAATAACCAAAAGTATACTATTGATTAGGAGACGAGGGATGCTCTAATTGATACGATGAGGTGCTACCCCTACCCTTCAACTCATCCACTTCATTACGGAGTTGAGCTATGTACTGCATCAATGTTTGCACTGTGCTCCGAAGCTCTTGGACTTCATTGGTTATTGATCGCTTACTAGATGTTGTACTGGACGTGGAGGATTGCAAATAATACGTATTCGCAAATGAACCTAAGCCGAATTTCCTTTCACGACGGTCCCTATCACCCACTGCATGAAGAAAGGTTTCAGTCTCATCATCATCTTCAGATTACTGAGACTGTAGTTGAATGCTTTCTTGTATTTGACCCTATCAGAAGGCAATATTTATATTATTAAGTGATAATTATTTGGCATTAATATTAAATCATAAATTTTACATACATTTAATTCTCTACAATAGTTGTTGACGAATGTAACACCATCATGCTTCTTAGTGTGAGCGTATAGAAAGAGCTGACGGGGTGTAGGCCTCAGGCCTATATACTTTTCTTACATAAGAATAAAATGTTATAAGTGAACTAGAATTTATAAAAATTTCGGTAGAGTTTTCTCTATTTTAATGATATTTACCCCCTATTGAACAAAGAAAATAGGTCAACAACACAACCATATATGACATCAGACATTTATAACATTATCATTCTCTATAATACACATATTTTCATTCCAAAATTTACACATCAAATTCAATTGAAATATAGCAAAGTAAAGAAATCAGAATATAAATATAAGGTGTAGATACTTACAAGTCTCTCAGCATGCTCATAGTGGGTAATAGATCCTCCTGCATATACGGAAAGACTCTCTCCCCCCAGTTCTCCATGTCTGTCGGTAGAATTACACTCTGAAATGGACATTGTCTCAGGTGATGTCCAATACTGCTGCCAACGACTCCATATTTGTTGAAAAATATAAGGTAGTTATACATCGACCCTGTGTATCGTAGTAACAAAGTCCCAATAACATGTACATGCTCTTCTCTTTCATACTTTATAAATGATCGGGTCAAATTCAGAATCCCAAAAAATTCTTTCTAAAACAAAAGGAAAAACATTAGATAAATATTTATAATGTAATAATATTTATCTAATTAATTTATGAAAATTAATTAAAAAGAAAATAATAATTTTTGTTGTACCTCAAAATTAATTAAAAAGAAAATAATAATTTTTGTTGTACCTCAAACTCTTGATAGTAAGATTCTTTTGTAGGCTGAGATATATTCTTTCCTACCTAACCCTCAAGATTAATCTTCTCCTTGAAGTTGAATGTCATGTTTCTTGAGCACGATTCAGATGTAATCAACCTAATATAAATACAAATAATTTTATACCATTTTTTAAATTTAAACCTATAACTTAATTATAAACATATAGTGTTTCAAGTATTTTCACTTATATATTATTGATAACTGTAATGTAAGTTCTTCCATCAGGTCCCTCAGCTTCAGGCTGGTAGCCACCTCCTTCATCTTTTTGTTTACTCTGATATCTCTGTTGGTATAGGAGTAGTGGATGATGTAGGGGTGGTAGATGATGTAGTAGCAGGCACGGAAGGTGATGCCTCATCTACAAGTATAGTTGTTGGAGGAGGAGGAGGTGATTTAGTTCCAGCTGTTACACTATAAGATGCTTCACCTGTACAGTAAGTACCTTTGAATCGTGGTCTGAATCTTGGTTACATCATATCCTGTCTTCTCTTTGGTGGCATATTTCAACATGAAATTAATATTTGATAGAATTTTATAGAAATATTACAATTTGAATTCAATATTTTATACAATATATTGAAAATGAAATAATTGTTTTTTTGAATATATTATTCAATTACAAATACAAATTAATTGCTATCATCACTTAATTGTAAATCAAATCTTCTTTTTCTCAAGAATTTAAATCAAACTCAGGCTCTTTTTCAAATATTTGGCCCTCATCATCCAGTCCAGGTAAAATTTCAACATATGCATTACATGAATCATTCAAAGGTTTATTATCCTCCTATAGGATAGGTGCATTTATTTCATAAGCATCTTCTTGAAATGCTTCACTTTTAATTCTCTGTTCTCCTTTTCCATGTGTTCCAAAAATACCTCTAGGTTTAACTTTGCAAACGGCCAACCAATCTGACTTATCTTGTCGTAAGCTGGGAAAAGGGACATAATATACTTGAATCGCTTACATTGCTAACACGAAAAGTTCAAATTGATGAAATCTTCTTCGCTTGTTGATTTCAACTAGATTATATTGGCTATACACTTTTGTACCAACATTTGGAGTTTGATTAAACTAGTCACACTTAAATATCACACTTCACTTTATTGGCAATGCAGGGTACTAAATTTCAAGTATCTCAATAATTTTGTCATAGTAATACATCAATTCTCCATGTATGCAAATTCCACTATTTATTGTTGCCATGCTATGACCATGATATTCTGTATGATATTTGTATCCATTAATGAAATACACCAGATATAATTTAACAGTTTGTAAAAGTCCCTTCGCAAGATCACATATGAACTTTTCTCTATTGGGTTTTCTAAAGCCTACAAAAAAGAAAAAGTCATATTAAATAGTATAATGTCATTTGAACACTTAAATCTTATAATTCTATCATTTTAATATTTGTAAGTGAAAATTTACGTATTACTCGAACCATCAAGGAAAGTGTCTTCTAACTTCTTTATTGATATCATTATGTATTTTGTTAGGCATGAGCTCGCTTAACATTTTCTCGTATAATCTAAAAACATTATTATGTATTTCAATTTTGAATAAACTAAATTTCAAAACCTATATAATCAATTTCAGCTTACTGTACGAAAGGTTGAACTTCTTGAAAGTTTAATAAAATGTAACTATGGAAAGCCTCAATTTCTTCGTCTATTAACATTCTTCTTGTTGAAAGTCCATAGGTTTGTCTAGGATATGTGAAAATAGATAAGTTACCATCAGCATCACTAGTTCCTTCCCCATTGTCATTACGAGAAACTTTTGTTTCTCTTGTGTGAACATACAACTCAAAATAATGTGAACAAAATGTACTAGCTTCCACCACTAAATAAGCATTACATATTAAACCTTTAACTCTAACCTTGTTTTTCACATTTTTCTTCAAGTGATGTAAATACCTATATGAGTAAATAGGGTTATACCAATTTAGTTATTAAAACATGTTAATATTCAATTACAAAAACTCTCAAATGGATACATCCAACGATATTGAACTGGACCGACTAGTTTAGCCTTGTGTGCTAAATGGACAGGTAGATGCTCTATACAGTTAAAGAATCTTAGAGAAAATATCCCTTCTAACTTGCATAAAATTATTGAAATTTGCCTTTCTAGTTTTTTCATTTCAACCAACTTAATTTCAGATGATATTAAGCTTTTGAAAAACAAATTTAATTCTGTTATTACTTCCCAAACCTTATTTGGTAGCAACGCCTTATTTGGTAGCAATTGGAATTAGCCTTTGCATAAACATATGACAATCATAACTTTTTATCCCAAATAATTTGTACTTCCTCATATCCACACAACTTGCCAAGTTTGAAACATAATCATCCGGAAACTTTAGACTTTTCAACCAATAACATAATAATTTTGCTTCTGCTTTTTGTCCAAAGTATAACATGCTTTCGGATATTTACCAGTGCAAAGATATTTATGTAAGTCATTTCTTCCACAAAAAAGTTTCAAATCAGCTTGTGATCTTTCATTATCTTTTTTCCTCCCTTCAATGTTCATTATGGTATTGAACAAATTGTCAAAAATATATATTTTTTGAATATGCATCATATCTAGATTATTACGTATCAAATTAGTTTTCCAATATAAAAAATCCCAAAAGATGCTTCGCTTTCTCCAGCCAAAGTTTCTACTAATGCTTATATTAATTTCATCAGCTTTAAATTTAGTAACTTTCAGCAAGCCTAATTCCTCAACCTCTTGCAATATCTCTTCACCAGCTTTGTAAGGGGGAGGAGGTGTTTTGCCATCATATTTTTAATGAACTTTTGTTTATTGAGTCTAAATGAATGATCTAGAGGAAGAAATTTTCTATGGTAGTCAAACCAACATATTTTGCCTCCGTTTGGAAGATAAAACGCATTAAAATCATTGCCACAATAAGGACAAGCTAATTTCCCTAATGTGCTCTATTCATACGACATCACATATGCTAGAAAATCTTTAATGGTCCACATCAAAGCTAGTCTTAACACAAAATTTTGTTTCAGAGACACATCATATGTTTCAACACCATATTCCTAAAGATGCTGAAATTCAGATATTAATGGTTGTACGAATACATCAATTTTATGCTTTGGATTTGTAGGCTCTAGCACAATTATTGTTAAGAACACATATGTCTCTTTCATACACATCCATGGAGCTAAATTATAAGGAGTAATTATGATTGACTATGATGAATATTGTTGGTTAGATTGACCAAAAAGTTGGAATCCATCCATGGACAATCCCAACCTAACATCTTAACTTTCAGCTGCAAACACATAATAGGTGTCATTGAAATATTTTCATGCTAGTACATCTGATGGATAGCTCATTATTCCATCTTCCTGTTGGTGTTCATTATGCCATCTCGTGTGATATGCAGTTACATTAGAAGCATATAGTTTTTAAAGTCTCAGAGTTAGCCGGAAATAATACATTCGCTTCTAGGGTACTAATTTATGTGTCATAGAACGCTTTCTAGGCTTGAACCTAGATTAACCATAAAATTTGCACTCTTGTAATTCCATATCATCTCCCCAACACAACATACATCCCAATTTGCAACAATCAATATTTTTAATAGGCAAACGAAGGCCCTTAATAAGTTCTTCATATTGTAAAAACTATTAACTATTATATGATCAGGAGGTAATGATTCATTATACAATCCAAGAATTTTATCAAAACTACGATAAAAAATATGAATTTCAGACTTTATGTTCAATATTCGAGCAATTAAAGACAATTGAGTCATTGTCTCACGATTTGACCATAGTTTTTGGTCAGTTGAGTGTAGTAAGTCAAAAAACTGTTTTGAATGTGGGTTTGGTTCTTCTTCAAGATTTTCTATATTTTCCTAAAAGGTATAACTGGCTGCATTATAAACCATTTGCATGCAAGGATTTTCTTTTGCGTCCATATTATTTGTGTTAAATCCAATCCCCCCTTCAAACTCATTTAAGTTCACTAACGATTGTACTTCATTACCCTTTAAGGTACTATAAATCAATGGTTCCCTATGTCTTGCCTACTCAAAATAATTTGGGACAAACCCTTTTCTCAACAAATGTCCATTAACTTCATTAATATGAAGCAAACGAATGTGTTTGGACTTTTTACATGGACATATGATCTTTAGGCCATCCATATATGTAGGTTGAGAACATGCATAATGAATAAAAGCTTCAACTCCCTTAACAAACTCAGGATTAATGAAATCATCAGGAATTAATCATCTATACATCCAAGATCTAATAACATTACTCATTTATACAAAATTGTTAATTTCAAATAGTGATTCTATAGTTAGTACCCTTCATATTCTCCAAAGTTTACAGAACATCCAAACTTTACACAAAATTCTCTAAGTATTAACCAAATTAATGACCTACAATTGATTTCAAAACTATGGTACATGGTATTTTTTACACCTATGAATCAAAACAACAAATTCTTGCTATGACTCCTAGGCTCATGGAATTTTTCACTGATAAGCCTCACGGGAGCTGAATCATCGGTTTCTAGCCTATATATCATCCTAGGGGATTATTATGTAAATAATTTGTCTTGTCTATAAAATTTATTAATCCCTTGTGTTAATACTAAGTTTGCATTAATCTTATCGAAGTTGACGTATTAATCGATTGAATTAATAACCGATAATTGATTTTAAAACTATGGTACGTGGCATTGTTTACATCTATGAATCAAGAAAACAAGTTCTTCCTATGACTCCTAGGCTCCTGAAATTTTCACTAATAAGCCTCACGGGAGCTGCATCACGGGTTTCTAGCCTATATACCATCCTATGGTTTATTATGTCTCAGATCATCCATAACATCTCAAACTCATTCCATATATAATAAATGCTTGTGTAATCATACATCTACTCATCAATGATTCAAACATAACCTAAATATGAATAGTTACATTATTAAAGAAGAACATAAAAACTCATCAATGATTGTGCCATTGGACCTAGCACACATATATCCCAAGACATATTAGATGAAACTAATACAAAATTGATGAAATAATCCCAAGACATACCTTGCTTCAATTGCTAATGGGATGGGAGGCCCAAATATAAATCCCCAAGCTTCTACTCTTGAAAAAGAAATTTAAAGCATATAATATGAAACGAACTAACATCTTGAAGTTGAATCAGTGAGCATATCTACATGGTGAATGATGTAGGTTTTGAGGAAGCTATCACCAAAGAAATGTGAAATTATGTATTTTCATTCAAAATATAAGTTGTTGTTAAAAATCACGATTCACAAAAATGAATTGTGAAAATTACACTAAAAAGTTTGATTTTATCATTTGTGTGACTGTTGCTTGAAAGTTATTATTAGAAAATTTATGATGAACTTATAAAAGAGATTTATTAGATGTAAGTAATGAAGGATAAGAAAAATTATTAATGTGTTTTTAATTAATAATTGCTTGATTTGACATTATTTTTGCTGTATATAAGTAAAAGGATGTTATTTTTTCTAATGATTGGATCCTATAATGAGTGATTTCTCTTTAACATTCATTTTTGCTGTATTGAAGAAGAATATAGAGACAACAACAACAACAAAGATAGTGAGAAAGATAGAATTTGGTGAATATGAATATAAGAACTTAAAACTTGTCATAGTTATGCTTATCTTCTACTTTTCCATTTGGTGTGTAATTGCACTTATTCTGAAGCTAAAATTGGTGTATTTAAAGCATGTTCAAGTGCTTAAAGAGATGCAAATTTTAATGTGAATAACAAATGTATTTTAGTGTTGCATACTTTGACCAACGGACATGTTCAAGTGCTTATGAAAAGGTTTACATAATAAATATTTTAGATAAAATCCAGTAATAATAAATTTTTTAATGCTACAATAAGAAAAACATTGCTTTCAAAAACAACATATTTGAATATTACCTGGATTTAATCAAAGTAGGAGTTAATATTATCTGATGTCAATTTTTGGCAAGTATGTTATCTAAGCTAATTTTAAAAGACATGATAATCATACACCAACTTCTATTGTTTGTTTTGTGTATCTTTAATAAAGCCCTATCTATAGGTTTCAAATACCATACCTTAATATATATAATACCACAACTCAAGACATTCAATACAACTCCTATGAATAAAAAAGAACATCGCTCATAACAAATAAGTATTACTTTCACTTTATAATGAGAATAATATGTTTAAGTATAACGAACACTATGCATCAACACATACGATACTATAACTCCAAGCATTCAACACAACTCCTATGAACAAAAAAAGTACCATTGCTCATAACATATACGTAATTCATTCACTTTATTATGGGAATAAAAGTTTGAGTATAATGAATAAATGCCTCAGTATAATATTTAAATGTAAGGTCAAACAATATAAAAGGAAATGTTTATTCTAAGAGATATGTCATCGAACAATTCATAAGCAACCCGAAATATCTCTAACTAATAACAAAACAACTACATTTTTCATTATCTACCAACACCAACACATTTAAACAACAAATAAACCAACAATTCAACTGAAAAATGCATAAACCAATAATCCTAACAAAATCAACCCACCCACCCACTGACGGTCATACATATAAGCATCTAATATCTTCATTTTTTGGAGACAAAATAAACCTAATAGAGTTGTTACCTGAAAATGATGCATGATAGACTAAAAACGAAGAAAAAACTGAAGGTGGAAGCACTCCAAGAAGAGAACCGACGGTGTTAATAGTGGGAGGAGAGAAAAATAGCAAAGGGGAGGGAGAAGAAGGGGGTATCGGGTCTGATAAATGCTATTGTTAAAACAACGTTATTTGGTTTTAATTTTATGACAATTCGACAGTTACCGATGGAACGACTTTTTTCGTCAGTATTTTGCTGACGAAAATGTGATCCTGTCGGTATTCAACTTGCTTATTTTCCCAGCTAGCTGTTGCCACCTAATTTTGTGATGAACTCTTGTGTTCTGTCGCTATAATACATTGGAAAACTCACGGGGATATTTTCCCTCCACGTTTATCGACGAATGTTTTGGCCATTGATAAATCCGTCGACTTTACTAATGGAAAGTCACTTTCCATCGCTAATTTACGACAGAATGTTTTCCGTCGGTAATCAATTATTTTCTTGTAGTGATTTATTAGTTATATTGGAAATCATATAAAATTTTTTAGAAATTGAAAGTTAATAAATAGGAATTAGTTTCATCTAAAAATGACTAAAATAATTTTATTTTCTTTAGATATAATATTCTTTTTCTAATTAATTACACTTCGTTTTTATTTAAAGAAAAACATGTTGGTTTATGCCCTACAACTAATCGATTGGTTGTAGTTTAGTTATAAAATAATTAAAAATATTCTTTATCATGTACATATTTAGATGTGTATGATAAAATTAATGAGATACTTATACATTGCAAATGAAATTATGATGAGATTATAATTATGAGATTCATATTGTATCTATGTATTGTTTCTAATCATTGTTCTATTAAGATTGGACATTAATAGAATATAAAAAAGACTAGTACATGTTGTGTTTTCCTTATCAAGGAAGTAGTTCATCTAATAGGCTAAAGTATGAAAATACTTAGATAAATGTTTGGGGGGCTTGTTAGAGAATAATTTCAGCGAACTGACCTGATATGAGAAATCCATTTAGAACATTACTTGTATATCTATGAAAATTCTTATTGCGATGATTGTATGAGTGATCCTTTAACTTGAGGTCTTCAAAGTTATCTTGTATAAGAATTGCTATGTTTTGATATTACTTATGACTTATTCTAATAATGGGTAGTTCAGTTGATAGTTATTGGATGTACAAAAATTATATGAAGTAGTTGAGTGATCAAAATATGATTCATCACCTTAAAGTAATTAGGGAGAAAGTTATGTTATTTTCGATTAGTATTGATACGAAAAATCCTTCGCTAAGGAAAAGTGACGTTTTGTAAATAGTTTATAAATATCATTAATTGAATCAATAATTAATGGCAGAGAACTAATATGATTAGACTCAATATAAAATAGACATTAATTCCATGCTTTATTTCTAATTAGAACATTATTCGTTGAAATGATTGAATTATACGAAAAAATTATGCATGGAAAGGTTAGCTAAAACTATTTTAACATTCCTAAATATTTAGGTAGTCATGATATGTTACCAGAAGTCAACTTTAAGTTGTGATTATAAATTATTTAATTAGAAAATTAAAGATAAATTAGAAAGTGTTAATTTATTTAATTCTAATTATAAATTAGAGTTATAATTTATAATAATAGCCAATATATTTGAGAACTTAATAGGTCTAACATAAAGAATGTGTTGAATAAAGCAAATATATTTTAATCAAGTTAGACTTGATTGTAAAGGCTGAGAAACTTTATGATTAGATATGAGAAATTTAATAAATAAGGATCAATATGAGATATTAGATCTTATTTGAACATAGTTTGTATTTATTTAGAATTATCTGTAATTCTAATTAAAGTTTAATTGAAATTAGAATTTAATTTCAATTAAATTACTAAACGTCTAAAACTTATTATAAATAAGCATAAACTCTAATTGAGCTAATTCTTCATACTTAATCTTTTTTTGTAAGAATTGTAGAGTTCTCTCAATATGTTCTATGAAGACCATTAGAGGCTAAATAATTGTGCGGCTATATAATAGTTGAGATGGATCAGTTTTGGAAACAATTTGAAAAATACAATAAGAATATAATCAAACTTTGAAATAATAAGGTAAGAATAAAAATTTATATTTATTATAATTTAATTGTTAATATTTGATATAATTAAAGTGAACTGAATTTTGAAGAAATCAAAATACGAAAACATTTCGTAATAATTTTACTGTGACGAGGATATGATCCCGTCCCAATTTTCCAACCAAACGTTCATGCACGATAGCTACAAGGGCGCAAGGAAAAAAAATTTCTTGCACTCCACGATCGCTCTAGTTTGATATGCTTAGCATTAATCTCGGGTCAACTACACATCAGTCTTTCTCACCGACACAGAAAATTTAGTGCATTTTGCCGACGCCAGTATCATGATCGCGATATGAAAAGGATGGAAAATAAAATAACGGGAAACTGCAAAGCTACGAAAAGAGGCTGCCTGGTACTTGGTTCGTACCCACGATGCAGAAGGATGTCCTTTGCACACCTGGTAAGAAGAAGAAAAAATGCACTAAGGGAAAATTACCTTTGTAAAATATACCCTTTGCTTAATGCTGGGCCATAGCACTTTTGTGTTAGATTCAACACAAATCTCAGGAGATGATGTACAGAGTCGGAACGGAAATGTGAAAATTATATTACACGATAGGGAGTAAACTTATTAAATAAGCCAAAGTTGATTCAACCAGCTTCTTAATGAGTTGGTTCATATTTTAGGTTTAAAAATATAAGGGCAATTGACTCTTGGAAAATTTGGGACATTACTTGCGTATCTCCGTAACTTTGTATATCGAGCAAAATGATGGTGTGTGTTCGCCACTTCATGCACCACTACAAACATATAGGAAACAAGCATACAGTATGCCGTTGCTCCTACGACTATTATTACTACAAAAAGTGCAACGGCTAGCAATTATTTTCGCTGCAAGACTAGAAACCCCACTTGCTATCATTTTATAAAACTTGATATCCTTTTTTTTTCTATGAAATTCATTATGTTGCACAAAGTTCGATCCAATATTATCTCACATCACTCTCTCAAGCGTCATATCGATGTAACTCCTTATCTGCATATGCTTTTTATCTCTTGCGACAAAATGAATGTTGGCCGTTAATTTTATTTTCCCTTTTCGTTTTGGAGAGTAAAATTTTGGGTTCAAAGGGGAGAATATATTAGATTTTCGTATATTTGTAGGTATATTATGGGGCTTTTCTGGTACAGATCTATCCATTTACTATTCATGCACTCTTGTCGGTCAAGCGCCCCCATTTTCAGGGGACACTGTTCAACATTCATGCTCTTCTCTGCAGCTCCCCCAGTTGCCCACCTGTGAGTAACAAAGTATCTACAATTATTGAGTTCACTGCTCCCAGTCACTGACTAACAAAGATAAGTTTCCGATCATTGTGTTAAAACTCATTTCAAACGTTACCATCAACTTCTTCTTCTGCGTAGGGTTTTGGTACACATACTGTTTATAGTCAAGTAACTAAAATAAAGTAGAAGGGAAAGTTTGTGACTTAAAACCTCTAAATTCTTCAGTCCTCCTTTTAAAGATTATGCATGGCTTATAGATTATGAAAGTGAGAGTAGGACCAAAGGTTTATAATTACATTATCGCCATAGACACTGTTAATTAGTATTTGTTGGACATTAATAAGTAGTTTGTCTTTGAAGCAAGCAAACCCATTGGTCCTATTCCAAAATGCTTTCCCAAAACAGCATTGTGGGATTTTCATATGTTGTGGGCTAATGATTGTTAAAATTTGGCCATTGCTTTAAGGCTTACTGCTTACTGCTTAGTGATTGAATTGTTTTAACCTAACGGGATAGCTTCACCTCTTCCTTTTCTCCCCGAGTCATAAGAAAACCGGAAAGCTAAATTTTTTTCGTAAGTTTAAGATTGTTGAACAAAAAGATGATGCTTTCTTCTAATATCCAAGTAGTCATTTGTTGCTTTCGGAAGACACACGAATGTAAATGAAGAAAATGTATTCCCCATAGTCATTTTAATTTGTTCTAATACTCTTGATTAGTGCTTATGGTTAAGTGCAATCCATCTGTTTGGTATTTTTGATCATTGTCATGGTATAAGCTCATAACTATCAGTTGCATCTTAATGGCTGTTATGAAAGTACGTATAAACTCGTTTCAAAGTCTCAATTGTTGTAACATAAAAAGATGGTTGGTGTTCACCATAAACTTTAACCATAATGTAGCAACTCAAATTCATAAATGATCGTTAGATCATGAGATCTGCACGAAGATAAAAGCATCATTGGTTCATACAAAATGTTAAATCAAATGGCATTCTAATCCACTTTATCATTTATACATGGAAGAAGAGGAGGATATCCATTTACTTAATTACATAAATCCAAGCTTAAATTAAATACGTAGGAAGATGTAGGAAGGGAACTGAGTAAGGATCCGTCCGCAAGACGTAAATCTGTACCAATAACAGACCCTAAATAATAATATCCAAATAGAAAACATAGTTGGGGGCAAAACAATGTTTACTTTGCATGGATAAAAGTTACAACAGTACCTAGGCTAGAACTTAGTTGGACCAGATGTTCTTGAAATGCATAACAAAGATTACTATTAAAACACTATTTTG
>JAOSBN010000005.1:25970302-25987042 GCA_027563595.1 Erythroxylum suave
CTTTTTGGGGTATGATTACTTGTAAAAACTTCTTGTTTAATGGGGGCTTAGATTGCAATCATGTTTGTTACAAGTTTGTGAAGCATTCTACAACATGATCAACACTATTTAATATATTTATAACAAAAGGTAACAGGAGAGTGCCAGCAGGTTGTGCAATGCCAACATGACCTATAATGGGAAGAGGTTACAGGGAATATTTCCTAAATAGGTAAATGAAAGGAGCTGTAAACAAAATCATGATCGTCAATTCTATAATTTCTTCTTCTTCCTTTTCGTCTTAAAAATACAAGGACCTAAAAAGAAACGAAAGGAAAACCAACCAAATGGTTCATGACTTGTCAATGGCAAAGAATCACATGGTAATACCAATAAAATGAGTTTGTCGGCTCACTTTTCAAGGCCAGGATTTGAATGGGAGTAGTGATACGTTGCACTTTGTGTTGAGGCATAAACATTTCGATTATGGTCTAGCATATAGGAGAGGATAAACATTAATCTAAAGTTGACAGAAAAGGAATTAAATGTACAAATAGGAGAGGACGTGACAAGACGGACCAAAAGTGTTACGAGACAACTAAAGAGTGGAAAAAGTTAGCAAGTGAGAAGTTTTACTTTTAATGGGGTTTAATTATGATTCAAAGGCGGAAAACAAAGTTCTATCGCCAAGTGTAGTCTCAGATTCCTTTGAATTGTTGTTTTATGCTCTCTAATCACTAGGAATTTAAAAAGAGAAGCAAGAAGATAAGCCTATTCATATGCATCAAAGTGAAGAATTGGACGGTATTGAGCTCATCTTCAATCTTAGCGTTCAAGCTTTTATTGCTTAAGTTAGACCTTTGAGCCCATCGTTTCTTGTCCCCAGTTAAGGCAACCAAGGGTGACCCACCAAATGCGAACACCCGGTTGACCACAAGTACATTGGAGAAAAGTATATCCCCCTTCTCTCTTCGAGGTATTGTGATTGCAGTCATATGGATGTGGGGCTTAGTCATTTTTGAGCATTGCCTTTTGTGTTGTGACATTGGTGTGGTTTTTTTTTCTTTTTTAATGTATAAATATGTTCCTCATTTGTCTTTTGAAAGATTTGATGTGATTAAGAGAGAGGCTCTGGAGATAGATAGGAAAGGGGGAGGGTGTGTATAGAGAATTGGATGCTTGAGAGGAACTAAGGTGGGGAACATATTCATATGGAAGTTGAAAGAAAATACAAAAAACTATATGTGTATAGGCAATTAGAGTGCATAAATATGTTCCTCAAGTAGATGAGATTAGGGGATTACCAGATTGTCCAATAGGCACAGTTTTGAGAGGTGATGTGGACCATCCTTATTTTTGGAATCGCTGGTTTGTCTAGATAGTGCTAAGGAATATGGAAATAGAAGCATGTTGCATAGAATAGCTTCTCAATTTTCTTGACACAGGTGTTCATGAGGTGAGGTGGTGTTGGAATACGGGGCTTTGAGAATGTTGGGTCCCAGAAAATGGCAAATGCATCTAAAAAGGTAGATGGTGTGTAGTGTCCCCCTAAAATTGACCCCCATGAATGGAAAGGGAAGTGCATAATTATGTCTTGTTTAACTATGTGATTTTGGGCCCCCACCCCCTCACACCTCTTTCTTTTCTCACCAAAGGAAAGTGCACCTAACACAAGCAGGGTTTTGCATGTATGCCCCCCACCCCCAACCCTCATTCAATCAATTATATGGATATAATATGATGTTAGGTATGCGTTAGGAGTATCAAGATTCTAGACACAAGGGTATGGTTTGTAGCTACGCCACAGCCAGGTTATAATCCCTTTTTACTTGCTATTGCATTTCTCAAGCTACATTTAGAACAAGACCATAGCACACAGATTGAAACTTTGGTTCCAAATAATGCTCTGTAAAAAACCAGTTCTTCGCAAAGATGAGAGATAATTAAAAAAAAGATTCGTAGAGCTCTTGTACTAACAAAATCTACACATTAGGACGAGTCCTGGTGTGGTCGGGTTGGTATCTCTATTGAAAGTTGGGCTAATAATTGGACCTCTCGAGATCTTATGAGAACGACGCATGCCACATTTCCCTCAGGTACCGATATACTTGTTCCCTATCGTACAGCCTGCAACCACGCAACTTCTTCTTGACGTTGACTTTAGTGTCACTGTCTCTCCCGCCAACACACTCTCTCAAGGATATCTTTTCAAATTATTCATCGTCTGCAATTACATGAGCATGAATCAAATGTACCAAATACAGCAGAAACCAAATTGCTCATGTCCACCTTGACAGGTCAGTACTAGCATTTTCCAACAAGGAATACCTGGAGCCCCATACAACAATTTCAAGCCTTTCAAGAAGCAATTATGCCTGCTATAAAGACACGGTCTAAGTGAAAAAGAATCCGCACTTTTGTCAGCAAACAATTGTAATAGAATCAAGAAGAATATTCAGAAAACCAAATACACGCACCAAGATAATAACTGTTATGACTAGGGAATTGCCCTTCATTTCTTTCCCTTCCGTGGAGATTCACATTCAGAGTTGCGTTTTCATCTTTTTGGTCCTAAATGCTAATTTTCATGACTAGTCAAGCTACAAATGCAATTATCACTCAAATACAGAAACAGAACCACTCCAATTGCATGAAGCCATTACATTAGGCAAAAGAGGATGGAAAATGACATCTATGCAAGCCTCGTCATATGCCTTTATTTTCCTGATTATTTCTGATGATTGGTAGCTGTAAAAGTAGATGGAACCATCAGAGGAACCAGAAACAAGCGTCTTGCCATCCAAGCTGAAATTGCACTTGATGGGGAATCCAGACACCCCATGCCCTTCATATCTTTTATACTTGTCTAGCTTGAAAGGTGGACTTGTGGAGAAGATTGCAATATAGTTTCCATTGGACTGGGCTACGAATGCCGGGTCAGATTGATGGCACCTAATACAGGGACATGTATAGGCTTCCACATAAACCTGATAAAGGATATGGAAGAGACCGCACATCAAGGCTAGGACTCATAAATCTTTAGGCACAGTAACACAGCGGGCGTCTCATCTCTCTTTTCTCTTTTTATGGGTTGATTAAACTGAGTTCTCACTTTCTCTTCATACTTCTTTGCTTAGAATTATTCACCAGAAATTCTTAGGCATCCACCTAAGAAAAGAATGTAAGGATAATAATATCAACGCTCCTACTACTTTTTTATATTGAAATTTAAGTTGTTATTGAAGTTCTCATGGCAATAATTGCACTTAACTTCATTAAAATTTTCTATTTACATCTTGGGATCAGTGCAGTTAAGGAATTCAATACACAAATCCAATAGGAAAAATATCAAAGTATTAGGAAAATATGATATCATAGGAAGATTAATAAAAATCATTCCATTAAATTAAAGTAGGACTGAAATAGGGAAGCTAGATGTCAGATTGTCTCAAAGGATGCATCAAATATTGAAGGTTATGGCCTCCCACCAAGCATCCGAACACCAATGATAAGGTTTTGTTTTCAGGTTCACTTTGTTCAGACAAGCTTACAATCATTAACCAAGTATCACGAGGACATCAGAGTGAAGTAGCATTAGCATTTCATTCACTTCGCTAGGCTAAGAACCTGAAAAACAAACTATTATATATCTTCACAAAAGGCAGGCAAAACTGCATAATATTCCCTTATGATCTTTCTTTATCCAAATAATCAGCTTGCAGACATCAAAATATGATATTTATAAAGCTCAGATGCTTCTGTCACAGTCTAGAAGTAATTGAAAAAGGCCTGGGTTAAAGCTTATGAAGATGTTGAATTGTTGGTTCACGACTTTAGAACTATCCAAAACGGAAGTGAAAAAGTACATGTTAACCATTCATTGAATTGATTACACTCATGGATACAAGGCAGCCATAGATGCATCTTTCAAACTATGTTTTGATATGAGATCCATTACATATTGACCAACATATGTACCATTATTTGAATAGCTAAATACTATAAGGTTTGATACAATTAAATTATCTGAACTTTCAAGTTTTACCACACACAATGCATCCAGCATCTCATTCACATCAGATTCAGCAAGAGTAACAAAATTGAGAAAATGTTTTAAGTCTTATATGGAGTATAGGTCTTGTAGGGTTAAGAACTACTGTATCTAAATTAAACAGGCAAGTCTACAGATTTGTAAGTTCAGTTTAAGATTAAAAAGAGCATTGGAGTGAATTTTATTTTTCAAAATCCCAAATTTCAGCTTTAGGAAGTGTGATGTTTTCTTCATAGGAGCGACTCTTGAACTTAGGAATGATTCCTAGATCCTATAAGTGATTTTTAGGAACCTATTGATATGATAACAATAGTTTTATTTGTTTCAAATCTTATGATTTGCTTCTTAGTCCTTGTTACAAACCCTAATAGTGATTTCTAGACATGTCTTTTGTTCTTAATTTTCCAAGCGCCCTACACCCCAAATTTTTACCTGTTTGTTTATGTCACTTATTGAAACTTCAGTAGTCCTACATCAATTGGTCAAGAAATTCAATCCCCTAACACGGATGCTAAAATGTATTCCTTCCATGTAAATAGACAATTTAAACTTGCACCCTAAGTCATATAAAGAGTAGAGGAAGACATCATCTAAATGAACCACAAAGCATTCCATATCACGTTCATTATTTCTTTGGAATGATGAGTTAATCTGAAGTCTAAAAACTCTGTAAATTAAAGAAATTGTCCTTAGGAAGGGGACTGCTAGGATTCCTAAAAATCTACGAAAGTAAGCAAAGAGATCATATGCAAACATGCAACCCAGACAAATGGTCAATAGAAAAATTTATTAAGTGCTGACATGTATACACACAACTCACACATGGTAAGGCCCAAGAACCAAAAATTGACAAAACAACAGAAAATTTACCTGGTTGGAAAGTGGTATCTGTCGCGACACATCCCAAATGATAATGGAATTTTCACTAATATTAGCTCCTGAGACATCGCTAGATGAAATAAACTGCTTGCCATCAGCATAAAATTCAACGTCAAGTATTGAGCCTAGTTCTCGAATGTATTCATGGACCACATTCCCAGTTCTAGCATCCCATAGCCTGAGGCTGCCCTTTGATCCTCCAGAAAGGAAGATATTAGAGTTGTCTGGGTGGAACTTGAGAACTCCGACAACCTGATCTTCCTTAAAAGTCCGAATTTCTGTCCCTTTTTCAACATCAATCAACCTTGATGAGTAGTCATACCCGCAAGAAATTATGGATAGCCCTTGCTGTGACCATTTTACATCTTTCACTGCTGCATTATGAAATTTAAATACACGTGCTAATTTCTGATCTCTGTTCCAGACATTCCATATACACACAGTTTGATCCATTCCAGCAGAAGCAAGAAGATGGGCTGTAAGCTAACAAAATTGTAAAGATTAATAAGCTCAAATAAAAGATCAGCAATTTAATGAAGTGCATCAGAAAAGTTCCCTTAAATCCCACAGATATAAAGATAAGTCAGAATTGTGAAGCACTAGTAAGACCTTCAGTCACTCTAGATCATGTTACAAATGATGTTCAGTAAGGAACTAAGAAGATATACTACGTCAAGAAAGCGAGGATACCATGAGTACAAGACCAATTTAGGGCATTGACAGCTTTGGTATGGCCAGACAAGGCTATTGATAGCCTTTTAGGTATTTCACTTAGCAATGAGCGACTCTTTGCTTGCCTTAAAGATGCCATGACTTCATGGGGTAGCTTTATGTCTGTAATGCTTCCCAGAACTGAACAACAAGAAAAACTTAGCTTCTGAAGTAGAATCCTTTTAATTGTCAAAAAGGAAAGGAGTGACAAAAAAAAAAAGAAAGAAAAGAAAAGAAAAGAAGAAGATTACGAAGGTATCGGTATGCATTTTAAATGCTAAAGAACAAAAGAGACCCAACAATAAATAAAATTCCTGCAATGTAAGAAGAAGACTAACCCAAAACCAATACAATTTGTTCACACTCATAGAGAGAGAGAGAGAGAAAGAGAGAGAGAGAGAGATCCATAGACTCGCGCAAACGGCCATTCTCCCGTGAACTGAAAGTATCAACAGTTCGACAATATAGAAAAAATAATTGTTATCTTACTAACTTTAGTTCTCGTGAATAGATAATTCTCCTGGAGTAACTGCCATGTTCGTCAACGATGTAACGAATCTACCAAAATGGAGCTCTGAGCTTTGATTACATAAGTAGACTTCTGGGGAATGTAACTTTCACAAGAATCATTTCTAGATGGAGCTCCGTTCTAGCATTACGATAATTGTTTCAGGGAAGGAAAATAAATTATTACCGGGTGAAGTGGCGAGGGGTGGATTCGCGCCTGGGGGGGGTTGAGAATGAAGAGCACGTTCTCGCTTTGAGATGTATCTACCGGGAATCGGAGCCTCACTTTGAAACATGGGTGGCTTGTCAGTTTTGGATCGCTTGGACGGAGGGAAAATAGTGGTCCGGTATCCGGGTCGGCTTTTGGATTGAGAATCGGGTTCGTCATCTGAAGAGCTAGAGTAGGCGTTGCAGATAAGATCCATGAAGTTGGGGGGAGGGTTTTGCTTCGCTTTCGGTGATTTGTGGCTTGTGGTACTGGCTGGAAATAGAAACGAAGTATCCCTGAAACAAATGTAATTGTGTGTCTTTTTTATTTTGGCCCAGGATGGTAATCTTGCGAATGATGTATTCTTTTGACATAATAATTAAAAATTTTATTGGTAATTGAAAATTAAAAAAAAATTATCAATAATTTTAAGAAATAGGTTATACTATTAAAATAAATTCTTTTCTTAAACCCCTTTGAAGTTATCTACTTATTAATTCAAAATTCAATGAATAAGCTTAAAGAGAAAATTTTCAAATATAAGTATATAGGATTAGTGCGAGTAGGATAAATCCCTTGTTAACGAGACACTAACCATTTCAATATTAATAATATTAAGAAATGATAATGTGACTTTCATGATTTATTTCTACTCATTTCCTTTAATTGATATCCAAATCAATATTTTAAAAATCAGACCGGATATTAAACCTGTCAAAGAAAATATTTAAGATCTAAAAATTCAACCGGTATTAAACCAGTATGTAATAAACAAGACGTAAAATTAAAATAATAAGTAAAAATAAAATATTATTGAATTAAAAATAATACACCAATATTTAATGTTATATAATAAACTAGTAATAATTCAAATCTAATAATTCAAACTAAATATGAATCTAACATAAAACTTAAAATAATCATAAAAATCAAAATAAGATTTATGATAAAAGTTTTGTCTCGTTATTGTTAAAAATTTTAAATTCTCCAACATTATTTATTTTATTGCATTCAATTAAATTGCATATTAGTAATGTATTAAATTATTCTTTATTATAAATTTGTAATATAATAAACTTTTAATATTAAATAAGATCAAAATAAGATATCAACTAACCATCGAATCTTTTTCTAATGATTCCATATTTTTCATTATAATTTTAACATAAAAATATGAGAAAAATCATTTTGCAAGTTTTGTATGCAATGATAAGATCTAGACATTTTAAGAAAGTAACAAATTTTAAAAAATACTTCTCTTGCTAAATACATTATACTTGACACGAAATATTTACTATATATCTTATTTTTTAACGAGTAAAAAAAGCCTCAGTTTTTCAGTTAATACACTTGATAAGTATTCCTAAATCTAATGTAGCACCCCACTCCCGTCCGACATATGCCTGTACGCCTTTTAGACGTTTGAGCACATGCCTAAAGGAAGCGACGTGCTAACTATGTCAATTTCATATATCTTATGACATCATAATTTAAAACATAAATATGACAATGTCTAAAACCCAAAATTTCCTCATTTCATTTCATAAATCATGATTTACAATGTAGCATTACATACAACATCCATGTTTATACGATATCGTCCTATCAGAGTCTACAGCTCTATCCACAAAATATGCTACATACATAAGGAATTAACAAATATTTATTCTAAGTCCTTCAGTTATAGCTGACCGACCTTTGAGCCTTGTCTTCTATCCAAAAGCTGTACAAGATCTCTTCTAAGCTGTCTTAGAAGATAAGTCATCACTCTCGAACCTGAAATGTCGACATTGCAATTTTGGTGAGTTTTGTGAACTCAGTTGAGTAACCATCCTTGATGGTTTACTCATATCATGTAACACAACAATTCATGTCACCACATTATTCACATCATTTCATTTATCATCATGTAATATCACAAATACTTTGTTCATAATTGTCACATTTCAAATTCAATACAAATCAGCATTTCATTTCAATCATGCAAAACATACTCATCAATAAGCTTTCACATAGTTCATTCAATAACATTCATCAATATATTGTAATCATTCAAATCATACATATCATATGTGTATGCAACGTTCATGAGACTCACATCCATTTGTTACTTTGTTGTGACCAAGTACCTTTTTCACTGTTCTGTATCCGTTGTGGATACCGGGCTCATTAATACTATCCCTTATTCGTTGGGGATACAAGACTGATTTTACATATTGAGCTAGAGGCTCTTACAAAAGTCTAAGCTTTAAGCTCTTTTTCACTAACGATTTTGGTCACAATTGCCTTTATATTTCATATATTCATAGAATGAAACACATTACACATATTCAATCATTATGTTCAGTCAATCACATTAGCATTCTCTTTCTCATTCACATTTGTTATCAGACTTGGTCCGGTATTCAACATATAAGTTGAGAAAATATTTAGTCATTTACATTCACATTCAAGGAGCATTTCCAATGTTTTATTCATGCATCAAACGCCTCAGACATTTAATGTAACACCCCACTACCATAGAGTACATACCGGAATACCCTGAGGACATTCCAGTACATACCTTATTATAATGCCGTGTTAGAGCACTCACAACTCTCACTTAATCATGGCATCATCATTATTTATTCTCTTATAAGACAATCATATTTTAAAACCAAATTTCTCTTTTCATTTCATAAAAAAAATCAAATTTACAATATAGTTTTCAACATCTATATATATACATTGAAATTTTCCAATATCATCTGAGTACGTACATTATCAAGCCTAATACAAAATATACTACATGAAAGAGGAATTATACAAAAAGATCTATCTAATCTTCCAATCTCAGCTGATCGACCTTTGAGCCAGTTCTTCTTTTTCCCCAAAAGTACAAGATTATACTTCTTGTAGCGTCTCTTAGTAGCTAAAGTCGTCTCTCGGTCCTGAAAAATCAATATTGCAATTTTGGTGAGTTTTACGAACTCAATGAGGTAATCATCATCGATGGTTCACTCTATTCATGCAACACATCACACATATAACATATAATTCACATCTTTGCATTCTGCATAAATTATCACATATCACATTCTCACTTAAGGGTAAGACAATTTTGCATTTCAAAAAATCAAACATAGTTATTAAAAAGTATATGAAATGCTCAGGTAACTCTTTTCCAATTAATACATTGTTATGATCGAGTGCTTAAACTGTCCCTTATTCATTTTGGATACTGGCCTCATTTATACTGTCCCTTATCCGTTGGGGATACAAGGCTCATTTTACATAGTGAGCCTTTGGCTCTTAATAACATTTGGAGCTATAAGCTTGTTTTCGGTGGCTACTCAGGTCACAACCCTCATTATCTAATCATGTATTCATGTATAGAATGCATCTCTCATAATCAATCAATCATGTCAAGAAGCATTTAGTTCGTCACATTCAATTACAAGTAGCACTTCAATTTCACATTCATGCATCAATTTTCTGCACTCATCCTAATACCATTATGATCATCCTACCTCTAAAACATTTCTAAAACAATTTATGAATTATTACTCATCACATATATATAAAAGCAAGACATTTACATTAACTATTCATCACTCATGTTCATCATACATAAAACACCATTTTATGCCATTTAACCTTTAACTATCATCATAAAAGCTTCATTTAACAATACTCATGAAGATTAAGGCATAACTTACTTGATTAATCCTCCAGACATTTCAAACTCTTTAAGATCTCTCTTAACCCTAGCTCTCCATCCAACCCACGTACATTATCCTTCAAGGAGGAAAATAGGCTAGGTTTTCATCAACAAGTCGAAGACAATAAATGGTTTGATAGGCAAGTGTAGATTTTTGGCAACACTTTATAATGAGAAGGTTGGGTGTGGGCGTCGTATGGAAGAAGAAAGAAGAAAGAAGATGGCATGTAATGAAAATGAAGAGAAAAATGGTTTTCTTGAATGTTAGGGTCGTTGATTAAACTTGTATAAAATGTATGGCAAGTGTTGTGACACTTATCAATTAAAGAGCCATGATATGTGTCTTTATCCTATACTCCTAATTGTCTCTAAATTTCAATGACATAAGTCATTAAATCCTAAAGATATATATAAAAGTTTCTACTGTCATTTGACATTAATTTCTACTGCTAATTATCAATCGTCTTACTATTTGACATTTTTTTCTAGTCCAAAATTACTCAAAATTTTAGAAATTTCCTAAAATTCACCAAAAGTTCTAAATCACTAAATAAACTCTCCAAATTAATTTTCAGCATATAAAAATCACAATTCTCAATATAATTACATTTACAAATCAATTATATCTGAAAACATGTCAATGAATGCATGTACAATTATTTTCATGTGCAAAAATTCAATATTCATGTGTACGTGCATATCATATAATGCATGAGCATGAAATGTGTTTTCTAATCTCTTATATATATATACTGTTCTAGCCTCAACGTGGGTAATGAGATATTACAATTCTCGCCTCCTTAAAATAAAATTTGTCCTCGAAATTCTTACTTGATTGTTCGAACAGGTGGGATATCGCCTCCTTATATGCTCCTCCGTTTCCCAAGTTGCTTCCTCAGTTAAGTGATTCCTCTAAAGGACTTTCACCAATGGAATGACTCGGTTCCTCAACTGCTTGATCTGAGATCCCACTATCTTGATCGGCTCCTCAGTATAGCTTAAATTACTAGCAATCTCAATCTTTTGAGCTGGTATGACATGTGTTGGATCCGATCGGTATCTTCAGAGCATACTCACACAAAACACATTATGTAATTGAGACATCTCATTCGGTAAAGCTAACTTATATGCCAAAGGTCCTATGCTCTCAATGATTTCATAAGGATTGATGTACCGTGGACTCAACTTTCCCTTTTTATCGAATCTCAAAACTTCTCTCCAAGGTGACACTCTTAGAAATACTCTGTCTCCCACGCTGTATTCCATGTCCCTTCGCTGTTGATCCACATAACTCTTCTGTCTATCTTGAGTAACTTTAATTCAACTTCGGATCAATTTCACCTTGGTCCACAGTATCTTGTATCAATTCTGGGCCTTCAACCATTCTCAAGCCCTCTTCATCCTAATATAAAGACAATCGACATTTTCTTCCATATAATGTTTCATATGGTGCCATTCCGATACTATTATGATAATGGTTGTTATAAGCAAACTCTATCAGTACTATATATTGATCCCAAGCTTCTTGAAACTCCAATACACATGCTCTAGGCATATCCTCAGTAGTCTTGATTGTCTTCTCACTCTGTCCATCTGTTTGAGGATGAAATATAGTATTGAAGTTCAACTTAGTACCCATAGCTGACTGCAAGCTCTTCCAGAATCTCGATGTAAATATGAGATCCTTATCCGATGCAATAGATATTGGAACCCCACATAGCCTAACCACTTCATTCACATATCTCCAGGCCAACTGATCTAGTGAGTTATTCTCTCTCACTAGTGAGAAATGGGCCGACTTAGTCAATCGTTCCACTACAACCCATATAGCATCGCTCTGCCTCGGAGTCTTAGGCAATCCCATAATGAAGTCCATAGTAATTTGTTCCTATTTCCACTCTAGAATAGGCAACGAATGTAGCTTCCCTACTTGAGCTTGATGCTCAGCCTTAACCTATTGGCATGTTATACATTTAAAAAAATACTCTCCCACTTACTTCTTCATTCCGGGCCACCAAAAATGCTGCTTCAGCATGTTATACATCTTGGTAGTACCAAGATGCATAACATAGGCGACCATATGAGTTTCCTCTAGAATTTCTTTCCTCAGATCATCCACATTAGGCACATATAACCTCTATTTCAACCATAATCTCTCATCCCTCAACTCAAACTTGGAATCCGAACTCATCTTCACTTTCTCTATAAGCTTCACCATATTAGGATTTTTCCTCTGGACTTTTCTAATTATATCTTGTAACATTGGTCTCAATTTTGGTGTAGCAATCAATGCCTCATCTTGCTCTAGATTCAATTCTACATTCAGAGCTCTCAAATAAATCAAGTTTGGTAACCTCGATAACTGAATCTTAGTGGCACTGGTATTAGACTTCTTGCTTAAAGCATCAGCCACAACATTAGCTTTCCTCAGGTGGTACTTAATCGTGCAGTCATAATCCTTTAATAGCTCAATCCGTCTTCTTTGTCTCATATTCAAATCCTTTTGACTTAATAGATACTTCAAACTCTGCCATCTTCTTTGTCTCATGTTCAACTCCTTTTGACTCAATAGATACTTCAAACTCTTATGATCTATATAAATCTGAAGTATCTCTCCATATAGATAGTGTCTCTATATCTTTAGAGCAAAGACAACTGCAATAAGCTCTAAATCATGTACCAGATAGTTAATCTCATGAGACCTTAATTGTCTCGAAGCATAGGCGATCACCTTACCATACTGCATTAATACATGTCCTAATCCTTGATGCGAAGCCTCGCTATATACCACATATCCTCCTGTCCCCGATAGAATAGTCAACATCGGTGCCGTAGTCAACCGATGCTTCAGCTCCTCAAAGCTCTTATGACATTCCTCATTCCATCTGAATACTAAATTCTTCCTCAGAAGTTTTGTCAGAGAGGCTGAGATCAAAGAAAACTCCTTGATAAACCTCCGGTAATATCTTACTAAGCCTAGGAACCTTTAGATTTTCGATACATTTCTCAGAGCTTCCCAATTCATCACTACCTCTATCTTCTTTGGATCTACCTGTATTCCTTGTCCAGTCACTATATATCCCAGAAACACTACTTGATCCAGCAAAAATTTACACTTACTAAATTTGACATACAACTGTTTCTCCTTCATAATTTGCAATACCACCCTCAAATGTCTGGCATGTTCTTCTCTATTCTTTGAATACACAAAAATATCATCGATAAACACTATCACAAAGCAATCCAGGTAGGGCTGAAACACCTTATTCATCAAGGCCATAAATGCTTCCAGGGCATTAGTTAGCTCAAACGGCATGACTAAAAACTCGAATTGCCCATACCTACTCCTGAATGCACTTTTAAGTAAATCAACCTCTGCTATCTTCAACTGATGGTACCTCGATCTCAATTCCAGCTCCCTGCAATTGATGAAGCAAATCATCAATTCTACGCAATGGGTACTTATTCTTCACTGTCACTCGATTCAGTTTCCTATAATTGATGCATAACCTCAAAGTCCCATCTTTCTTCTTCACAAAAAAAACTAGAGCTCCCCAAGGCGAAACACTGGGTCTGATGGAACCCTTTTCCAACAACTCCTATAGCTGAGCATTCAACTCCTTTAGATCCTTAGGTTCCATACTATATGGAGGAATAGATATAGGAGCAGCACCTAAAACTAAGTTAATCGTCATCTCCATTTCCCAATCTGGAAATAAACCAGATAGCTCGGTGGGAAACACATCTAGGAATTCCATAACCATGGGAATGTCTTGCACATTCTACCCAGCTCGAGTATCGATGATGTGGGCCAGATAGGCCTCACATCCACCTTGCATCATCCTCAATGCACTCATAAATGATATCAACCTGGTTGGCACTGCTTGACTAATTCCTCTGAAAACTGCTCTCGGTTGACTAGGAGATTCTAGTACTACCTTCTTGATATAGCAGTTCATGATAGCCCTATGAGCAGTGAGCCAATCCATGCCTAGGATAATATCTATCTCTCTCAGCTGTAGTATAATCAAGTTTTTTCTGCTTGATCAATCTAAATCAAGCATCTCTTATAGACCTCTCCTACAACTGTAGTTACTACCTATTAGTGTACTCACCTCTAATCCATACTGTAATAACTCTGTATCACAATGCAACTTGGATGTCAGCTATGGTGTGATAAAGGAATGCGTAGATCCTGGATCTAGCAATGCAAATGCTTCATGATCATAAATAAATAGCGTGCTTGCAGCGACATTCAGAGAGTCATACATTCAGGCCTGAGACTGCGGTCTGCTACTCTGCACCTTAGTCTTGACAGAAGGACCCCTAGAGCTCATTCTACCTCTCCCATAGCCTCTCTGTCTTGTCCCACTACTTTGACTCTGCTGAATTGTAGCTTTACTCCCAGATCTCCCACTTGTACCAGACTGAGTTCCCATAGCAGTAGGACAATCTCTAATCTGGGAGTCAAATAAGTCGCATCTAAGGCAAGCTTTAGACAATCTCTGACACTCACCACCGTGACGTCTTCCCATAGTGCTCACAAAGGGATAACTGACTCTGCGCTATACCTCTTCCACGGCTAGATTGTACAAAACCACCCTCTGTCTGAATCCCGACTGTCTTGATCCAGCTGCTGCTTTGAAAGCTCGGTTTTGGTGTTTGCTGAATCTTTTGCTAGAACCATTCTGAATCTTATTGGACTCTTGAATTTGGACCCTTGCCTAGACTCTGCTTGTCCTTCTCTTAGTAGCTGCTCAATTCTGATTGAGGAAGCCCTCAACTTAATAAAACTGCTCAAGTTAATGATTGCTAACCTTGTTCTAATCTCCATGTTCATCCCATTTTCAAATCTCCTACACTGGTCTTCTTCTGTAGGAATCAAGGTAGTAGCATACCACAATAATTCATTGAACCTGATCTCATATTCTGCTACAGACATTTTACTTTGTTTCAAATCTAGGAACTCCTGCATCTTTCTGTCCAAGTAGATCTTGGGCATGTAATTCTCCTTGAAGACCCTCAGAAAGTCTTCCCATTTCAGATTACAAGGCTTGGTGGTACTGCCTGGAAGAGTCTTCCACCATTGGTAAGCTGGGCTTTGTAGTAAAGAAACTGCGTAATCGAATTTCTCATCTGGCTCACGATCCATATGATCAAAAACCCTCTCCGTCCTCTCTAGCCATCCTTTGGCCTCCTCAGGGTCTGTACTTCTGTAGAGGTTCATAGCCCCCTGCTATCGTAGCCTATCATACTTCCTCTCCTTTCTCTCGGGAACTCTAGGAGGCATTTTCTTAGGACGAGGTACCGAAGACTCTCTATTGGCTCCTATAGATCCTAGGTTAGCTAATTACCCCACTTGATCACCTATAGCGGATGACCTATAATAAACAATAACTTCAATCATTATCTGCATTTCTCACAATATTTCATGCTTAACATTCCTATATGTCCCTATGGATGCCAAACTATACTCTGATATCAACCAATTGTAACACCCTAGTACCATAGAGGATGTACCGGAATATCTTGAGGACATTCCAGTACATACCCTACAATAATGACATGTTAGAGCACTCACAACTCTCACCTAATCATGGCATCATCATTCTTTATTTTCTTATAAGACATCATATTTTAAAACCAAATTTCTCTTCTCATTTCATTAAAAAAAACTGAATTTACAATGCAGTTTTCAACATCCATACATATACATTGAAAGTTTCCAATATCATCTGAGTATGTACATTATCTAGCCTAACATAAAATATGCTACTGAAAGAGGAATTATACAAAAATATCTATATAATCTTCCAATCTCTACTGACCGACCTTTGAGCCATTTCCTCTTTTTCCCTAAAAGTACAAGACTATACTTCTTGTAGCGTCTCTTAGTAGTTAAAGTCGCCTCTCGGTCCTGAAAAACCAATGTTGCAAATTTGGTGAGTTTTGCGAACTCAATGAGGTAACCATCATTGATGGTTCACTCTATTCATACAACACATCACACATATAACATATAATTTACATCTTTGAATTTTGCATAAATTATCACATATCACATTCTCACTTAAGGTTAAGACAATTTTGCATTTCAAACAATCAAACATACTTATTAAAAAGTATATGAAATGCTCATGTGACTCTTTTCCAATTATTACGTTGTTGTGATCGAGTGCCTAAACTGTCCTGTATCTATTGTGGATACCAGGCTCATTTATAATGTCCCTTATCCATTGGGGATACAGGGCTCATTTTGCATAGTGAGCCTTTGGCTCTTAATCACATTTGGAGCTTTAAGCTTGTTTTCGGTGGCTACTCAAGTCACAACTCTCATTATCTGATCATGTAGTCATGTTTGGAATGCATTTCTCATAATTAATCAGTCATGTCAAGAAGAATTTAGTTCATCACATTTACATACAAGTAGCACTTCAATTTCACATTCATGCATCAAGTCTCGGATCTTCATTGTCTGGCATCAAAATAATCAAATCACATTCATATCATTATTCAAAACACATTCTAAAGTAAACAATTAATTGTGTGAAACCATCTAGGTTCCTCACCGATTGCTCCCAAAGCTATTGCCTCAAAGTTTCGGCAATGTCTGGATGTTGACGTTCCAATTGCTCCTCTATATCAAGCAATATACACATATCACACTTTTGCACAATTATAAGTGTTTGTTAATGCATATGTATG
>JAOSBN010000005.1:25987142-26009962 GCA_027563595.1 Erythroxylum suave
ATTTCCAAACTCACATAAGTATCATTTATACTTATGGTTTATACCTCAATAAAACCATTAAAATCGAAATTCATAACCCGTTTCGCCAATTCAGATTTTTCCTGAAACATACCTTCAGGTCTATTGTACATGATCAATCTGACAATAAAAATGAAGTAATTTGGCAATACTTTATTCTAGAAAAATGTTCCTCATTGTCTTAAGTTTCTAATGACTCTAATATCATTCAATTTGGTTCATTATTGTATGAGTTATTCTCAAAATACTGTAGACTAAGTACATTTGAAATTTAGCTAATGCATGATCATGTTGTCAAGTTGTACAACTAATATCTCTTAAATACAATATCAAAAAATTTAAAAATTTATACCAATTGAAAACTAAGAGAATAAGATAAAACTTTTGTGAAGGCACTTTCATCTTATTTGGTATACATCAATACAGTTTATTCGATAACAATAGGACATGATTTCTATCTCAAGTAGTGTTATAGCCTATGCCAAGACTCAATTTCAAGCCAAAATTTGAAATTCTTAGAGATAGAATTAAAGTTTGATTTCTTCAGCCAATTTGTAGCCCTCTGTCTCTAGTTTACTCAAGATCAAGAATAATTCCATTTGGATAACTACAAAACAAGTTATACATAAAACACAGAAGTATAATCAATGAACATATTAATGCTACATTTTCCAGCACTCATCTTCCAAATTTCCAGATTTTACACCTAAAACAACTTGTATAAAGACCACTTTTCCTACTTCCTTACTCTTCATTCTTAACTCCATTTCAACTCAATATCATTCACAAACCAATTCATGATCTATATTTGATCATTAACTCAAAATAGAACATGTGCATATACCATTTATTATCAATTTCCCCCACTCATCCTAATACCATTACGATGATCATCCTACCTCTAAAACATTTCTAAAAAAATTTATGAATTATTACTCATCACATATATACAAAAGCAAGACGTTTACATCAACTATTCATCACTCACGTTCATCATACATAAAACACCATTTTATGCAATTTAACCTCTACCTCTAACTATCATCATAAAAGCTTCATTTAACAATACCTATGAAGATTAAGGCATAACTTGATTAATCCTCCAAACATTTCAAACTCTTTAAGATCTCTCTTAACCCTAACTCTCCATCCAACCCACGTACATCATCCTTCAAGGAGGAAAATAGGCTAGGTTTTAATCAACAAGGTGAAGGCAAAAAATGATTTGATAGGCAAGTACATATTTTTGGCAACACTTTATGTTGTGAAGGTTGGGTGTAGGTGTCGTATGGAAGAAGAAAGAAGAAAAAAGATGGCATGTAACAAAAATGAAGAGAAAAATGGTTTTCTTGGATATAAGGGTCGTTGATTAAAGGTTTATAAAATGTATGGCAAGTGTTGTGACACTTGTCAATTAAAGAGCCATGTTATGTGTCTTTGTCTTATATTCCCAATTTTCTCCAAATTTCAATGACATAAGTCATTAAATCCCAAAGTCATATATAAAAATTTCCACTATCATTTGACATTAATTTCTACTACTAATTATCAATTGTCTTGCCACTTGACATTTTTTTTGGTCCAAAATTACTCAAAATTTTAGAAATTTCCTAAAATTCACCAAAAGTTCTAAATCACTAAATACACACTCCAAATCAATTTTCAACATATAAAAACCACAATTCTCAATATAATCACATTTACAAATCAATTATACACGGAAAAATGTCAGTGAATGCATGTACAATTATTTTTATGTGCAAAAATTTAACAGTCACATGTATGTGCATATCATACAATGCATGAGCATGAAATGGATTTTCTAATATCTCAATAATCTCTCATATATATATATATACTATTCTAGCCTCAACGTGGGTAATGGGATGTTACATTTAATGTCCAGAAATTAGTATAACACTTCGCATAACAATTCATTACATAATATATCAAACAAATAAACAATCAAGGTGAGGTATTCTTAGGTTATTCACAGTTGCTCCCTTTAGCTTATTGCCTTGAAGTCCCGACAATGTCTGGAAGTGTCCACTCAATGAGCTCTTCTATATCATGCAATCACATACATTTTTACATGACTAATTTGGACATTCATATGAATAATCAATCATAAGCACATTTATATATGTGTTATGTATTATGCAAGTTCTATAACAAATTCCTAGGTATGTTTCCTTAATACACTATATAATCAATTTACAACACCTTCCAATCATTCTTTAATCCATAATACACTTTACTCACATTAATCCCCTCATTCAACATCAACTAGATTCATTTAAGATCTCATTTAAACCTAAATACCTCATATGGAAACACCCTCACATCAATTAGTTCGTATACACGATCGAGCTTCTCAGAGAAAGTCACGATCGTGCTTCTGCATGATTATGACAAAAGGTTTTCCTTCCATGCATACTTTTCAGCAAAGGTCACGATTGTTCAGGTGCATGATTGTGCCCTGCATTGTTTTTCTTCCTCCTTGTTTTATCCGAAACTAACACACATTCTCACACCAATTTCATACCAAATTTTCAGAATTCTCTACCTCTAACACAACATCACTCTACACTAATTCAAATAACCATTTGATTGAATTTAATTATCAAACTCTAATAAATTGATTTAGCAACTTCGACTGCATATTTTCATTCATGAAATCCTATCCTTTTTTTTTCCATATCATCACATTCATAGTTGCAAACAATTCACTGCCAAAAATCCATCATTTCAAGTTGATGACATCTTTATTTATACCTCAATTTCAGTTCAATATTATCTATACACAATTCAAACCCATGATTGATCATAAACCCCAAAATAGAACATATTCCTGTACTCTTCTATATTAAAATTTCTGGACATTTTCTACTGCACCAACTTTCATTTTAACCCTAATTATCATTCTAGTTCATCTCATTTTAAGACACCAAAATACACTCTTATTAAGAACTCATAATTTATCATTCCTTAGAATCTGAAAATAAGACATAACTCCATTTCTCACAATCCTTCATCTCTTTAATTGTATTACAGAAATTTCAAAAAATTCACGCATGCATCGAGTCATAAGACTTAAAACATAATCTCTTTATTAATATTACCATCCACGTTAACACAAAAAAAAATCAATTTCATAATCATAATTAAACCTCAAATTTCTCATCATAAATGTTTCACTTAACACTACCCATAAAGATTAAAGCATAACTTACTTGAATAAAAACTTCAAACTCTTCAACAAAATTCCAAAGTTTGAGAGAGAGAATGAGAGATTTCGGTGGAGAAAAGCAAGGATAGAGAGAAAACCAAAAACATCACATAGGTTGAAGTGATTTAGCTCTTACTTTGCAAGGTTTAACATTGATGTAAAAATCATGCATCACATAAGCCAATTACACAAGAATGAAAGAGTATGGCGTTTCGGTGATGGATGAACAAGGAGAAAGTGAGTGACTTCAGTGGAATGCAGAAACTTCCTTACGAAAACATAATTCCTAAGTTACTAGGTGTTTCCATTATGCATTGACACATGTCACCAATGCATGTATAACATTTGCCCTCCATTGAAGTTAATAAATGTCACACTTCCATTTGACTTTTAATTCTGCTATCATTTATCAATTATCCTACCACTTAACATTTTTTCTAGCCCAAAAAATACCCCAAATTTTTAGAAATTTCCTAAATTTCACCAAAAATGCTAAATCAATTCTAATACACACCAATTCAATTTTCAAACAAATAATCCATAACTAGCATTATAATCACATTAAAATCAATTATACCCAGAAAATGTCAATGAATGCATGTACAGTCATTTTAATGTGTGTCTACATTAATAATCCCGTGTATGTGTATGCCTTATTATGCATGAGCATGAAATGCACTTCTAATTTCTCAATAATCTCTCGTGTACAATATCCTAGGATTCTAACCCTTATCATGGGATAGTGGGATGTTACATCTAACATAGTTAAAAAGATATGGTATACCTATTTTAGAAAATCAAAATAATAACTAAAAACATTTAAATAAATGGTTACTTATATAATTTTGTTTTATGTTGACTTTAAAGAAATAACAATTTGTTATTGTAATTTATAAATGTTGATTTATTAGTTTATTACCATCTATAAAATACTTAGTAAGTCATAACCACTAAATGATAAAGACTTACTAAATGATAAATACAAATCTTTAGTTTCACACTTTACACTTTACATGTTTCTACTTATAATTTTGCAATTATCAATTTATTGCGAGTTAAGACAAGATTAAAGAATACTAGCTTACATACATTATATGCCCTTTAAATTCAACTTCCCATGAATCTTATAAGAATAATTAAAAAAATTGATTATTATCGGGTAAAATGGTTTCTTTCATTACTAGAAATTTCATAATTACATTTAACCATTTCATTTGCAAGTCCTATTCCACTATCTTCAAGTTTAATTGGTCCCAAGAACTACATTGAAGGTCTAAAATCGAAGTAAAATCAAAACATGTGCCTTCTTCAATCCTTAAACTAAATTAGAGTTTTGTTGAAGCTTAAAGCCAAAAAATTCTATACAAATTAACTATAGTTTTACAGAAGCTAAGTGGCTAACATCAACAAAATATATGCTCTTTTGGGATGAATAAGGACTACAAACTAAATTTGAAAAGAATCAAAGATAATAAATGTCACAACCTTATAATCTTCAATTATTCTTTAGCAAACCTATTTCATTCGCAACCTAAACCTAGCAAAATCAATTTGAAACTGAAAAGAATAAAAGATAATTAATATATCAACCCTATAATTCCCAATTCTCCTCCAACAATCTAATTTCAACCACAACCTAAACTTAAGAAATTAATATCTTTTGGTACATATTCATAAATCATGAATCATAGTTAAGAAAACAACCCAGAGTTTTACCTTTATCCACTAAAAAGGATACACCAATAATGTGGTGTGTCCTTAGTGGCTTATATCATAAATGATTCAAGTTCTTGACGTTGAGATATGTAACTATTCTTTTATGAATTTGTTGTTTTTGTTAGGTCTCTGACATTTGACTAGATCTATGAATGGATTAACATTGTCAATGTTAATTAGTGTAAAATCACTTCGGTGTTAGAAACAACATTTTTGAATTCAGAACTTGAAAATCATGATATGATCTATAGTTTTATCTTCATTAGGAAACAATTAGAACTTATTGAAAAAGGAAAATTTGCATGAATCTCATCATGGATGAGATAACCATTAGAAATTTTTGTCTAGGTCTATGGTGTTGATGATCCAATGGTAAAGAAGTTAGGAGTTAAAGCTCTTCTGGCTATAATGGGTTGGTCATCTAACGGCAAGAAGCATGTCTTACCAATCGAGATTTATGTCAAAGACCTGAAATTAACCATTATTAATTTGATTGATTTACTTGATGGATTTGGGAAGAAAAATAAGAAGGTGGCATTAAGTTAGGCTAGTAAACTATAGGGTGGCTTTGTTCACGAGCATATACCGCTTCTAAAAAAGTTGAATTTGATGCTTTATGCGATAAAAAAATGCTTGTTTTTATAAATTACATTGTCAAATCATCAAAAGACAAAGATAAGCTTGAAGCTATTCTATCCATGGTAAGCAAGATGGAACTTATAATTAAATATTTAAGAGAAGCTTGAAGTTATTCTGTCCATAGTAAGTGGATTAGAACTTAGAATCAAATATTTCACCTTTGACACTATTCACATCTTTCATGAATAATTCTAGACCATTGATGTTAGGATCATCTAGACAGATCTTGCAACGATCCTTGCAAGAGACCATGCAGAGCTGACCAGACCAGATCTTGTCTAACTACAGCCACTCATCACACTTGTAGATGGATACCTTAGAAACATAATGATAAATCATGAATAATAAACCAGTAAAATAATGAATCAAAGACTCAAGGAAAAAAGATGAAACAATAAGAAAGAAGATTAAAGTATGAAAATAGAAATACCCTATTCGTTACATTGATGGAAGTCTGAAAAGTGAAAGCAGAAAACCCTTAATCTTCCATCTTCTCTGTTTGTTATTGAACAGGTTGAGCAAAAGGTACAAAACTAAGGAGGTACATAAAGAGGTTGAGTTGGTTCGAAGATAGAGATTGAATATGCTTTCAAGATAGAACAAAACTTTAAAAGAGATTGAAGTTTGGTTATACATAGAGTCTAAAAAATCAAAAAGAAGAGTGAAGAAAATGAGATTGGGCTAATATTTCTTTCTTACTTACGGTTCAGGAACATCTTGAGGGTTAAGTAATAAACCAACCAGTTTTTTTATCATAATGATTATAAATAGGAATCGGACCAGAAAGTTATGACAATTGTGATTTGCATTATGTTTTAAGGTTAAATTTGTTAGGTATTTAGTGTTAATTTGAGTGTTAAGTGTGTATTTATTTGTTAATTGTGTTAACTTATGAGTTTAATTGTTTTTATGGTTTAGTGTGAGTCTTTGAGCTTAAAAGTTATACTTTTGAGGTACCTTGATATGTTTGTCAGTGTTTCAGGGTAAACGGAGAAGAACAGAGAAGTTTCGTGTAGAAACCACAGCCCATGATCGTGGCATAATAGGCCACGATCATGACAGAAAGGGACAAGCCAACAATAGCCAAGCCACGACCGGGCACTTTGGGCATGGTTGTGACAAAGAGCTATGAATCAACACATGATCATGGACTTTCACTCACAATCATGACAGAGAGGGTTTGGAGATGGCAACAACCATGGTAGGCAAGGCTACGATCGTGGCTGCCATCGGGCTGACATAAAAACTCAAGTTTCTTAAGACTTTTCGGACCATTTTGACCCTAAATCAACCCTAGGGCTTCCAAAGTATAAATATAACATTACAAGATAGAAGCAGTAGCCCGGAGAGAGCCTTCACATCAGCCAAATTCTGAATCCCTAGAGAGCAAATTGAGAGATTGAGGAAGGAGATAAAGGAAGAGAGACACGGAGAAGAAGCTTGACGTGACGTACTTCCCAGAACTGGTAGTTTCCTGCTGTATCTACATCCACTATTCGGTTCCCGATGTATTTTTTAGTTATTTCAATTTTGTTAATGTATATAATTGAGATAGTTGTTAAGAATAAGCTGTGTTGAATGTTGAGTTTTTGTCTATACTCACCTTTGGAATTTTTGTTCTTGATATTAATGAAATTCTATTTATTGTGTTTTTATTGTTATTTATGATTCAATATTTATTATTAATAACATGGAAATAAACTGAGAGGGTGAGTTAAGTGAATATCATAAAATTGGGCTAACGAGAGTTAGGTAGATTGATAGATAAGAATTGAATCAAACCAGTCGTGTAACGAGAGATCAAGCATAGGTTTCTGGTAGGTTATTAGACAAGTTTAGAACTAATTTAGGTTATAGGTTAATTGGAAATCGAGAGATTACAATTCTATAATTTAAATTAGGAATTATAAATTAGGGTTATAGATTATAACTCGAGAGAAAGTAATCAACCCTAGGACTGTCTAGACCCAGTAATTCGATAATTGCATAATTGATTAGATTTTCATTTTGGATTAAAACCCCCTTTCTCTTAATCAATAGTTCCTAGGTTGATTTTGGATTGTGTGGTGTGACTTGTCATTTTGTTTATATTTCTGAATTTTAATTCTTGTAATTGATTGTTTGATTGATTTATTTTCTGCATTAGTTGTTTATTTAGGTTTATTGTGAAATTAGTCAAGCCTTCGATTTTAGGATTAAATTACCTTCCTCATGGGAATGATACTTTAGGTCCTACGTGAAATACCCATGGGCTTGCAAAATATCGAGGTTAAAAATTAGCAAAACTTAGCACACATAATCTGTCAATCAAGTTTTTAGCGCCATTGTTGGGGAGGTGAAATTTTGTTCTATAGTTTAAAACGTTAGATTAGTTTTAATTTTTGTTTTCATTTTATTTCAGAATTTTCTCTTGCATGAACACAAGAGTCATGAGAGGTTTGAGTCGTGCAGTGGAGATGATAGATTTAGATATCATATGATTAGACTGAAATCCTGATGGATTTCATAAAGCTAAGGTGAATTTTGGATTAGGTTATGTGATTTGCCATTTTGTTTATATTTATGAATTTTAGTTCTCGTAATTGATTGTTTGATTGATTTATTTTCTGCATTAGTTGTTTATTTAGGTTTATTGTGAAATTAGTCGAGCCTTAGATTTTAGGATTAGACTACCCTCCTCGTGGGAATGATCCCTTAGGTATTATGTGAATGACCCATGCACTTGTGGAATATCAAGGTTAAAGAAAAGTAAAACCTAGCGCACGTAACCTAACGATCAAGTTACCTAGTTTATACTTTATTGGGTTGAACTGGTTGGTTCGGTCTAGTTTTTAAATCCTTGATCCAAATTTAACAATCTCTCTTAGAGATAAAGTTATTTTAGATGTTTTACTTTTGAAAATAAAGGCTCATGGAATCAACACATGATCAATCATATTAAGAGATAAACTTATTTTAGGTGCTTTAGTATTGAAAATAAAGACTTACATAATTAACACATGATCAATCTCCTTAGTATTAATATGTAAAATATATTATAAAGTTGTGAATACACCCTTTACTTCTAAAGCCTTAATACATAGTAAAAAAGATGAAATACCATTTTTACAAACTCATTTAATGAAGTCCAATATTGTGGTGTCAAATTCAATAAAATGGAAAGAGATCATCCTTTTTGATGAGTGGGTACTTGAAGGTGCACTAGATCCATCTTCACCTATACCTTTAAGCCCTAATATAGAAACCAAAGAAATAAAGTAATAATATTAAAGTTATCCTTTAATACAAAATCATCAAGATCTAGATTTGATTAAAACCAATTAAATATGACAAACCAAAATATTGTTCTTAATTCTCCTAAATCATTAACATCTCAAACTCTAAGCAATATTTAAATTAGGGTTAAAACTAACAGTTCCTAGAAAGTAACCATGATTAATTACATTAGTAACAACAAATTTGATAATTTTTAACCTCCTTCCCCAATATTAAATAAACTACATTGGCAAAGTAACACCAAATTATACTAGTCAAAATCAGGTATATATATATATATATATATATATATATATATATTGATGGCAAACCTAATGTTTTATAATATGCTAGGTATAATGCATCTTCTGTATTAAATGGAATGTTAATAGAATGTTAGACTATAACATATTGAATATGCTTTTCACTTGTGACTTTTTGCTTATACTAAACCAAATAATATTCCAAAAATATATAATTAAATAACTATTAAGCTTAGTAACAACTTTCACATTGATATTATTACACTTTTTGATATATAAGCATATTTAAACTATACTAAGCAAGGTATAATTCTGATGAAATTATTACGAAAAGCCAAGAAAGACTCAAAGTTGCTAACAATTCAAAATTAAAGATTAATTACAAAACATGTGCTTATATATGTGAAAATGAATTTATGTAAAAACATCTTTTGTAACGGTAGAAGTTGTACAACATATGGTTATTCTAAGAACACCTTTTATAAAATTAGTTACTCCTTATATAGTAAATCACAATAATTTTTTTGCTAAAATTAATAGCCAAAATCTATGTTTTCCTTTCACTAAAAAATCATTAACTACTAAGAATACAAATATGTTTTAATAAAAATTAATCAAATAAATAATGATACATTTTCTAAATTTGAACCACTATTTCAAAATATAACAATTATACTTTTTAAAAAGTTAAAAAGATTGTACATTTATGACCACATTCATTGTTAGATAATTTTATAAATTTAAATTGCTTTTTATATGATGATTTCAAGCAAGTAAAGAGGAGGAATTGGTAATATTTTACAGATTAATAGTATTTATTAATTATAATGAGTATTAATTAATCTAAACTTAACTTAGTATATTAGATTAAGTTAGGACTATAAAACTATTATTAAGTTTTTGATTTATTGAATTTCAATTTATAGTAGTTTTATAGTACAAAGTTGAAAACCTTTAACAATATGTATAGATTGAGTTAAAGTTCATTGAACATGTCCCATTAACCTTTTTCAATCTTGTATGTTTCATATTCATATTAAAGGTCAAATTATCAAAAAAGAATAAGTTCAATCAAGATAGTTCAACCAGAGGATAAGGTAAAATTTTGATCAAATACCAGCCAAGTTAACTAGTAGAAGTTAGATTTAATTATACTGAGAATAGTTAGAGTCCAACTATAGATCAAAAGAAGATTGTTGATAAAAACAAGATAAATCAATGCAAGTTCTTATAACCATAATCATTAAGTACAATTAGTTACCTTTTTGCAGACTTATGAACCTTTAGTTTTACTAACTTAAGGTGTTGCTATCAAGAACACTCTAGCCTTTTATTAGTTAATTTTTATAGGTCTTCCAAGTTGAGATTAGTTTAACAGGTCTATCACGAATTTAACATACATCATTTGACATTGTATGTGATAATATGATTAAAACTTTTAATCTTCTTACTCAAGAATATCTCAAAAAAATTAATTCATCATAATACTCAGATATAACAATGGACACCAATGAAATCAACTTTTATGTAAATATCATTGAAACAAAAAACATCATAGAATCCCCTAGCAACCTTAAGTAGTTGTAAGAATAAGTGAGATAATTACTATAAAGGAGGCAATAGATAAATTAAAGAATCAAACTCACTCCACATAACCACCATTAATAGAAGCTCCATCCACACCCTATAATATTACTTTCTTCTTAATCGAGTATGATGTATGGGGAGAAACCATGATAGCTGATAGCCCCTTGGTACTTAAAATCTTACTAAAACCATTACAGTCAGATTGAAGTCAACCCTTGATACCTATAATGGCATGCATGACTCTATTGACTATGTGCAACATTATAGGGAACTTATGAACTTGTATGGAGAATCTAATCCCATAAAATGTAAAGTCATCTCTTCTAGCCTAATAGGGATGGCATAATAATGGTTCCAAACCTTAATCTCAGCCTCAATAGCTACTTACTAATAATTACTTGCAAGGTTCATATCACACTTTGCCGATAACAGACAGACGCTAGGGACTCTACTAAGTAATATTAATGACCTAAAATTTGGAGGAAGGTTTAAGGGATTATCTTTAATGCTTTAGTTTTGAGGCAACCTAAATCTGTAGTCTTAATGTAGGAATGGTAATAGTAGCCTTCATAAATGGAAAAAAATAAAAGGGAAAAAATAAATGGAAAACTAAGAAATTGCTTCCCATTTTCAATAAACTACTTAGTAGGGTTTACATCCTTCCTGACTTAACCGTAAAACCAAAAAGAGTAGCCACCAACCCTGCCAAGAGAGACAAAAAACATAAATTTTCACTTCCATAAGAACATAAATCATGGCACAGAGGATTACAAAAATCTTAGAATGGTAGTTGATAATATGGAAAATAAAGGAGGTTGAGCTACTTATTAAAGGGAAACAGGGATGATAGATCTAAGAACAAAGGGGCTTACAAAAAAATCAAGAACTAAAAAACCCAATATGGAGACACACCCTAACTAAAGGATTATCCACATGATCATTAGAGGCAATCAAAAGGAATCAATATTTCAATATAAGATAATACCATGAAGGGAGATCAATAATGAATGGCTTAATCATAGTAGACCTATTAAGGATTAAGACTTCTGAGATGACCTTTAAAGAGCCCAAAAAAAGTTTATGATTGGCTCTTATAAAGATGCTATTATTTCAAATATGTCAATTGCCAACTCTTTAGTCAAAATGGTATTAATATATATAGGCATCATAGTTGACATATTTTTTATGATAACCTTAAAAAGGTGGATATCCCATAGAAAGGTTTAAAAGGATTTTACGTCTGGATCTTGTTTATTAATTGATCGATTCATCTAATTTATTACTTTGATTTGTCATTTTAGATTAGTAATTTTATTTTGGTTAATCCTTCATTTTAATTTAATCATTGATTTTGTAGAATTGATATACAAGGTTGGTTATTATTAACACTTATAGACCTCATAGGAACAATTATCATATTCACTAGACTATACTATAAGAATGATAGGTGCACTTACATAGAGTTAATTCTTTATTAAGAAATACAACATCGACCTTTAGTTAAATGATTGAAATCTCTTTCTAATCAAAACCTTTAAGAATGCATTAAATTATTATATAATTTTCTTTATTAGATTTGGATTTAACCCAAAAGATTTTTCTGGTCATATCTCTAGGGTTCCATAAAACTCTTATTATTCATAACACAATGTATTCATCCAAACGATTTCTTAATTTTATGCATCAAATATAAAATTGAATTAAAATGCTAATTATTTTTAATTCAACCACTAGAAATACTCATAAATAATTCATAAAAATTTAATTCTTTTATTAAATAAAAGAATCAATAAAAAATAGTTATATGATTCATCCCATCTAGATTGATCTCAATTTAATACATAATAAGATAAAGAAAGCTAGCAACAAATAAGAAAGAAGACAAAATAAAAGAACTCACTCTCATCGATCTTGAAATCTTGAAATTCTTCACTTGAATTTTGATAGAAATCTATCTATTTTTCCCTAAAGTTGCTCCTTTCTATCTCAATGTAATCTAGCTTATCTCTTTAATGACTACCCAACTTATGTTTGTCTCTCTTTTATCTCATAAAATCCTAGAAATTTGAGACACCATGACTAATACAGTTCTAACACGAGCTTGAGTTGGACCTATATTGCCTTTATTATATGGAAAATCCTTGAACTTTATAAAAATTACTACCAAAATAGATCTTTAATATAGATCTATGTTATTCGATGATAAACTAAGAGGGTGAACCGAGTGAAAAACCATTAAATTGGGCTAACAAGAGTTAGATAATTTAATAGGATGAGAGATCTTGGATAGGATTCTCGGTAGTTTTTTGATAACTTAAGATCAAATTTTTGGATAGATTATTAATCGAGAGATTGTAACTCCCATAATCTGATTATGGTTTATAATTAAGGTTAATGGTTATAACTTGAGATAGAGTAATAAACCCTAGGACCGTCTAGAACCAGTAATCCAGTAGTTCATAATTAATTATGTTAGCATTAAGCATAGATAAAATTCCCCTCTCTCTCAATTGGTATTTCATGAGGTAAATTCTTGAATGGGTGCTACGATTGCTATTTGGTCAATACTTTTGTAACTGATTCTTGGTTCTGAATTGCGTGATTTAATTAATTTCATGCTTTAGTTTAGTTACTTTTAGGCTATTGTTAATTGTGTTGGCCTTAGATTTTAGGATTAGAGTAACCCTCCTCGTGGGATTGAAACCTTAGGAACTACTCAAATATGCTTGCAGAATATTGAGGTTAATTATTAAAACTTTTTCATATAAGAAACCTGGATCAAGTTTTTTTAACACTATTGTTATGGAGGTGATTAGTTTAGTTTTATAGTTTGAGGTGTTTAGTTAGTTTTAATTTTTGTTTTCATTCTTTCTTTTCTATTTCTAAAATTGTGCTCTTATATGAGCACAAGGGTAATGAAAGGTTTGAATCGCGCAATTGAAACTGTAGATTTACATATCACACCACTAGAATGAACCATTAGGAAAGCTCAATGAGAAGAAGAATAACAGATCACGAAATCAGCAATAGCCAAGAAATTTTAGCAAAATATGGACGACAGAGCGAGCCAAGGACTCCAACAATGGATCCTTATGGACTTTATGAGACAAGGGTTCAATGTAGCTAACCAAGGAGTAACTAGGCCACCTATTCAAGCAGCCTCATTTGAAATAAATCCAGCCCTTCTAAATATGCTTCAACAGAATGTGTAGTTTTATAGACTAACCAACAAAGATCCTAATGCATATATAGTGAACTTTCTTAAAATTTGTGATACCTTTAGGTATCATAAGATGTTGAAAGATGTGGTCAGAATTTGGCTTTTCCCCTTTATGCTTAGAGACAGAGCAAAGGCTTGGTATCATTCGCTAAACCCAGCCAATATCACAACGTGGGATCAGCTACTTCATGCTTTTGTATATAGATATTTCCCCATGACTAAGACCTTTAAGGTCATTAAGGAAATTACCAACTTCCAATAAGGTGATAGGGAATCGATCTATGAAGCATAGGGGAGATACAAGGATTTGCAATGAAATTGCCCACAATATAACTTAGCCAAGGTATTTTTGTTGTAATTATTTTATAATGGAGTAACCCCACATACGAGAGGCACAATTGATGCATCTTCAGGAGGATCACTGATGAGGAAGATAGTTGATAAAGCGGAATAGATGATAGAGGAGATGGTGAGTAATAGGTACCTGTGGACAAATGAGCAGGGTAGACAAACTATTACCTTTCGAGAGCAAAAAGGAATTATGGCTATCGATCAAATGATTGAAAATGCAAGAAAAGATTGATAACTTGACGTGATAGCTCAACAATATGAAGGCTTCGTCCTTAGCTTCAGTGAAAGTCGTACAACTCAAGTTTGAACTTTGTGGACAAGTGGATCATGATATGGAGGAATGTACTTGACGAAGGGAGGAGATCCAGAGTAAGTAAATTATATGGGAACCCAATATAGACGAGGAGGGGGAAACAATACCTACTCCAACACCTATAACCTGGTTGAAAGAACCATCCTAACTTCTCTTGGACAAAAAATGCTCGATGACAGTTCAGACCTCAAGGGCAATCAAGCTTCCAATAGGATAAATCAAGCTTAATGGAATCCAAGTTGATCAAGATTTTAGATAGAATTGGATGCATGAAGGATGCTCATACGAGGCTTGAAAGCAAATTCGAGTAAGTAAGAAAGAACCACACCTCATTAATACACAATCTGGAAGTCCAAGTAGGTCATTTAGTAGAGGCAATATCTACTCAAAATGCTGGAACCCTTCCAAGCAATACCAAGTCTAATCCAAAAGAAAGAATCATGGCCATCATTCAAACCCAAGATAAGGAAACTAAATAGGTGAAGGAAGAATGAGACAAAGGAGAAGGTCAAGTTGTTATGGAAATCCTTCTAAGTGAACTCGTAATTGAGCCAATCAAAGAACATCGAGCTAGAATTCCACACCCTATCTTTGCTTAGTGGAAGTTCATGTTAAGTAAGGAAATGAGGAATTTTAAAGAGGATGAATCAAACAAGGTTGAGGATATAACGTAAAATCTACAAAAGAGGCTCACACTAGAGGAATTGGTCAAAAAGAAGGTTAAGGAGCACATATCGAAAGAAAACCTTAACACAACATAAAAGAAAGAGGACCAAGGGGATTTTTATATTCCCTGTAGTATCAATGGAGTCACTATAGATAGGGCATTCGCAGATTTAGGAGTAAGTTTGAACATGATGCCCTACACCTTTAGTTAGAAGTTAAGGATAAGAGAGTTACTGCTCATAAAGATGTTAGTAAAGACGACCGACAGAACAGTGCATCAACCGAAGAAGATTATTAAAGACGTGCAAGTATGAATTGATAAATTTATCTTTCCCACATATTTCTATATACTGGATATTGGGGAAGATGTAGAAACCCCTATGATTCTTGGACGACTGTTCTTGGCCACTGCTCACTCAATAATTGTCATTGATAGGGGTGAACTAACTCTGAGGTTAGGAAAACAACAAATCACGTTCAAAGTGTCAAAGAAAGACTACAGTTTCCCTTTACCTCCAATGAATATCAAGGAAATCAAACCTTGAGGAGAATAGGAAGATATCAAGGATCTTAGGAATGCATTCAAAGAGAACCAATCGCGAAGAAGAAGGCGAGGAAAGGAGAAATACAAGGAAGGTGGAATCCTTAGCATGGTAGCTCATGTGCAAATTATGAGATCAGTGACTGCATTACCATTGCATCATTCATTTGAACCACCTTAAGCAAAGAAGAGCATCATGCTACTGAAGTTAAAAGAGGCACTATATGGGAGGCAACCCATGGAATATTAAATTGATATTATTTTCTTTTATTTCTAGATAGTTACTGTTACACTCGCGGAGAACACCAAAATGATGAAGGAGATAGCCTGAACACAACGATGCCAGAGCCGGGATATCCGTCGAATCCATCGTTATTTCAAGGCTCAGGGCATTCAATTGCCACCTCCAACACCATTCTCACCTCTATGAGGCTTTGTCTAATCATCTTTTACTTTTCAAATTTAGTTTGCATTTTTATTTTTTTATTGTTGTTTTTGTTTTTCTTTAATTTATCTTTCTTCTTTCCATATGTGTTTTGTTGTCCCCTTCTAACATTAAGCACAATGTGTTGTTTAAGTAAGAGGGAGGGGGGGGAGGTTATGTGTTTTGCTTTGAATATGATTTTTTGTATTATATGATAGTTGTTAGGTGGCATTTTATGAATTATATGAACGTGTCAATGGCCTAGATAGATTGGAATTGACTTAATTTTGAACATAGTCTATTAGATTGTGAAGAATCATTAGCTCGAAAAATTAGTGAATTGGTGTCTTTAGATAAATATAAATCTTAATTAGAATTTAGTTTGAGTTTGTCACCCTCTAAATTGTCACATTCATTCATAATTTAAGGCCCTTTGACTTAAGTAGCTTAACTAGTATTTTTCATGGAAACGAGTAGCTGAAACAACAAGGTAGGTAATAATAAAAAAGGTTGCTAGATAAATAACTATTCTGCTGACCTTCAGGTTATGAATAAAGCTAGTAGCTAGTTGAGAATGTGATATAGCTGAGTAACTAGATCGACACACATCATAAATGCGTGCCTCTGCGTCAAAAAGCTATAATGATGTTCCAACCAAGAAGTTAATTAAAAAAATTGACTTAGTCGAGTAATCGGATCGACATTCATCACCAATGTTTGCCTCCTAGTAAAAGACTAGGTCCTTGCTTCAAGATTTTTAAAAAATGTGTGTTTTCTAATAAAACCTACCAAACTTGTAATAGCTTGATATTTCATGATAACGTACATAGGAGTAGTTACAGAGTCTAAATTACCAAAAAAGTTATTAACGTGTGTATGCAATGAAAAAGGTAAGTAGGTTAACACATGGATATAGATTAAGCTGTATAATTAGTTCAAAGCCCCTAGATGTAGATTTTACATGTTAATGCTTTGATATAACTTGATGATCGTGTTTAAATTTAAATTTATTTCATAAAGTTAAAGCCATTGTCTCATTGTTTGTTGTGTGATTTTGTGTGTTTGTTGTTTTCTTTGCTTGAGGATAAGAAAACGGTTAGGTGTAAGGATGTTGATAAGCGTGAATTGCATCATGTTTTAGGGCTCAGTTTATTATGTATCAAGTGTTATATTGATTGTTTAACATGTGTTTAGGTTAGGACTTTGTTAGTTTGTGTGATGAGTTAGTACAAGTCTTTGATCATAAATATTATGTTTTTGAGGTACCATGATGTGTTTATTAGTGTTTCAAGGTCAACATCAAAGAATGAAGAAGTTTCAGAGATACTCGGGCCTAAATAACAGCCTACGATCATGGCAAAAGCATGGGAGCTAGCCCACAATCATGGCATATGGGCCATGATCATGACAAAAGCCTAACATATCACCACGATTGTGACAGAAGGGTTGGATATAGCTTAAGATCGTGGAACATAGGGCTATAATCGTGTCCTGTGTCGAGCAGATGCTTAAACAAGTAAAAACATCAAGTTTTAAGGGATTTTTCGAACCTTTTTGACCTAAAAAAACCTAAGGCTGCATTAGACACAAAAAATATTTAAAGAACAAGAAGAACAGAGATGAAAGGAGCTTTTACATCAACCTTCAATTTAGAAACTCTAGAGAGTTCATCAAGAGGTTGAGGAAGAGAGGAAGGAAGAGAGACATGGAAAAGAAGCCTACCGAAGTACTTCCCAGAATAGGAGGTTTCACGTCATTGCTGCCTCCGTCATCCATTCCAATCTTATTTTCGGTTTAGTTTCAATTTTATTATTGTATAGAAATGGGATAGCTGTTGATGATAAGATTGTATGAATGTTGAGATTGTCTAAACTCAACTTTGAAATATTTTATTTTTGATTTAGAGAAATTTGATTGATTGTGCTTTTTATTGGATTATTTGTGATTTAAATGCTACTTTTGCATAATTCGATGATAAATTGAGGAGGTGAATCGAGCAAAAATTACTATAATGAGATTTAGGTAATTTAATAGAGCGAGAATTAAATCAAGTCGGTAATTTTGTGAAGAGAGAGCTTGCATAGGATTCCTGGCAGTTTTTGGACAACTTAAGATCTAATTAGGGTTTTGGATAGATTGTCAATTGAGAGATTGCAATTACCATAATCTGATTAGGGTTTATAATTAAGGTCAATGGTTATAATTTAAGAAAGAGTAATCAAGCCTAGGACCGTTTAGAACTGGCAATCCAGTAGTTCATAACCAATTAGGTTAGCATTAAAGATAGATAAATTTCTCCTTTCTCTCAATTGGTAGTTCTTTAGGTAAATTCTTGATTGGGTGTTGCGATTGCTATTTTTCAATAATTTTGTAATTGATTCTTTATTTTGAATTGCGTGATTGAATTAATTTTATGCTTTAGTATTGTTACTTTTAGATTATTGTGAATTATTTTGGCCTTAGATTTTAGGTTTAGATTAACCCTCCTCGTGGGATCGACAGCTTAGGTACTATGCGAATGACCCATACGCTTGCAAAATATTGAGTTTAATTATTAAAACTTTTTCATATCAGAAACCTGTGATCAATACAATGGACTATTTCTTGATGAAGGAAAGTGATCTAGAGCAAGTGAGTTATATATGAGCTCAATATGGATGAAGAGGGGGAAATAATCCCTACTCCAACACTTACAATCTTAGGTGGAAGAATCACCCTAACTTGTCTTTGATGAACAATGCTAGAGGGCTTTTCAAACCTTAAGGACAACTAGGCTTCCAATAAAATAAACTAAGCTCAATACAATCCAAGTTGGATAAGATTTTAGGTAAAATTAGAGGCATGGAGGATTCATATAGGAGGCTTGAAAGCAAGTTTAGCAAGCAGGTCAACTACTTGGAGGTCAACGCCTCTTCAATACATAATATGGAGGTGTAAGTAGGTCAACTAGTGGAGGCAATTTCTACTCAGAATGTAGGAACCCTTCCAAGCAACAGTGAGTCTAACCCAATGAATGGATCATAGCCATTACTCAGACCCAATAAAAGAAACGCAAACATGCGAAGGAAGATAGACCTAGGGGAGAAGGACAAATAATTACATAATTCCTTCCAAATGAGCTCGTAATCATGCCAATTGAAGAAGGTGAAAGGGCTGATTTCGAAAAAGTGGAGAAGGACAAAAGAAGAGAAAAATTAAAAATTGTTGGAAAAATTGCAGGCCACGATTGTGAATTTCAGTTTAATTTTTTACCATTTTACCCTTCATTCACCTATATATTCATTTCTTACTTCAATTTTCATTCACTTTTATTTTAACTTTATCTCTCTAAGTTTAGAACCTCCAAACACTCTCACTTCTCTTTACCTAAATTCCTAACTTCCAGTCTCTTCCAACATCTACCAACTTGCAAGCTAGTATGTCGTACATCAAGCAGTCAACAAAGTGAGATCAATCATTGGGAAGAAGCCAAATCGCGAGATGAGGGCGAAGGAATAGGCCATTAGACTTCGGAGCACCCTTCCCAATCTAATTCTTTTCCAATCCCTCAATGATAAACAAATTGTAGTCCTGAAATGTTTTAATTTTGATACACTTGATAGGGTAGAACTACAAGATTGGGTAGAGAACTTAGCAGAAAGAATTCAACGGCGAAGTTCATACACTTCCAATATCCTATCTACTAGGAGCTTACTCTAGAATTCTTCACTTCCCTATATTACGAACCTAGTAACCCTAAAGAAACATGGTTTAGGTTATAGGGACAAAACTATGACTTGAACATCAAAATCATGTGTGATATTTTTGGGTTCCTTAAGTTTTCCATTATTGATCAGTAGGATGATTTTCATGCTTCTCGCTACTAAAATGAGCTTACAGGGTTAAGTAATTCGATGCTAAAAATGCCCACAACAACCCATGGGCACTTGTTATTGTACAATTTCATCTGTCAATTAGTTTTTGATAAATCAAAAACCAATAAATGTTTAATTAAGGAACTTTTCCTGTTGTGGTGCATGGACCATAACATCCCAGTGCGCACCTCCACACATGTGCTGAACGCTATTGTTACAACTCTATATAAGATGATCAACAATTTAGGTATGGGCTACTTGGTTTCTACCATTGCTGAGTATTATGGCACAAACTGTAGTAGTTTAACTGTCCACCTCCTAGATTTTCTAAATCATCATCATTTATGGCATTATAAAATCCTTAAGTCCTATAACATGGAACTCTAGGATATCATCCAAAAGATGTATGTGAAGATCAGGGCTAGTAAGGAGAGTTTGAGTACAGCACCACCTCAGCAGGCAAAAGAGGACTCGACTAGTGAAGAGTTGAAGGAGGAAGAAGAAATAAAAGAACTAGGCTAGAAGAAACTGTTTGACACAATCTCCATAAAGACTAAGGTAATTAAAGATATACTTGTGAAGAACTCTAGAAGAATGAAGGGGTTAGCCCGAACATAATGATGTCAAAGCCAAGATATACATCATATCCATCGTTACTTTAAGGCTTAAGGCATCCAACTGCCACCTCTATCACCATCCCTGCCTTCATCACTATAAGGCTTTGTTCTAACCCTTTTCTTTTTAAATTTAGTCTTTACTTACTTTTTGTTTTATTTCAATTTTATGTCTCTTCTTTCTAAGTTTGTTTGTTTTCCCCCTTCTAACATTGAGGAAAATGTATTTTTCAAGTGTGGGGAGGTTTAAGTGGTTTTCTTTGAATGTGAATTTTGCATATTATATGATAGTTGTTAGGTTGCATTTTGTGAATCATGTGAAAGTGCCAGCGGTCTAGATGGCTTGAAATTGATTTAATTTTAAACATATTCTATTAGGTTGTAAAGAATCGTTAGCTTGCAAAATTAGTGGATTAGGTTCTTTAGCTAAATGTGTAGCTTAAATAGGATTTAATGTTAAGTTGTAGCCCTCTAAATTGTCAAATTAATTCATAATTTGAGTTATTTCGATTAAAGTGGGTTTGCTAGTATTTTTTCATAGAAATGAGTAGCTAAAGCAACAAGGTAGGAAATAACATGAATGATTGGGTTTAAAATTAAATTTATTTTATTAAGTTAAAGTCATTGCCTTATTACTACATTATGTGTTATGTGAGTTTGTGTGTTTGCTGTTTTGTTTGCATGAGGACAAACGAACTTTTAAGTGTGGGGATGTTGATAAGTATTTAGTTTGATATGTATTTAATTATTAATTCAATTTTTTAGCATATGTTTAGGTTATAATTGTGTTAGTTTGTTAATTATTTATGTTTGAAGTGTAATATGGGTTAGTACAAGTCTTTGAGCTTAGTTATTATATTTTTGAGGTACCTTAATGTGTTTGTTAGTGTGTCAGGGTCAACATCGAAGAATGGAGAAGTTTTGGAGACACACTCGAGCTGAAACAATGACTTAGATCATAGAACAGGCCACAATCATGACAGAAGCATAGGATATGGCCTATGAGGCCGTAATCATGATAGAAGGCTAGGATGCAAGCCATGATTATGGCATGCTTTGGGTAGACTCACAGACACTAAAAATGTCAAGTTTCGAGGATTTTTTTAGACCTTTTAGACCTTGAAAAAACCCTAGGGTAGCTCAGAACAAAAAAGGTATTTAAAGAATAACACAAAGAGAGAAGAGGAGCTTTTGTATTAGCCAATTTTAGAGAAACCCTAGAGAGAATTATCGAGAGAAAGAGAAAGAGAAGAAGGAAGAGAGAAAAGGAGAAGAAGCCGACTCGACAAACTTCCCAGATCAGGAGTTTCCCGGCGTCGCTGCCACTTATCATTTGTTTAATTTCGTATTTTCTACTATTTTCAGTTTTATTATTGTATAGAATTGGAATAACAATTGATGATAGGATTTTTAGATGCTGATGATATTCTAAACTCACCTTCAGAGTTTTATTCTTGATTTAATGAAATTTGATTGTTTTTATGTTTGTTGGATTTATTGTGGTTAAATTATGTGATTGTATAATTCAACAATAAACTGAGAGGGTGAATCAAATGAAAAATAATTAAATTGGGCTAACAAAAGTTAGGTGATTTAATGGAACAAGAATTAAATCAAATCGGTAATTGTGCAAAGAGAGATCTTACATAGGTTGTCGATAGTTTATTGAAAAAATTTAGATCTAATTAGTGTTTTGGATGGATAGTTAATTGAGAGATGAAATTTCCATAATTTGATTATTATAATTTAGGGTTAATGGTTATAAGTTAAGAGATTAATCAACCCTGTGATCGTCTAGAACGAATAATCTGATATTTCATAATCAATCAGGTTAGCATTAAGGATAGGTAAAATTCACTTCTCTCAATTGGTAATTCCTTTAGGTTGATTCTTGGTGTGTGCAATTGATGAATTGTTAATATTTTCATGATTGATTTCTGATTTAATTTGATTGATTGAATTGAATTCTCATTTTAGTTTCGTTATATTTGAACTTCTGTGATTTATTTTGGCCTTAGATTATAAGATTAGATTATCCCTCCGCAATACCTTAGGTACCTGTGTGCTTACAAACTATCGAGGTTAATTAACTAAAAATTACACACATCGAAAGAACCCGATCACCTTCTA
>JAOSBN010000005.1:26010062-26027439 GCA_027563595.1 Erythroxylum suave
GGTACCTGTGTGCTTACAAACTATCGAGGTTAATTAACTAAAAATTACACACATCGAAAGAACCCGATCACCTTCTATTCTCATCCTTCCTTAGTCACCTTCATCTCCTCTTCTTCTTCTGCTTTGTGAAGAGAGACTTCCTTATATTCTTTAAAATCAACCTCCACTATCATTTGTTCCTATTGAATTTCACTTGTTCATCTCTAATATGAAGGATGAGGTTGTCTCCATAAACATCTACCAAGGCTTTTCCAGTGTTCAAAAATGGTATTCTAAGAACTAACAGACAATTTTGATCCTCTTTAAAGTCTAGCGTGAAAAAATCCACAGGATTGATAAACTTATCCACTTTTACGGTCAGATTCTCCATCATGCCAAACTAATTTTTTATCAATTTATCTGCCAACTGCATGAGCATAGAAGTTGGCTTCACATTGCTTAGTTACAGTTTCCTAAAAATTAATAAAGGCATAAGGTTTATACTTATGTCTAAGTCACATAAATCTCTATATTACCAACTGCATAATGTATTGTAAAACTCTCTGGATCTTTGAACTATGAGGGCATATGGTTTGTAATTAAGGAGCTGTTATTTTTTGTCATGGCCACATTTTAGTTATCTTCCCAAATCCATTTCGCTGATAATGTTTCTTTTAGAAAATTTGCCTACTTGGGCCTATACATAAAAGACAGGTAAATTTTCAATTTCTTCAGGTTTTACATGAACTTTGCAAATTGTATATCCCATTCATCTTTCTGAAATCTTTGTAGGAATGGTATTTTTGGGGCACAAGGTTAAGGAGGAATGTAAGGAGGGTCCTCATTTTTGTCTTCACCATTTATCTTCTTCTTTTAATCTTTTACAAAGTGGATCTTAGCTTGTCTTTTTGTTAGTTCTTCTAGCTCTTTCCCACTCCTAAGTGATAGACTTACATTGCTCTATTAGATTTAGTTACATGTTGCTCAAAATGTTTTCCACACTTCTCTTATAGAATTCATTATAAAGCTGACTCATTTGAACCTCTAGGTTATGAATAGGAGAGACATGATGAAATGTGCTTAATTGATTATATATTGATGACATGAAACTGTTTAAGATACTCACTTTGAATCATATATGGTTTTAGGTACGATTCGGAATCAAAGAAGTTAATATGTGTCAAAAACACTACATTTGGGCCATTTTCTGAAGATTCATGATGGGTCTAGATTGCATCATGTTTTTATGGGTAGTTTAGTGTGTGTTTAGTCTTTAATTTGATTGTTTAGTACGTGTTTATGTTAGAATTGAGTTAGTTAGCAAATATTTATTTTTGAAGCATTTTGTGGGTTGGAACATTATGTTGAGCTTTAATTTTATATTTATAAGGTGCCTTGATATGCTTGCTAGTGTTTTAGGGAAGTTGGAGGAGATTCGAAGAAGACCAGGGAAACAACTTAGGGCTATGATCATAGCAAATATGCCACGATCGTGACAAAAGCAAGAGCAATAAGTCACGATCATGAGGAATATGCCACGATCGTGATAGAACCTAGTGCAGGGAACCACGATCATGGCATTTCGAGTCACAATCGTGACAGAAGCAAAAACTTATCGACCTGATCTTGGCCTACATTATAGATACAAAGACAGTAGTCTCGACTTAAGTTTTCAAGGGAATTTTAAGACCTTTTGGACTGAAAAAAGAAAGTAAGGTTGCCATGATTGGAAATACTGTATAAGACTTAATGATGTAACCTTAAGTGAGCTTCTACATTCTTCCGTTCTGGCAAGTTCAACAAAGAGAGAAAAGAAGAGGGAAAGAGAAGAAGAGGAGGAAGAAGAAGAGGGTCCCGATGCTGCTGCTTCCTGAATTAGGTGGTCTCTTGATCCTGCTGCCTTCTTGGATTGTCTTATCCAAGTTCTATATCCTTTCCATTTCTTTTTTGTTCATTTAATGTATAAGATTGAAATGGATGATATGATGATGGGTTGTGGATTGTTGATGATGATTTAACTCTTCCTTCAGGATTTTCCTTTGATTTAATATTAATATAGTTGATTTTGTGTTTTGTTGATTGGGTGTTGTGATTAACTTCAATTTTTTTTTCATATTTTGGTAACAAACTGAGAGGGTGACCTAGATAAAAATGTTTTGATTAGATTAATAAGAGTTAGGTAATCCAATAGACCATGTAGTTAGTTATATAGATTTTCGTGTGGAGAGAGATCCCATATGAACTTGGCAGTTTAGTAAAGAGTTTCTAATCTAATTTTAATTATGAGTTTTTTTTTGTTAATTGAGATATTGAAAACTCCATAATTTAACTAGGGATAACTATTTAGGGTGCGGGATATAACTCAAAAGAGAGTAATTCCTCCTATGGTGGTCTAAAACTGACACCTCGATAACATATAATTGGTTAGATTAGCATTAATGATAAGTAGAATCCCCTCTCTCATAACTTGGTAATTTCACTTGATTAATTTATGCAGTGACCAATTGTGTTGCTCAATTTCAATTCTGATTTTATGTTAATTTCTTGAGATGAGTTCATGCAATCAAATTCTCGTGTTTATATTCACATCTTATTTTTTAATTCCATTTTTATTAATTTCTTTTTCCTAGATAACCTAGGATTAAATTAGTTTACCCTCTTTGTCGGATCGACCCTTCAAATACTATAACTCACAAACTGTACACTTGCAGTAATTAAGGGATATAAATTGTAAGACTCGACACCTTGATCAAGTTTTTGATGTCGTTGTCAAATAGACATATGATTAGTTTAGTTTTTTTAGTCTAAGGCTTTTTCTGTTATTTTAGTTTAAGATTTTTACCCCTTTTGTGTACTTGCATGAACACAAGAGCCATAAAAAGTACAAATTGGATAATTGAAGATTTGACACTTGACATCACTTAGTTGGAATGAGCAAGCCAAAGAGCCAAACGCTAAGAAGAAACAGATGAGGAATCAAAGGAGGACGAATATAACCAAGAGTTCGATCAAGGAGTAAACCAAGGGTGTTAGTCAAGAACTTTTATAAATTTTGTGAGGCCATGCTTCAATGTAGTAAGTCAGGTGTGGTTAGGCCACCAGTTTAAGCTACCTGCTTTGAAATTAAATAAGCCCTTCTGAACATACTACAGATGAATGCGCAATTTTATGGATTGACAAATCAAGACCCCAAGGTCCATATCGTGAACTTCCTCAAAATATGTGATACCTTCCGATATTATCAGATGTCAGAAGATGCAATGAGAATGATGCTTTTCCCTTTTACTTTAAAGGATAGAGTAAAATCTTAGTACACTCTCTTAACTCCTCTAGTGTCACTATGTGGGAGAAATTAGTACGTGCCTTCTTAGACAAATATTTTCCCCTAACCAAGATGACCAAGATAATCAAGGAGATTTCAAACTTCTAATAAGGTGATGGGGAATCAATGTATGAAGCATAGGAGTGATACAAGGATTTGCAGAAGAAGTGCCAACATCACAATCTACCAAAAGAGTTCCTCTTGAAAACATGTTACAATAAAGTAACACCACCCACGAGAGGCACAATTGATGTGGCCTCAGGAGGATCGCTAATAAGAAAGACTGTTGATGAAGTAGAAGAGCTTCTAAAAGAGATGGACAATAATAGCTGTTTGTGGTGGAATGAAAGAAGTAGACAACCCTTTAGGCCAGTAATAGTTGTCTGTGATAGAATGAAAGAAATAGATAACCCATAACTTTTCGAGAGTATAAAGGAGTTATAGTTGTCAACCAAATGATCGAAATGCAAGCAAAAATTGATAGCTTAGCTTGATAGAAAAATAACATGGAAGCATCATCTTTTACTCTAGTTAAGGCCATTCAACGAAAATGCAAGCTTTGTAAGAAAATGGACCATGATACTATCAACTATTTCCTAATGTAAGTAGGTGAAGCAAAGCAAATAAAGTGTACGGGAGCATAACTCACTAGAGGAGGAGGGAACAATCCATACTCTAAGATGTACAATCCTAGTTGGAAGAACCACCTAAACTTTTCATGGTCTAACAATGTGAGAGGTCAATTTAAACCTCAAGGACCACCTAGTTTCCAATAAGGGAAGCCAAAGTAAATGGATTTCAAAATGGATAAGATTCAAGGTAAAATTGGAGATGCAGAAAAAGCCTATAAGAGGCTCAAAGGTAGTTTTGAGCAAGTGACAAAGAATCATGCCACCTTAATTCATAATCTGGAAGTCGATGTTTGCTAACTAGTAGAAGCATTATGGGCCAGAAATGTAGGAACGCTCCCAAGTAACACAAAATCCAAGCTGAAAGAATGAATCATGGTTATTACCTATGCCACTAAGGAAGAACCAAACCAAGCTGAAGAAAATGGAGGAAAGGATAAGAAAATAGGTGATAAGAATTTCTTTTAAAGTGAACATGAATTACGGACGATTAAGGAACATCTACTTGAAAACTCCTGCCTCATCCTAGACCGGCTAAAGTCAAATCCATTCAAGGACAAAGGAAATGTAGAAATGTAAGAGAATAAGGAAAGCTCTTTACTAACAAAGCACAAATTTCCTGAAATGAAAAAGTACTAGCCTTTGACTCTATATCCGATTAAGGAAATGAGGAAACCTAACATATCATATTGAGTACGCTGCAAAATTTACCTGACACTACACATTAAAATTTATAGTTAGGGCGAGTTGGGATTGAATCCATAGGGAATGTTTGGTTAATTTTTGTAACCAAAATCAATTGATGATAGAAAAATATAAAAGGGGGGGGGGGTTTGGATTTTAATCAATTTAGAAAATAAAATCAAAATAAACAATGAAAAACAAACTAAAACAAGCAATAGAAAATGAGTAAAGTGTCAAATATGGTTAAGGTCTGGCTCTAGGTTCAATCTTGGTCTAAGCACGATCAAGCATATTTCATTATATTAACATCTTTACAACTCTATATGAACTATTGTTATGAGATTAATAGAACATTCTACTAATCCTGGTTTTCCTTTAGGTTTTGTTTAATCAAGATACAATCATTAATTAAACCTAACTACTGAATAACCTAGGATATGATCTCTACATTTATTTTGACAGCTACATTATGAAATGAAAAACGATCAATATAAGTAGTAAACTCACACATTCGGGTTATCTAACCTAATTTATGTTGCTCCTAACGATATGGGATCATTAGAATGCTACTAATAAACATTAAAAGTAATGGATTACATTCATTGTTATAGCAGTAGGTTCGAAATAAAACAATCAAAATAACATATTAAGATCATCCATTCCAAAACCCAATCAAATCAACATAAACAACATAGAAATCTGAAAAGAAATTACATGTTAATAGGATAAAATGGCTTAATTGTGACTTGGCGTCGATATCTCCGTTAAACCGCCATTAGGGAGTTAGCCTTCTATCTCCATTTTTATGCTCCAAGCATCAACCATCGTCACCACAGTAGCTTGGGTGGTGAAAAAATGAAGAGGGAACCAATTATTCTTCTCTTCTCCAGCACCTGCACTCCTACCCCCATCTGTGCTATTCTCTATTTTTCTAATTAATTCCTAGTCCACCCTACTTTTCTCTCCACCATGGTACTGTGACTTTTAATTTAAAAGTCTCGCATGCCTATTGAACGCTAACATTTGTGTTGAACATTTTCCTATCTAATGTAGGCATTTGATATGCTTTAAATGTAGGCATGTTTTGTGTTTCTTCTCCTTTCTTACCATACAACATTGTTGTTTTTATCTTTTGCGTGTGTCTGCATGAAACATGCACTAGTTATATCTTCTATTAAATTTTATGATTAATTCCCAATGTTTGTTGCTGCCGTTTTCTTCATGTGGTGTTGTCGTTTTGTTCAACATGATTCCACCAGCTGTATGTACCCATCATCCAGCTAAAAAAAACTCTTAATTCTTTCATTATTTTCCATAAAATTCATATTGTATGGGGCTGTCATATGCAATTTGCATGCAGCTTCATCATCTTGATTTTCTTGTCTTTACTTGCTCTAATATTTCTCATTTTTGTTCCATGAAGACAAGTGAATACGGAAATTGAAAGATGGATTCAATGAACATGCTTTCGAGTCACTTTAGCTCCTTTACGTTCAAAATGTACCTAAAATCAAATATGAGCTAAAGTGAGTATCCTAAGCATTTCTAAGGCATTAATCACTAAGTGTAGTATATCAAATGAATCAACATTTAAGCACATATCAAGTTAAGAATAGATTACCATAAGTAAAGATGAACGACTTTCAAAACCTATAGAAAAATCTCAACATTCAAAGCTCCTACTCATGATCAATCAATATTCACTACCCTTAAAAACTGAGTAATTTAGAGGTGGAATTGTACAAAAAGTGTTTAAACAAGATATTTCCATGGGTACACAAAAACACCATTCATGATCACAATAATCTATAACTTTACATACCATTTCATTTCCTTAACACTAAAAGTCATATGCACAATCATGAATCAAATGACTTTTCTAGGTTGTAATGTGGGTAAGGGTAAGGTGGGATGTATTTTTGGTAATACAACATAAGAGCCATCAAGCTAGTGAAGCAAAAGTAATACTCAATGAGATATCAAACCACATAAGTTAACATTCATTCAAAACTAGGCACTGTCAGCCATGAAGAATGCAATAACTATATTTCACAATTCAATTAGCTCTCACACCATAAGCCACATTAGCATAACACAAAAGGTGCTCCATCCAAAACAACATCTGCCTCATATGCAATATATTCAAAAACTAAATTAACACAAACTTAAGTACGATAAACTATTGATTATCAACTTTCCACAACAATTGTATTCCCTCCTTGATACTTTTATTCAAACTCACATTTTTTTCATTTCTTTTCTTTCTTTCTTTCTTTTCAAAAGTAAAAGTGTTAGAAGCTAAATTAACATAAGATTCATAACATAGAATTTTAACAATTGTAACCAACCCACATGTATGTATACCCCCATTTTAGGCTTTTGTACAATAACATTCAAGAATAATTAATAAATGCTCCACTAGCTTAAGGTAAGGCAATTGGTTAAGTGTATGTAATATGGTTTATCCAAAAGAAAAGGATGATGCAACTCAAAGGGGGTTAGCAAAAGAAAATTCACATAATTGACTAGGTTATTTGGCTAATATTGCTCGCAATCAACAAGGAATGCATAACCATTTTCATAGAAACACATGTGATAAAAATGTGTTCCCGAATAGAAAACCTATGAAAAGTACGGATGCATATGTTATAATGGTTACACATAACAAACAAAATAGTGAGATAGATATAGACGTGTTAGTCTAATGCGGCTCAAAACCTCACTAGTTTTTGTCTACTATGACTCATCGCTCTTTTAAGTATGATGCATATTAGCAAATCATAAGAACAAAAGCATATGTCAAAATTTGATGTGGATTTTACTAATCAATTCACATTTTAATTATGACTAAATCTTAAAAAAATAGAAAACAAGAAAAGTTTGATTTTTTTGTTTAATTTTAAAAAATGCCTACGAAGTCATATAAGTTACAATTAAGCTCAAAAATATGTACAAAAACTGATGTACCCCACCCCCACACTTAAAACTTACATTGTCCTCATTGTAACATTAACTGCAAGAAATGGAGCAGTTAACAAAAATAGCAATTATGAAAACGTAAAGAAATAGAAATTGACTTCCCTTGGGTTGCCTCTTAAATAGCACCTTTATTTAACGTCATTGGCTTGACTTTCAGTTGCACGCATCAAGTGACATTAGTCACATCCTCCAACATCAACACCTCCAAATCCTCCATTTAAAAGCCTTCATAATATAACTTTAAGCAATGACCATTCACTCTAAATATCTTGTTAGTTTTGAGGCTCTGTATCTCTATTGCACCAAAAGGAAAGATATAAGGGATTACAACGAACCAGCCCAAAGAGAACACAACTTACCTAGAAATAATTTGAGTTTGGAATGATACAGTAACACTTTCGGGCCCACCTAGAAGCTTTTCCTCAAATCATTTTATTATGAAAAGCTTTTGTTCTCTCCTTATCTATCACTGCATTTCGATATGACTCATTCCTCATCTCTTCTAACTCTTGAAGCTGTAACTTCCTATGAACTCCTGTATCATCCAAATTCATGTTGTATCTTCTGATGGCCCAATATTCTTTATGTTGTAATTCGAATGGAAGATGACATGGGTTCCCAACCACTAGCTTATACAGTGACATCCCAATTGGTGTTTTGTAAGATGCCCTATAGGCTCATAATACGTCTTCCATTGTTACACTCCAATCCTTCGTATTGGGCGGCATGATTTTCTCTAAGATTAATTTGAGTTCATGAATTGAGACTTTAGCTTGTCTATTGGTTTGGGGGTGGTAAGCAGTAGAAACTTTGTAGGTGATATGATATTTTCTGAACATTGCTTTTATCAACTTATTACAAAAGTGGGTTCCTCTATTGCTAATGAAGGCTTTCGGTATCCTGAACCTAGAAAGAATGTTAGCCTTAATAAAATCTGCAACAACCTTCACATCATTAATCTTAGTGGCTTTGGATTCCACCCATGAGAAACAATATATAAGTAAAGCCAAAAGAAGAAGGGAAAAGTCCTCTAAAATCAATGTCCCCAAATATAAAAAATTTCACAGAAAACTAATTGAGTTTGTGGTAATTGATCCTTATAGGATAGGTTACCTTACCTTTGGCATCTATCAAAGTATTTGCAGAAAGCGTGTGCATCTTTAAATAACATTGGCCAGTAGAAGCTACTCTCCAGAACTTTACGAGGCGTCCTTTCACTTTAAAATGTCCTTTCCATGCATACGAATGGTAGAAGGTTAAGATTGAGAATGTTTCATTTTTTGAGACACACTTTTTGATAACTTGATTTGCGCATGACTCTAATGATAAGGGTCATCCCATATGTAATGCTTCACTTCAATCTATATCTTATCCCTCTAAGTTTGTTGACAAATTTATAGATAATTCATTAGTAACTAAAAAATTGACAATGTCTATATGCCATGCTGGTATTGCATCGACAAAAACAATTGCTCATCTAAAAAGGTTTCTCACAGAAGGATATCATCTTCATCCTTTATCAATCAGTTGAGATGTTCTGCTACAACATTTTCTACCCCCTTCTTATCTCAGATTTCTAATTTGAATTCTTGAAGGGGGAGAATACATCTGACAAGCCTTGTTTTCTTCCTATGTTCATGTTCATGTATCATAACACTGCATGGTTAGAATAAACAATCACTTTAGCTCCAAGCAAATATGATTTAAACTTTTCCAAAGAAAAAATCACAAATAAGTGTTCTTTTTCAATAATTGAAAAATTCATTGGGCTAGGTTTAGGGTTTTGGAAGCTAGTAGATGGCATGCAAAGATTTTCCCACTCTTTGTCCCAGAACTACCCCTATTGTATAATCACTTGCATCGTACATGATCTCGAAGGGGAGGTTCCAATTTGGTAGTTAAATCACCAGTGGGGATGTCAGAAGGTTTTTAAGTTTATTGAATGCTTCTTTGCACTTCTCATCAAACTCAAAGGAGACATCTTGTTGAAGAAGCTTGTATAGTGGCGCAGCTATCTTTGAAAAGTCCTTAATGAACCTTTGATAAAAGCTTACATGCCTAAAAAAAGAACACACTTCTCTCACAGTAGAGGGGTAAGGTAAAGAAGAAATAAGATCGACTTTAGACTTGTCTACTTCAATACCCTTAGCAGATATCACATTGACTAAAACTATACCTTGATTAACCACAAAATGGCATTTTCCCCACTTCATCACAAGGTTAGTTTCTATATTGTTCCATAATAATGGCAAGATTCTTAATACATTCATCAAAAGAAAATCCATATACATTAAAATCATCCATGAATACCTCAATAATCTTCTCAACATATTCGAAAAAAATACTTACCATACACTTTTTGAACGTGGCAGGTGCATTACATAATCCAAATGGCATTCTTCGATAAGCGAAAGTATTGATTGGGAATGTAAATGTGGTCTTCTCTTGATCTTTCGGTGTGATCGGAATCTGATGGTAACTTGAAAAGCCATTTAGAAAGCAATAATAATCATAACCAGCCAATCTCTCAAGCATTTGATGAATAAAGGGAAGGAGAAAGTGGTCTTTACGAGTTACAGAATTTAGCTTCCTATAATCAATGAGTACTCACCATCCCGTTTGCACTCAGTTGGGGACCAACTCACCTTCCTGATTTATTACTACAGTGATTCCAGATTTCTTTGGAACCACTTATACTAGACTTATCAACTTACTATCAGAGATTGGGTAAATTACCCCAACATTGAGAAGCTTTAGCACCTCCTTCTTCATAACTTCCATCATTGGAGGATTCAGCCTACGCTAAGCTTGCCTTGTGGATTTTGCCTCCTTTTCCAACAAAATACGATGCGTGCATATGGAAGGGCTTATCCTTTTGATATCCATGATATTCCACCCGATGGCGTTCTTACGTTTTCATAACATTCAAACTAGCCTCTCCTCTTGATTTGAGGTCAACTTTTCCGAAATGATGGCTAGAAGAGTTTGCTTATCTCCTAACTAAGCATATTTAAATTGTGTAGGGAGTGTCTTCAATTCCAATTTTGATGCCTGCAATATGCTCCTCTAATATTTCTTTGTCCTTCTTCTCTTTTTTTGATTTTGTCAATTGCTCAGAAAAGGATGAGGGATTAGTTTTAGTAATATTAGGACTTATGAATTTTACCTTCCTTTCCCAATTCTTTCTTGATCTCTTCCTCAACATCAATCCTTAGTGGGTTCTCTTCGGACCCTCAATCTCCTTTTCGCTCCTTAGTGTTATAGCACTGACATTCTTTCAGTTTACCTGGGTTGGGATGATAATTTTCCTCCACTTTGCAATTTTAGGTGATTGAGCCTCACTATTAGTTGACCCATTTGGTTTTCCAAATTTTTTATGCTTGCTTTTGATTCCTAATGGATTTACTGTACATTCTGATTAAGCTCTTACATGCTCTGTTGAAGCTGTTGCATATCTTACTGAAATTAAAGACTGTTAGTAATAAAAACCTTGATAAATTCATCTAGAGCATTACTTAAACTAGAAGAAGGGGCTTTTTTTGCCCTTGGTTGAAAGTGTTATGCTCTTTGCAGTCAATTTTAAAAGTAATTTTGCTATCAGTTCCCTCTATATTAAGTTGGAGTGATCCCTCTAGCCTAAGTTACACATCTACAAGTACAGGTTATGTTGGTTCATGAAGTTCCCTCCTAAACATTCATGTACTCCATACTTCCTTCTTGCAATGTTGTGCACTCATTAGTTGGATGGTTTGTGTTTCAACATATCCCGCACACTTTTATATCTTGTCAAAACAAAAGATTGTTAGCAATAGAAACTTAGCAATAGAAACCTTGATAATTCATTTAGAGCATTACCTAAACTAGAAGGAGGGGCACCTTGTGCTACTTGTTCCCTTAATTTAAATTATTATGCTCCTTACGACCAATTCTAGAAGTAATTTTGTTATTAGTTCCCTTCATAACTCAAGTTGGGGTGATCACTCTAACTTGCATTGCATGTCTATGAGTACAGGTTATATTCATTTGGGAAGCTCCCTCTTGCAACATTCATGTACTCCATACTTCCCTCTTGCAATGTTGGGCACTCATTAGTTGGATGCCTCGTGTTTGAACATATCCTGCACACTTTCATATCTTACCAAAACTAATGAATATTAGCAATAGAAACCTTGATAAATTCAGCTAGAAACTAGAAAAAGGGCTCCTTTTGCTCCTTATGCCTTTGGTTAAAATTGTTGTGCTCCTTGTGACAGATTCTAGAAGTAATTTTGTTGTTGATTCCCTCCATAACTCAAGTTGGGGTAATCCCTCTAACCTAGGCTACACATCTACGAGTATAGGTTGTATTGATTCAGGAACTTCCCTTCTATAACATTCATGCACTTCATACTTCCTTCTTGTAATGTCGAGCACTCATCAGTTGGATAGGTCATGTTTGAACATATCATGTACACTTTCATATCTTATCAATGATCACAATATTACACATGCTAAGTTTTATTATTTATTAACTTTGGTAAATTCTGCAAGTACACAAGTCGTTCGCGTAGTACCGAAGGTGTTGATCCCATGAGTAAGCCTAATTTAGTTCTAAAATCTAAGGTCGCCCTAAACTATAATAATTCTAAGCAAATAAATAATGCAGAAATTAAATCAATCAATAATGAATCATGAGAATTTAAAGTGTCGAAGTGTAAACAAAATAACAATCACATAACTCAATCTGAAATCAATATAGAAATCACCAAGTGAGAGAAAGGGGATTTTGATTCGAAACTAATGAAAACCTAACCAATTACGCAATTACTGAATTAAGGGGTCTAGATGATCCTAGGGTGAATTACTCTCTCTTGAGTTATAATTCTTAACCCTAATTGATGATCCCTAATTTAAATTATGAAATTGCAATCTCTCGATTTGTAGTTGGCCTAAAACCTAAATTAGTTCTAAGTTGTCTGTTAACCTACCGGGAGCCTATGCTCGATCTCTCGTTACATGATTCTACTGGTTTTATTCAATTCTCTACCTATCAACTCACCTAACTATCGTTAGCCCAAATTGATTATTTTCACTTGGCTCACCCTCTTAATTTATTGCCTAATTATTAAGAATAGAATTTGAATCACAATTAAATCATTAGAAACACAATCAATTAAATTTTATTAATCTCAAGAATCAAAACCTGAAGGTAAGTATGAACATAAACTCAACACTCAACATAACTATTCTCAACACTTATTTCAATTCTATACATGAATAAAATTGAAATAAATGGAAAATATTTTGGGAATGGAGTTACAGAGGTAGTAACAGTATGAAACTACCTGTTTGGGAAGCACGTCATGTTTAGCTCATCTTTCTATCTCTCCTCCTTTATCTCCTTCCTCCATCTCTTGATTTCTCTCAAAGTTTCTCTCGGAATTAGCTAGATCAAAGCTCTTTTGTATGACTCTCTAGGCTCTCCAAAGACTGCTGCTTCTATCACATCATGTCCTATATATTCTATAGAAGCCCTAGGTTTAAACCGAGGTCGAAACGGGGTGAAAAATCTTGCAAAATTTGATTTTTCTTGTCATCCCGACGCAGTTGACTTGTGTGTATTAACTCTAGTCAAAATAAAATAACTAGAATACTACTGTAGCAGTGGTGAGTCTAGGGCAATTCCACAGGGAGTGTTTGGTTAGCTTATGAAATAAAATTAATCGCTGTTACTAAAAATGAGGGGGGGGGGGGGTTTGGATTTTGAAATAAGAAAATAAAATAAAACTAGTCTAATAAAAAATTAAAGAAAACATGCGAAAAATGATAAAAATGGGTAATTTGGTAGGGATTCGGTTCTTTGGTTCAATCTCGGCCTACACCCTAATGAAACATATTTCATTTATTTATTGTTCTCAAACCTCTCTTAGAAACTATTAATCGTGGGTTAATAGTTAACCCAAAATTTCCCTTAGGTTTTGTTTAATCAAGATACATTTGTTGATTATAATTAACCACCAAATAACCTAGGATACAATCTTTAGATTTAATTAGGCAGCAGTATTACAAATTAGAAAAATCGATTAATTAAGGCAACAATCATATACTATGCATCATTTAGCCTAGGTCGTGTTATCCCTAATGATTATGAATCATTAGTCGCTACACATGAATTTCAACATAACAATTACAGATTATATCGAAATTCTAGCAATAAGTATGCAATCAAACGATTCAATGAACGCATTAAACTCATCATCATTCAATACCCAATAGGTTCATACATAAATGACTAAGCAATAATGAAAATTCAATTATCCATACACAAAACCAAATTAATTAACATAGGATAACACAATCAAATTTCAAATGAGAGAAGAAACAATAAAAGCTAAAAAATACACTTAACACGGGTGTCAGCTTTGATATCACCTTTGAACCGGCATCGGGATGTTTAGCCTTTCACAGGTCTCCCAAGAAAATGCTTAATCCCATAAAAATCATCCCCACCAAAAATCCTAGCTATTGCCGCAACTCTCTCTACTCAGTTACTATTCATCGATAGGACCATTAAGATTTAAGATTTGGCTATGTTTTATGCTCCACTCTCTTTTGGTTTTTGTAATGCTAGGCTGTTATCTACTACTGCCAACTATAGCATCTACTGTTGCGTCCCTGCTGTAGCTGATGGGATGAATTAACTCTTTAATTTTTGGTCCACCGCCCCTGTATATGCCTCCTTAAAAGTCTCCTTTTGCTATGTTAAAACTTAAAATGTTGCGTAATTCACCAGCGTTTAATTCTAGCCTTTAACGCTAGCACAATGCTTGCATTTAATGCTAGCTTTTTATACTAGCACAACAACGCTAGAGCTTTATGCTAGCATTAATGCTGGCTTCCTTCTACTCCATGAAGACAAGTAAAAATTAATCTCCGGAAAAGGACCCAAATATAGTGCTTTCGACTCACTTTAATTTCTTTGCTTCGAAATTGTACCTAAAAAATATATAAATTAAAGTGACTATCTTTAACAATGTCATGTCAATAATCGCTAAGTGTAAATGATTAAATGTATCAACAATAAACATATATCAATTTCCCCCACATTTAGTTTTTGGCTGTCCTCAGGCAAAACATCCAAATTAATCACAAAGACCCAAAACATTTACTCAATTCCTATATTTTCTACGACTATATAATCACAAGCAAAGATTTCACATTCAATGCTTCTACTCAAAAACTGAGCAATCTAATGGTAGACTCAAAAAATGTGTTTAACTAAAATATATCAACAAAAATACTCAACACCATTCATGATCATGACAATCCACAACTTTGCATATCATTTCATTTCTCCACCACTAATGTTCACATGCAAAATTGTAAATCAAAGGACTTTTAAGGATTGTAATATTGGCAAAGATAAGGTGAGATGTATTTAGGTCAAGTAGCATGAAAGCTATTAAAGATTGTGAAACAAAGTAACACTTAATCAAAAACTGGGTATTGTCAGCTATGACAAATGTAACGTTTATATTTCATAACCCCATTGAACTCTCACACACCAAACACATGAAACATATACCAATCCGAGAGAATCGCTTATACAATTTATGCCAACAACACTTTGAAACCACAAGAGTGAACCTTCCAAATCAACATCAACCTCATATCCAATATACTCAAATAACCCATTCATCACAACTTTAGGAGAATGCATTAATCATAAACAACTTTTTAACACATATGCACATGCTCCTAAACACATTTATTTAAACAAATTTTTTTCTTCTTTCTTTCTTTTACGATTTCTTTTTCTTTTCTCTTTTTTCCTCTTTTCTTTCTTTCTCTTTTTTCTTTTTCTAACATTAAGAAACTAAATCAACATTGTAATTTCAATGATAAGACATAAAATATCATCTCAATCATTATATCCAATCCACACATATGTACACCCCCACACTTACACTTTTATACATCCACAAACTCAACAATCACAAATGCTCCATTAGCTTTATGGCTTGGGTAGGACATTTGATTAAGTTTAAAGCATGTAATGTGGTTGATACAAAAAGAAAGGTATAAACCTCAAAGGATTTTATCAAAGGAAAAATCATGCCAATAGGATAGATACAAAAAGAAAGGTATAAACCTCAAAGGAGTTTATCAAAGGAAAAATTATGTCAATAGGATAGGATATTTGGCTAATGTAGTTTATGAAAAGCAAAGAATGCCTAATCATATCCATATTAATACATGTGATAAAAATTTGGTCTCAAATAGAAATTCAACACAAAATTAGGATGTACAAGTCATGAAGCTCACACATTATCAAAAGACAATGAGATTGATATGGATGTCTCAGTCAAGCGAAAGTACATGCCAAAATAGCTATGAAATTCTCAAGTCAACTCATTCTCTACTCATGATTAAATAATCCTAGAAGCAATGGAAAATGAGTAAATGTTTCTTTGTTTGTTTTATTCTTTCTCTCATTTTGATTGAAAACTTAAAAAATCAAAATAAACTAAAAAAGAAACACATGTGCATAAAAAAATAAAAATAAAAAGTAAATGTGAAAATGTAAAGAAAAGAAATTAACTTCCCTTGGGTTGCCTCCCAAGAAGCACTTATTTTAGGTCATAAGCTTGATCCTCCGTATGTGCATATCATCCATTGTCGAATGGATGCTTGAGCCCAATAGGAAACATGCTCAAACTCCATGAGGAGCCTAGAGCACTTTCCCTTGAAGTGAGCTTCTTATCAGCACGATACATCGAGGCTTCTAAGGAGTGGAACTTCATCGTTTCACCATCATACTCTAATGTCCACTCGTCTTTTCAGGCATCGCCCTACTGATACTAGGATGGTCTTTGTAAAAGTATGACCAATGGGTGTGGAGACTTGACATCCTACTTGCCACCTTTGGTCTTCAGCTCACTTGCCCACAACTCTCTTAAAAACTGCATTTCTTGCGGCTCTTCATCTTTCTTTAGATTTTTCATCTCTACTGAGTCTTCGACATTTTGAAATAATTTGAATGACTCTTCACCTTTTTTTTCCTCATTTAATTTTTCCAACCTGCTAGGTAAAGGTGAAGAGTTAGTTTTAAAAATAATAATGGACTCATTACTTACGTATGAGCTAAAGGATGTATTTTTTTCTACTTCGAGCTCCTCCTTAGCTTCTTCAACATAAGCAATTCCTTGAGGATTGACCTCAAAATTCTCAAACTTCTCTTCACTTTGTAAGCTTTCAGTGCTAATATCCATCAAGTACACCTCGGGTTAATACGATTGCTCCTCTTCGCTTTGTGGTTCTAGATAACTGATATCTCCCCATCAAGGCAATGCATCTTACTGTATGAGAATTGTTGTGCTTCCTACAAACTATCATAAAATTAATTGTAATGATTATCCCATCCATAACAACAGGTAGGTTGATCAGTCCAAACATTGTTATAGGATTGAGAATATGAATTAAAGAAAAAATTACTTCAATCTATGATGATATATTTTATTTTCATAAAACCAAAACACAAATCATAATAAAGAAAGGATCACGAAATAACTGAAAAGAAACTAATTATGAACAAATATATACAAAACAACAATTAAAATCATAAAAAATAAACAACGCACTTCCTGGCAATAGCGCCAAAATTGACCTACGCATCGTAATGCTAGTTAAAATAAAATAACTAAACTACTACTATAGAAGTGATGAGGCTAGGTCGATCCCACAGGGACTATTTGGTTAGCTTATGAAATGAAATTAATCAGTGTTTAGGAAAAATTGTGGGGGG
>JAOSBN010000005.1:26036645-26071332 GCA_027563595.1 Erythroxylum suave
ACCACAACAATCTTCTAAGATAGTAGAAGAAAGTAAGAAGAAGAAGAGCAGTCAGAAGGACAGCACTTCAACTGGTGCTCAACAGAAGGAAAAACCAGTTGAACCCAAAATGGTATCACACAGTCCTATCAGCAAAAAGGATTTGAAGATGAAGATAATAGAAAAAGTGGTCCCTGTTCGAAACAGAAGCTCAATTATAATAAGAGAACTGGAGAAGAGGTTGGTAAAGGTACAAGTTGAACCAATAGTGATCAATAATCAGTCTATGCATCTTCTAAATCATGAAGAAAGAAGACTATATGGGATTCTGAGAGATGACAAGTCAGAACCATATCCCCTGAAGATTTCCAAAGATTGATATACTATTTACCCAGTTACGAGTAGAATAGTAATTAAAATTGTACCAGATATACAACCTAGAGCTTCTGACATTGTGCGCAATGTTGATAAAGGGAAACAGAAGATGTACCCCAAAGGAGTAATAGGTGACCTATCACAAGAGCTGATAGAAGAAGCTGTGAGAAGCATAGATGAAGTATACGAGTCAGTGCAACCAAGTAGAGTCTATGTTTCACACCATATTTCCAAGGCTTCAGGAAGTAATTGTGGATGTTTTTCTACAGTTGCAACCTCTCAGGTAGTTGGAAGAGTGACTAAAGGACCATACAGAACTATTGAGATTGGAGGTATTTCTATTAACTTAGAGTTCTTTATGCACCTCATTATGCACTTTAGACCCCTTGAGTTATATATCTTCAATAAAGATGTCCTTCACCTTCTTGGGAAACCAATTCCAAAACTGCCTAGACCTGATGACCTTGATCTCCCCTATGGCAAACAATTTGTCAGACCCTCTGTTCTGAAAATTATAGAACTAGATGTCTTACCTTCAGGCACAGTTGTTGCTACAAACTTCTTTCCATCAAGTGCACCACAAGCCACTATTATTGAAATGGAAGAAGGAAGTCAGTCACAGTAGTAGAATCAGGAAACTTTGATGAAGGAAATTGAAGGAATCCATGCTAAGGTTGATGATCTGCAGGACTCAGTAGGTGATCTACATGAGGAAGTAGCCTATCTACAGGTCACAATAGAACAGGACCTCAATGTGATCAGAACTGATATGCAACGAATGTTCTCTTAAATAATGAAGAATCTGAGGTAAATTTTTTGATTGCTAACAAATAAGGGGGAGAAAAAACTGAAATAGGGGAAGAGAAGATTAAAAAGAAAGAAGAAGAAAATAAGAAGAGAAGAAAGATACAAGAAAAAATAGAGAGCATATACATATGTATTTTTGTTACTCATTCTCTGTTTGATATCTTCGCATTCATTTGTTTGTTATTTTTCATTATCTGAATAAAATTCATTCTCTTTGATTTTTCTAATATTATGATTATTTGTTATCATCAAAAAGGGGGAGATTGTTAAGTCAGGAGGACTTTACAATGTTGTAATTTTGATAACAAACTAATAATAATAATGTTAGAAACAAATGAACGTTTTTGATAAGTTTGTTAAGTGTACAGTAAAAAAGACAAACGAAATGCAAAAGATAGACGAAATGCAAAAGGCAGACAAAATGAAAAAAACAAACGAAATGCAAAAGACAGAGAAATGCAAAAGACAGAAGAAGTACAAAAGACAGGCGAAATGCAAAAGTCAGAAGAAGTACAAAAGACAGACGAAATGCAAAAGATAGAAGAAATGCAAAAGACAGACGAAATGCAAAAGACAGACGAAATGCAAAAGACAGACGAAATGCAAAAGACAGAAGAAATGCAAAACACAGACGAAGCGCAAAACATAGAAGAAGCGCAAAACATAGGAGAAACGCAAAGCATAAGAGAATTGCAAGACACGGATGAGACTTAGAAGAAGTTACGTCAATACATCTAACGGTTACTTAGTTGAAGTTAGTTACAAAACTCAACTAAATAGCGGTTTTCAAGAATCAAGAGACAGTTGTCAAGATTCAAGAAGCGGTTATCAAAGATCAAGAAGCAGTTAGAGAATGAGACTATAAATACAAGTCTCAGTCGAAGCTACTAGTGAACGAATATACGACATCAGTGATCTTTGAGTGCTTACAAAAGAGATTTTTGTAGTGCAATACTAAGAGAGCTATCTTACTATAACAAAAGATCAAACTACCTTTCTAGTAAGAGAGAGAAAATTCTGAGAGCCTGAAGAGGCTATAGCAGAAAGAATACTTTGTGAAAGAGACCTGAAGAGGTTCTGAAAGAAAAAGAATACTTGTAGTTGTATGAAGTATAGTGGAACACTCAGACGAACTCTGGGGACTGGATGTAGCCCACGGTTTGGGATGAACCAGTATAAAATCGCAGTGTCTACACTCTTACCTTTTACTTCAGTTTATTTCTGTTGTTAAATTGCGATTTAATTTCATAATAATTTTCGTATAAACTTTTCAATAGTCTTTTAACAAGCTCAAGAAGTTCTTATAATTCGTATTCACGAAAAAGATATACCATTCAACCCCCCTTCTTGTGTATCTAGTTTATTATATACAAGTTCTTATTAATGTGTGATTCACTTCACGTCATACATGACAATTCAAAGATGCAATGCACAAACAAATGGCTTGAGAGTTCTGTGGAATGAAATAGAGAAAATGAAGTTTACTCCATGAACAAAACGAGTCCGATTTCTCAGGATCTCATGCCCTCAAGCGGGCAGCCAAGAGAAGGCTATAGGTCAACATGCATGTGACTAAAGAAACAGGTTCCTCTCTTGCCTAATCACAACAATTTCATGGTCAATTCAGTTAATTACAAAACCATAACCTTTTTCAAGGCATATCATAATCGTAATTTCTCATGCATTTTTAAACATTCACAACGATTTCTCTTAAATAGGGTTTTCTAGGTTTCCTAAAACAAACCAATTTCTCATTCAACCCACATTCAAATGGAAATTCATAAAGCTTCAATAATCAATAGTAAATAATCGAGCCTAAAATTAACTTACCCATAATATATCTGGGATGGAAAACTAAAACCTAGTTTAGAACTTTATGAAAATCAATGGGTTTCTTTTATTCTCTTCTTTCTTCCAACGTTGACTCATTTCTCTTTCTAATCTCTTTTATGTTTCTACCCAACCAAGAAGAAGAGATGCAACTTACCTAAAACAAGTTCGTTTCTCTTCCTTTTTCTTCTTTCTCCTAGCTTCCACGACTCTTCTTCTTCTTTTCTATTCTTTCCCATGATTTTCTTCTTCTTTCTCTGTTCTCACGATTTTCTTCTCTTCTTCTAATTCGAGACTACATTTTATCTTTTTTTCCCTATTTTACCCTTCATTTGTCTTTCTCTTCCAATTTTACCCCTCTTTTGTCTCTTTATTCATTAACTCCTTAAGCTAACTTAATTCTAACATTCTCTAATTAATAACCCTAATTCCTATTCAAGCTCACCATATTTAATAACCCAATTCTAAGATAATAACTAAACAAACAAATTATAATTAAGACAAAATAAAAAATAAAAAATTTAAACAAATAAATCGATAATAATTGAAAAAATTTTCAGGGTCCAACAATTGTGGCCTGGCTACATCAAGGTACCTCAAACATATAACATTTAATCTCAAAGACTTGTACTCATTTATAAAAAACAATTAAATACATAAACTAACACAAATAAGACCTAAGCACCCACTAAATACTTAAATTAACAGTAATTAACTAACAAATTAAACCCTAAAACATAATGCAAATCACAATTATCAATATCCTCACACTTAGACGTTTGCTTGGCCTCAAGCAAACAAAATAACAAACCCAAAACACACAATACGAAAATGAAGCAATGGCTTTAATTTCCTGAAATAAATTTAATCTTGAACACACTCTGACAAGTTGTATCTAATCATTAACTTGTAAAATCTATGTCTAAGGGCTTTAAGCTAAATATACAAACTAATCGAGATCTAAATGTTAATTTATTTACCATTTTTAATTGTACACACACATTAATAATTCTTTGGTCCTTCAGACTCTGTAACTGTTCCTATGTATATTGTCATGAAAATTCAAACTATTTACAAGTCCGGAAGGTTTTTATTTAGAACAAGAATTTTTTATATTAATTTTAATTAGCGAACATAGACTTAGTCCTTTTACGTGGAGGCAAACATTGGTAATGAATGTCGATCCGGTTACGCAACAAAGTCATTTTTTTATTAACCTGCTTGGTTGAAGTGTCATTATAGCCTTTTGACGCGAAGGCACACAATTGTGAAGCATATCGATCTGGTTATTCTGCTACATGACATTTTCAACTCGCTGCTAGCTCTATTCATAACCCGAAGGTCAGCAAAATGATGATTTGTTTAACAAAACATACACTTCTTTTTGTAAGTTATTGCCTACATTGTTGTTTTAGCTATTCGTTTTCATGAAAGATACTAGTAAAGCTACTTAGGTGAATAGGCCTCAAATTATAGATGAATGTGACAATCTAGAGCTTGTTAAACTTACTATAAGTCGTAACTAAGTTGTATATTTATCCAAAGACTAATTTACTAATTTTGTGAGCTAATGATTATTCATGACCTAATAAACTATGTTCAAAATTAAATAGATTTAACTCCATCTAAGCCATTGACACTTCATACAATTCACACAATGTAACCTAATAATTATCATATAGTATGCAAAATCATATAAACAAAAACAAATACAAAATCCCTCCCTACACTTAAATAACACATTGTCCTCAACGTGAGAAGGAAACACACACCACATAAGATAAGAAAAGATAGAAATTAAAGTAAACAGAAAATAATTAAAAATAAACATAAAAACAAAATAGAATTGAGGTTAATTTAGGAAAGAAATTTTTGAGATAAACATAAATCCTATGGGGATGGAGGTGGTGAGGTGTCAGAGGTGGAAATTGAATGCCCTAAGCTTCTAAATATCGATGGATCCATTGGATATCTCAGCTCTAGCGTCATTGTATTTGCACCATTTCCCTCGTGGTTCTGGTGTTCTCTGCAATGACATCCAGAACTTTCTTCCATCCTGGTTTTTCCTATTCTTCACTAGTGGATTCCTCTTGCTGAGATGGCACTGAACTTAAGCTCGCCTGACTAATCCTAACCTGGATGTGTGTCTTCTCACTAATTTCCCTTAGTTCCATATTATAGGAATAAAGGATTTCAGCCAACCGTAAGTGGTGATGGTTTAGGAATTTAGGTAAGTGGACAGTTAACCCACTACGATCTACCACAAAATATTCCTCAACGGCAAATGATAGTTGTTTTTTTCACAAAGTTTTATGGTTTAATTATAGTTGTGTTTTGCACGAAGTTTTAGGGTTTATGCATTTAGTGTTAAAGTGAGTCTTGAGCATGTAGTTAGAACTTAATTAGGTTATTTCGTGAATTTAAGTATTTTTATGGGTTAGTTGGAATTTTTGAGCTTAAATTATATATTTTTGAGGTACCTTGATGTGTGTGTTAGTGTTGCAGGGCAAATAGGGAAGAACAGTGAAGATTTAAAGAGTTTCGGGCTTAAGGACATAGGCAATGATTGTGCATATAGGCCAAGGTCATGACAGAGAAGGAATAAAAAGAAGCAACCAGGACATGATTGTGCACTTTGACCCATGAACGTGACAGAAAGCGACAAGTCAGGCCACGATCGTGCTTGTTAAGCCACGCTTATGACAGAAAGGGTAAAACGTCAAGCACGATTTTGACATAAAGTGCCATGATTGTGCCCTGCATTGGGCTAATGCAAAAACTAGATTTTTAGATTAATTTTTTAGACTGTTTTAACCCCGAGTTTGACCTAGGGCTGCCAAAGAATAAATAGAACAATCCCTAGCAGTCATCAAAGAAGAGAGGAGAGTGAAGAGACTTAAGTAAAAGGTAAAATTCTACAATTGTTTGAAAGCAATCTAGAGAGACATCGAGTGATTGAGGAAGGAGACGAAAGAAGAGAGGCAGGAAGAGATGCTTGACGCGATGTAGTTCCCAAAATAGGAGATTTCCTGCAGTCGCAACATCGAAGATCCATTCTGATAGTACTTTTGATTTTTATTTAAATTTCATTGATGTATGAGATTTGAGGATTCATTGGAATACTTGTTGTTCAGTGTTGATCTTTTGTCTAAACTCACTTTTGTGGTATTTTGTTATTGAGATTAATAAAGTTTCTTTGATTATGTTTATTCAATTTAATTGTGATTCAATTTGATTCTTCATAACTTGGCAATAAACTGAGATGGTGAGCTAAGTGAAAATCATCAACTTAGGCTAACGAGAGTTAGGTAGGTCGATAGCTAAAGAGTTGAATCAAATCAGCAGAGTCGTGTAACAAGAGATCGAACATAGATTCCCCATAGGTTAATAGACAATTTAGAACTAATTTAGGTTTTGGGTTAATCGTAAATCGAGAGATTGCAATTCCATAATTTAAAATAAGGATTATCAATTAGGGTTAAGAATTATAACTTGAGAGAGAGTAATTCACTTTAGGATCATCCAGGCCCATTAATTTAGTGATTGCATAATTGAGTAGATTTTCTTTAATTTCGAATAAATTCCCGCTTTCTCTCATTTGGTCATTTCTAGGTTGATTGTCAAATTAATTATGTGATTTGCTATTTTGTTTATTTCTTGGTGCTTAAATTTCTCTTAAGTGATTCCTGATTAATTTTAATTTCTACATTAGATAGTTAGTTAGGAATTGTGAACTTAGCTGCTTTAGATTTTAGGACTAGTTCCCTTCCTCGTGAGATCGACATCTTAGGTACTATGTGAATGACCCGTGTGCTTGGGGTAATTACCAAGGTTTTAAATAGTAAAACTTAGCGCGTGTAGCCTTGAGTAAACAAGTTTTTTGGCGTCGTTGCTGGGGAAGGCAATTTGGTTATATAGTTTAAGGCATTAGGATAGTCCTTTTATATGAGCACATGAGTCACGAGGGGTTTGAGTGGCACAGTGGGGACCTTAGGTTTAGATATCACACGTTTAAAACGAACCCTTAGGAAAGCTTAGCGAGAAGAAGAAGAAAAGCTTGAGCAAGTACAAATTGCTGAGGAGTTCCAAAGAAACATGGATCAAGAAGTCAGCCCTGGAAGGCAGTAACAGAGGATGCTTATGGATTTCATGAGACTAGAGTCAATCCAGCAAACCATGCAGTGGCTAGACCGCCTGTTCAAATGGTCTCCTTTGAAATTAAACCTACCCTCCTGAACATGCTTTAACAGAATGTCCAATTTTATGGACTAGTGAAAGAAGACTCGAATGCTCACATCATGAGTTTTCTTGAGATCTGTGATACTTTCCGGTATCACCAGATGTCAGAAAATGCTGTGAGAATTAGGATGTTCCCTTTCATGCTTAGAGATAGAGCGAAGGCCTGGTATCATTCACTGAGCCCCGCTAACATTACGTGGGAACAATTGGTGATTGCCTTTCTAGACAAATACTTCCCACTGATGAAGACCACCAAGATAATAAAGGAAATTACCAATTTCCAACAATGAGACAGGGATTCTATTTATGAAGCGTGGGTGCATTACAAGGACTTACAAAGGAGATCCCCACACCATAACCTACCTAAGGAGTTCCTATTGTAGACATTTTATAATGGAGTTAACCCACCTACCAGAGGCACCATTGATGTAGCATCGGGAGGATTGTTAATAAGAAAGACGGTCGATGAAGCAGAGGAGCTGACAGACGAGATGGCCAGCAATAAATACTTGTGGGTCAGTGAACATAGTAGGCAACCTATTAATTTTATGGAGTAGAAGGGAGTTATTGCATTCGATCAAATGATGGAGATGCAAGTTAAGATTGATAATCTAATACGACAACTTAGTAATATAAAGTCATCATCTTCGGGTCAAGTAAAGGCTGTGCAATTGAAGTGTGAGCTGTGCGGCTAAGTGGATCATAATACAGTGTACTGCTACCTGATGATAGAAGATAACCCAGGGCAAGTTAATTACATGGGTGCACAATTCAGATGTGGAGGAGGTAATAATCCTTACTCCAACACCTATAACCTTAGATGGAAGAATCACCCAAACTTCTCTTGGTCAAACAACAACAATGGAGGGCAATTTAGACCCTAAGGCCATTTGAGCTTCCAACAGGATAAGACAAGCTCAATGGATTCAAAATTGGTCAAAATTTTGGAAAAGATAGGAGGAATGGAGGAAGCACACATGAAGCTTGAAAATAAATTTGAGCAAGTCAAGAAAAATCGTGCTTCGTCTATCTAGAATTTGGAAATCTAAGTGGGGTAGCTCGCAAAAGCAATGTTAACTCAGAATGCTGGGACTCTTTCTAGCGATACCGAGTCAAATCTGAAGGAGCGTATCATGGTTATAAGCCAAAGTCAGGATAAAGAGCTAGAAGAGGAAGAAGAAGGTCAATTGGCTGAAAGAGACCTTCCAAGTGACAATGTAAGAAAAAAAGTGTAATTGGGGGGTGAGCATACGAACTGACGATAGAGATCACGTGCGACATATGTACGCTAAAAATGCTCATAAAAAAATTATCAAGACTCACGAACACTTGTTGCTGCACAAGTTCACGTGTCAGCTAGTCTTTGATAAATCAGAGACCAACAAGTGTTCGACCAACGAACTTTTCATATTGTGGTGCATGGACCATAGCATACCAGTATGCACATCTACACATATGCTCAATGATCTTGTTATAACTCTGCAAAAGTAGAGTAACCATTTGGGAATAAGGTATATGGTCATGGCCATTGCCAAACATTTTGAGTAGATCGGAGCTGATTAACAGTTCACCTGCTAGAATTTCTTGATCACCATCACTTATTTCGAGCAGAAATTGTTGGGCCTTGCTTCTAGAGCCCAACATTGGACATGGAATCATGAAGCTTGAGCATAGAGGGAGGCTTAGAATTTGGAAATTTGAAAGGAAAATCCTTCGGAAGCAAAGGCGGGCTTCGCCACGGCAAAATGTGGTTTTGCCGTGGCGAACATATTGGAAAAATCCCCTAGAATCTTAGGGAATTTTATGCTGCGGCGATTGATTGAACTTTGCCACGACAAGCCTGAAATTTTATCTTCGCCATGGTGAACTCACCACGTCAACAAAAATAAAGAACTTTGGGTTAATTAAGCCGTGACGAATTCTTGGCTTTGCGCGGCGAAAACCCCTGTGACAGAACCCATAACCCATGCTACTTATCTTACTAAAATGCAAATTTAAAATCCTTCAGCCACATTCATCAATTCAACCCAAAAATAAAATGGATAAAAATCTAACCACAACTAATTCTCAAAATCTTAATCTCATTTCCATAATCGAATACTTTGCAAAAACATGAAAAATCATAGACAAAACCAAACATGTATTTCATTAATGTCAAAAGTAAGAGTTTTACAACGCCTTAGTGGGCATTTCAAGCCCCCTTACATCAAAATCCAAAATACAAAGTTTACAAAAAACTAGAATCTCTCAAAGTATGACTAAATTAAGCATTGTTTTACGTAATCTAACTTCAGAAACAAATCACACAAACTGGAGGGATGCCTTGACTCTTGACTCGATCACTTGATCTCTTGCTCCTTACCTAAAGATGGGATGGAATTGGGAGGGGGTGAGCCTAAAGCTCATAGATAATAGATTTATAATTGAGAAACAAGCAAAAACCATTTTCAAATCTCATTTCCATCATACATTTTTTAAACCACAATAATTTCGTATAAAAAAATTCACAAAACACTTATTTCTCCAAATTCTCATTTTATCAAATAGTTCATGAGCAATTATAAATCATGTATGGATCAAACTTCCTAACATTTCAAAATACATAAACACATCAGAATGGTTTGGGTAAATTCATGAACATGAACATGAACATGACAAACTACACATTTCCATTTAATGGTCCTGTGTAATCGTAAAACTTGACGTACTATTGCAATTCCACATGGTGGTTTTACGTAGATGCAAACATGAGGGAGTCTATGAACGAGCTTTGTGCCATTTGCGAGCAAGCAGGAGAAGGCTTTTCTTGGTCGACGTGCACATGACATTCTTGAATGGATTACACCAAACCCACATAACATGTTATTCATGAATCAAAAACAGTTTGTCAAAATGGCACCTTATTGGAAACTTGTTTTTCATGCACATGAGATATTTCAAAAAAAATTTTCCGAAAACATGATTTCATAAACTTGCATTTTTTCAGAAAGGATCATTTTCAAAATTTTTTCATAAATCATCAACACAATTCATGTAGCAAACATATAACAATTTCTCAATCCATCCAAGAGTAAATAAATGCAACTTCTATGATGCAATTGAACCCATTAAGCTTCCTTGATTCAAAGAAAGCAATGGGTGGCTTATTTACTCTATTATAAAAATGTACCCACCTTGGATTCCTTTCTTATAAACTTGCTTAGGGATGTCTTTGCTCTTGATCCTCTTGCCTCTCTTGCCTCACTTGATTTCCTTAAACAATAACCAAAATTCCATTCAATTTGGTTTAGAAATTGGAAAGTCATACCTCAACAATTCAAACTATTTCTCATTCTGAAACAAAATTCTATATTCAACTTCCATCCCAAAATTTAAATGGAAAGAGACTGAATTTAGACTCAATTCCTTGATACAATTTGTATCCCTATGTATCTAGTTTATAAAAAATAAAAAATCAGTCCATTTGGGTAACTACAATCAAAGTTATGCCCAAAATACCAAAGCATGTTCTGTGCTGAAAAGTTGAGTTCATCGCGACAAAACCCAGAAGTTCGCCGCGGCGAAATTATACCTACTCTGAGAACGAGTTTTGCAGCATTTTTCATCTTTTTCCTTCCCACCTTTCACATATAACTCATGTTAACACTAACCCATCTTTTCTACTTCATTTTCAACTTCATTCAAACCCAAAATCATTCACAACCAATTCAAAATCTACTTTTGATCATTAACCAAACACAAACATTCACAAAAACCATTCATCAACAACTTCCTACACATATTCACTTTTAACCAACCCCAAATATGCTTCATCTAACAATCAAGAAGAGTTAATGCTCATACTTACCTGTTTTAACCTCAAAATCTTCAATCTCTTCAAGAATTTCCAAACCCTAGCTTCTTCTTCTTCTTTTCTCCACTTTTCTCTCTCTCTTTTTTCACTCACAATTTTGCTTCTCTAAAATGCAAGACAACAATTACTTCTTCCCTTTTATGCCTTTAATGAGTGTGAAATTCCTCATTTGCCCTTCCATTTATAGCTAATGTCTATTTAAACTTAAGTGGCCTTCCAAGAATTCCCTTATATCACCTTACAACATTAATACTTCAATTCCATCAATCCATGAAATGAATCCTACCAAACTTGACATAATAATTAAACTTCAAATAAAATGATTTATCTAACAAGACCACAAAACTTATTCAAATCATGTTTAATAAAATAACAAAAAAAAATCGGGGCCCAACAAAAATTATCCACTCCACTAACATGGAATTGCGAGATATTCATGATAAGACACATGTGCAGACATGGGCAGGTCAAGCAAGTTTGACCTCTGCACCACTTTGGCAGACACAGGCAAACTTGATGAGTGCAGAATACGATTATGCTGAAGAAGACCAATGTTGGGCAAAGGTTTTGGATGCCATATCCGAAACCAACCAAACGCTTAAGGAAATGGTGCATATGTAGCAACGCCAGAGCTGAGAGATCTAACGATTCCATTGGTATTTTGAAGCTCAAGGGATTCTAGTACCACCTCCTACACTGTCACCACCTCCGTCCTCGTAGGATCCAAATCTAACCCAATCTGTTTTAGTTTTATTTGGTTTTTTTTCCATTATTATATTCTTTTTATTTTTTATTTTTTATTTGTTCTTATTTTGTTAGTTTTAATTGTTTGTTGCTAATTCAATTCTTGTCTCTACAATTTGTTATGTGTTAGTTTCTCTGGGTTCCCATCTCACGTTGAGGCCAATGTGTTGTACAAGTGTGGGGAGGAATTTTGTGTTTTTCTTCTATATGTTATTTTGCATGATAGCATTAGGCTGCAGTGTGAATTGTGTGAATGTGTCAATGACTTAGATTGAGTGAAAAATTTTTAACTTTGGACATAGTCTATTAGGTTGTGAATGATCATTAGCCTATGAAATTAGTATATTAGGACCTTGGATAAATATATAGCTTATAGTGTAAATTTAGCACCCTCTAGATTGTCACATTCATTTATAATTTGAGGCCTTTTAGCCTAGGTAAGTTGACTAGTATTTTTCATGGAAATGAAAAGCAAAAAAAAACCAGGTAGGTAATACAAAAAAAGGTGTTGATAATCACGATTCTACTTGCCCTTGGGTTATAAATAGAGCTAGTATCTAGTTGAAAACATGATATAGCTGGGTAACCAGATTGACACGCATCACAAATGTGTGCCTTCTTGTAAAAAGGCTATAATGACATTTCAACCAAGCTGTTAATAAATGGATTAGTCAAGTAGCCGGATCGACATTCATCATAAATGTTTATCTCTGAGTAAAAGGCTAAGTCTCGGGTTAATAATAATTATAAAAAATGTGCTTTAATTAAAAACCTACTAGACTTATAATAAGCTTGAATTTTCATGGAATTATACTTAGGAATAGTTAGAAAAGCCTAAAGGACTAAAAAATTATCATTGTGTGTACAATTGAAAAGGGTAATTAATTTAACATTTAGGTCTTGATTTAGTTGTATATTGAGTTAAAGCCCTAAACAACCTATTTTCCTGTTAATGATTTGCCATAATTCGAATATTTGTGTCAAATGTTAAATTTGTTTCATGAAAAATTAGAGCCATTGTCGCATTATTGCATTGTGTGTGTATTATATTGTGTTACGTGCTGTTGTTTTATTATTTGAGGACAAGCAAACATTTAAGTGTGGGGATGTTGATAGTTAGTGTTTTGCATGATGTTTTAAGGTTTAATTTGTTATGCATTTAGTGTTAAAGTGAGTGTTCAACATGCATTTAGAGTTTAATTAGGTTAGTTTATGAATTTAAGTATTTTTATGGGTTAGTTGGAATTCTTGAATTGTATATTTTTCAAGTACCTTGATGTGTGTGCTAGTGTTGCAGCGTAAACAGGGAAAAAAATGAAGATTTAAATATTTTCGGGCTTAAGGACATAGGCCACGATCATGCATATAGGCTACAGTCGCGATAGAGAAGGAAAAAAAAGAAGCAGCTAGGTCACAATCGTGCACTCTAAGCCACGATCATGATAGAAAGCAAAAATTCGGGCCATGATGGTGCATGTCAAGCCACGCTAGTGACAGAAAGGGTAAAGCACCGACCATGAAAGTGACATACAGTACCACGATTGTGCTTTGTGTCGAGCTGATGCGAAAACTCAATTTTTGGATTAATTTTCAGACTGTTTTGACCCCGAGTTTGACCTAGGGCTGCTAGAGAATAAATAGAACAATTCTTAGCAGTCGTCAAATAAGAGAGGAGAGCGAAGAGACTTAAACAAGAGGTGAACTGGAATTATCCGAGGGCTACCTAAAGACAGATCGAGTGATTGAGGAAGGAGACGAAAGAAGAGAGGCACGGAGAGACGCTTGATGCGATGTACTTCTCGGAATAGGAGGTTTCCCTCATTCATAACCTTCGAGATCCATTCCGACAATACTTTCAATTTTTATTTAAATTTCACTGATGTATGAGATTTGAGGATTTATTGGAATACTTGTTGTTAAGTGTTAATCTTTTGTTTGAACTCACTTTCGTGGTGTTTTGTTCTTGAGATTAATAAAGTTTCTTTGATTGTGTTTATTCGATTTAATTGCGATTCAGTTTGATTCTTCATAACTTGGCAATAAACTGAGAGGTAAATCATCAATTTAGGCTCATGAGAGTTAGGTAGGTCGATAGGTAGAGAGTTAAATCAAACCGGTAGAGTCATGCAATGAGAGATCAAACATAGATTCCTGGTAGGTTAATAGACAATTGAGAACTAATTTAGGTTTTGCGTCAATCGTGAATTGAGAGATTACGATTCCATAATTCAAATTAGGGATTATCAATTAGGGTTAAGAATTATAACTCGAGAGAGAGTAATTCACCCTAAGATCACCTAGGCCCATTAAGTTGGAATTTGCATAATTGACTAGATTTTCTTTAATTTTAAATAAATTCCCCTTTTCTCTCATTTGGTCATTTCTAGTTTGATTGTCTAATTAATTGTGTGATTTGGAATTTTGTTTATTTCTTGAAGCTTAAATTTCTCATAAGTGATTCTTGATTAATTTTAATTTCTACACTAGCTAGTTAATTAGGAATTGTGAACTTAGCTACTTTAGATTTTAGAACTAGTTCCCTTCCTTGTGGGATCGACACCTTAAGTACTGCGTGAACAACCCGTATGCTTGTGGTAATTACCAAGGTTATAAATAGTAAAACTTAGCGTGTGTAACCTTAACTGAACAGCAAAAACAAACACTATGCACCCCATTCCCAGATTGTTGCTCCTCCTGCGTGGAGCTGCAACAATAGTTTGTAGCACATGTATGGATGTGCATACTGGAATACTATGGTCTATGCTCCCACAACATAAAAAGTTCCTTTGTGGAACACTTGTTGGTTTTTGACTTGTCAAAACTAGTTGACATATGAATTCATGTAGCAGCAAGTGTTTATGGGACCTAATTATGTTGTTATGAGCATTGTTGGTATGAAATTGCTCAATTCCAGTGAGTTCATTCTAATACTGAGAAAGACAAAAATCATCCTATTGATCAACAATGGAGGACTTGGGGAATCCACACATCCCGCACATGAGTTCTACATTCAATTCGTAAGCCCTTCCTCTTAACGTAAACCATAATTCCTTAGGATTCATAGGATCATAACTCAGTAAAGTGAAAAATTCTAGTGTAAGCTCCTGATAAACAGGGAATTGGAATCAATTAACTTCACTGGATTCTCTCAGCTAGGTTTTCATCCCTCTCTTGCAACTCTGGCCTATCGAGTGTGTCAAAATCAAAGTATTTTGGAATTGAAATTTGTCTAGAATTAAGAGACAGGAAACGAGTACTTTCCTCCTCTATATAGATTGGGAAGGGTGTACCAAAGTCTGCTGCTCAGTTTCTACTCCCACGTCCTACAACTTGTTGTCGTTTTTATAGCTACTGTCGGGCTAATTATTTCATTCGTGGCATAATTGGGTAGAATTTGGAAGAATTTTGGAAGGTTGAAAATTTTAGTGAGAGGTGAAAATGTTTGTAGGCTTGAAGTCTAGAGAGATAAAGTAAAAATGAAAGTAAAAGTAAAAGTGAAGTTAGAACTAAATATAAAGGTGGTAAAAAAGGTAAAATGATAAAATTTCAATTAAAAATTGTGTCCTCTGTCTTTTATCGTGGCCTGCAACATACCATCCCTTCTTAATTTTCTTTTTTTTGTTCTTTTCCCAATGTTTTCACTTTCACTTCTTACTCTTTTGTGGCCCTTTTCACCTCTCATTTCATGCTTGAACAATCATCCAAATAATTCTGAAATCCTATTCCTTTCTCAATTTTATTTGAAACAAAAGAAAACAGAAGTAAACCTAACTGCGAAATTCAAATGTTCTAATAAAAACAATCAAAGAAAGTTATTTGTCTATGGGTTGCCTCTTATGCAGTGCTTTTTTTAACGTCCGTAGCTCAACTCTCCTTTAAACTCACAGTGGATAGAATGAATTGCGCAATGGTAGGATCGTCATTAATCTCAAAGTCTGTACTTTAGCTACCATATTGCAGTTACCACCTTCCTTACAATTCTCTTTTTCGTGCCTTCTTCTTCGCGAGCGTTTCTTCCTAAAAGCATTCCCAAGTTCCTCGATGTCCTCCCATTCTCCTCGATGTTCAGGTTTTTCGATGTCCACTAGAGGGGAAGGAGATCTATAATTTCTTTTAGGCCCTTTGAAGGTTATATGCTCTTTTCCTATCCTCACAGTTAATTCTCCCCTATCCACGTCAATTATTAAAAGCGCAGTGGCCAAGAATATTTGTTCAAGAACTGTCAAGGTGTCCACATCTTCTCCAATGTCCAAAATATAAAAGTTTGTGGGTAAATTTATCAACTATTACTAGAACATCCTTTATAATCCCCATCAGTGTATGCGTTGTTCTATCGACCGTCTTGACCAAAAACTTGGTAAGCACTGACTCTCTTAACCCCAATGTCAGACTAAAGGTGTAGGGCATCATGTTTATGCTCGTGGCTAAATTCTCAAATGCCCTGTCTATGATGATCCTGTTGATACTACAGGGAATGAAAACATCCCTTGGGTCCTTGACTTGAGCCTTTTTGTTCTTACCCTTGGACGCTAAATCAAAAATATTTTTTTCCAAGGATTGCAGTACAGAATGCAACCTCGGGTCATTTCACTTAATCGAAACCAATTAATGGAACTAAGCTAGCCTATATGTCATGTTATGCAAACAAAATTAGCAAGGAAGAGGGGGGGTTTTCAACCCTTAGAATTTTGGACTAAAGTAAGCGAATTGTAAGAAAATATAATAAAAAGTATTTTTGGATTTTTAGGAATGGAAAAGAGAATAAATAAAAGCAATGATCAAATGATAATAGTATACTCTTGAAAACAAGCTTCGGCTATCATTGTTTGAAACGAATTTTAAAGGGAGTGAGTCACTAAGTTTCAAATGGCAAACCTTAAAATACTCTTTTAAGTCCAAGGTTTCAATTAATGAACTCCATTTATTAAAATCTTGTTGAATGCTCTTAGTGTGCGCAATGGGTAAGCTAATGCAATAAGTCATTTAGGATGTAGAATCATCTGCATACCAAACACAACTAGGTAGATAAAAGAGAATCAACCAAATCACAAATAAACATATATGAGACTTCATATATTCAAGCTCAAAATTCTACATCAACAAATCCCAACAACACATTAAATATCCAATACTTGATTAAACTCTAATCAAGAACATTCAATTACAAATTACAAATCCTAAACCTAGGAGTTCATAATAATGTAGCTGAACATGGGATGAATTACTCCCCTTTGAAGCCCATTGAACTCTAGCCGTTGCTACATTTTTCAAGAGGAAAGAGGTGCCTAGCCAAGCATTACTCCAGGAGGAATCTCACTCAGGAACCCACTAGAAGCATCCATGGTAGTAGCTATCAGTGGAGAAGACGACGGTGAAGTGGAGAGGAGAGGGTAATGATAGTGTTCGAAGGTATTTTTGAGAGTGAGCTCGTGTAGAAACAGTCAGGGGGTGTGTTTCTTAAATTTGTGTCTGCTGCTTTTAACCTAAAATGGTAGATTTTTAAAGAAAAAGGGTTATAGATCGGGTTGCACAATGGGTATCTTTCTAAAAATGGTTTGGGTATTCGAAGGTTCACCGCAGCGACAGATAAGTTCGCTGCACCGAACTTTTCCCAAAGGTTTTTCTGCTCTATTGGCCCCTTTTGCCATGGCGACAAAATAAATCTTCACTGCAGCTAACTTTGCTCTTAAGATTTTTCTTGGAACTCTTCATTTTTTGTCGCGATGACACATCCTCTTTGCTGCAGCGAACTTCTTGTTGCGACTGTTGACTTGTTGACTTGAATTTAGCTCTTTCCATATCTTCTTCTTGGGTCTCCTATAATCAATAAATGGTAGATTGAAGTATCAATTGTTCTCAAAAAATTAATTTGTACAATTAACATTCATTTTCGACAAATTTTACTCTCAAACTACATAAAATAAAGGTAGACACTCAAGAATCAAATTAAGCATAAAATTTAGAAATAAGAGCCAAAAAGTATAGTAAAGGTCATGAAAATGTCGCCAATTTATATGATAAACTTGGGCTCAATCAGTCCTCTTTCTTCTTTACGATGTTGGGGTTGTCTTCTGGTATTCGCTCCTTAACCTTCTTCTTGATAGATTCTTGTAATTTGAGCTTTGTTTGTACTTGTTCCGTCACTTCTTTGACCTTCTTTTGCTCAATCTCCTGTAATTTCTCCGATGCCCTCCTTGTATATAACTCCTGCTGAGGGAACATAAATAAATGTCGAGTTACTTAAGTGACTCGATCACGGGCCCACGTAGAAGGTCTTCTTTTCTTTCACCTTTGCCTCTTTCCTCGTGCACTTGCTCAGATTCTCCATCTTGACTCTGACTGATAACTATGATACGTTCCTTCGGGTTAGACTCGATGTTGCTTGGTAGAGTTCTAGCATTTTAAGTAGACATCGCCTCCACTAATTAGCCAACTTGGGCTTCTAGATTGTGTATAGACAAGGCATGATTCTTTGTTAGTTGCTCGAATTTGCTCTCAAGCCTCTTATGTACATCCTCTATGCCTCCGATCTTGTCCAAAATCTTATCCAAATTTGATTCCATTGAGCTTGCTTTCTGTTGCTAGAAGCCCGATTGTCCCTGAGGCCTGAATTGTCTGCCATTGGTGTTTGACTAGGGGAAGTTAGGGTAATTCTTCTTCCACCCTGGGTTGTAAGTGTTAAAGAAGGGATTTCTACCCCCTTTTCGTCCATAATGTGCCCTTATATAATTCACCTAATCCTTATTATCTTTTCTCATCAAGTAGTAGTCTATAGTATCATGGTCTATCTGACCACATAGCTCACACTTCAGTTCTATAGCCTTCACCTGGGCTAATGATGACACCTTCATATCACTAAGCTGTTGCGTCAAATTGTTAATCTTTGCTTACATCTCAGTTATCTGATTGATTGTGACGATTCCCTTATTCTCTTTAAAAGTAATCGATTGCCTACCTCAATTATTCGTCCATAAGCAAATGTTTCTCACCATCTCCTCAATCAACTCCTCTGCTCCATGAATTGTCATCTGCATTAAGGATCCTCCAAAAGATGCATCGATCGTACCTCTATTCAGTGAGTTTACTCCATTGTAGAAGGTTTGCAATAGGAACTCCTTGGGTAGGTTATGGTGTGGGAATTTCCTATACAAGTCCTTATATCTTTCGCATGCTTCATATATCGACTCTCCGTCACCTTATTCAAAATTGGTGATTTCCTTTATAGTCTTAGTTGTCTTGGGAAACAGGAAGTACTTGTCTAAAAAGCCATAAACAAGCTGATCCTATATCATGATGTTGGTTGGGCTCAATGAATGATACCAAGCCTTCACCCTATCTCAAAGTGTAAAGGGAAACAACCTAATTGTAACTGCATCCTCCAACATCTTATGATGCCAGAAAGTATCACAGATCTCGAGAAAATTCAAGATACGTGCGTTTGAATCCTCATTTGCCACTCAGTAGAATTTCACATTTTGCTAAAACATGTTGAGAAGTGCATAATTTATCTTGAATGAGTCCACTTGAATAGGTAGCCTAGTCACTCCCTGTTTCGACAGGTTGATCCCTGGCCTCATAAAGTCCATTAGGGTCCTTTGTTGTCGTCCTTGGTTCGCTTCCTAATCCATATTCCATTGAAATTCCTCAGTCATTGTTGAATTTCCTATCACTTCGTCTTCTTCTGGTCAAGATTTCCTAATGGTTCGTTCTAATTGGGTGATATATAAATCTAACGTTTCCGTTAGACAACATGAACCTCTTATGAGTCTTATATTCATGTAAGAGCATGATTCTAAAATAAAATGGAAGAAATGAAAAAAAATTAAAAACTAGCCTAATGCCTTAAACTATAGAACTAAACTATTGCCTCCCTAGCAACAGCACCAAAACCTTGATTGAAGGTTTACGTATAACAAATTTTAATATTTATAACCTCAATATTTCTGCAAGCGCATGGGTCGTTTGCTTAATACCGAACATATAATTCCCACAAGCAGGGTTAATCTAGTCCGAAAATCTAAAGTCGAAGACTAAACAATTATTTGACAAAAAATAAATTTTAACACAAGGATTAACTAAATTAAATAACCAAATCAATCAACAAAACAATAATGGCAATTAACACTTAATTAAAAAAAATCACGATGACGATTAATAATTTTAATTTGAAATTGAATAACAATTAAATGAAATTTATCAATTTGATGAACAATAATTGCATACCTCAAATTCCACCAATGAGTTTATCGAAAGAGAGAAATGGAAAATTATCTATCCTTAAGGTCAACATAACCTATAACAATTTATCCAATTAATGGTTCTTGATGGTCCTAGGTTCAATTACTCTCTCTTAAGTTATAATTGAACCTTAAAGCATAAACCCTAATCAAATTATGGGAAGTTGTAATCTCTTAATTACCAACCTATCTAAAACCTAATTAGTTCTTAAGTTCTCTAATAAACAATTGGAAACCTAAATATGATCCCTCTACACAAGATTTACCAACTTAATTTAATATTGAATCTATTAATTTACCTAACTCTCACTGGCCCAAATTAATTGTTTTCTCTTGATTCATCCTCTCAATTTGTTATCAAGATATGAACTGCAAAATAAATCACAATTAATTCAATAAACATCTAAAACAATCAGATTTCATTAAATCATCAATAATAATCCAAAGGTGAGTATAGAGCATCAACCACAATGTCTCAAGGTTCTCTTTTAGAGTCTCGTTTTTCATGGCTGCTCAAAGCTCTTCAAAAGCTGCTTCTTCTGACTTTTAATGTTGTATTTATACTTTGGAAGCCCTAGGGTTGATTTGGGGTCAAAATGGTCTGAAAAGTCTTTCAAAACTTGAGTTTTTGTGTCAGCTCGATGCAGGTTATGATCTTAGCCAATTCCTAAGCCTCTTTGTCATGATCGTGGCCAATGTCTAACCCTTTCTGTCATGATCATGGCCTAAAAGTGCACGATCATGACTGTTGCTGGCTTGTCTCTGTCTGTCCCAATTGTGGCCTATTGTTGCCACAATTGTTGGCTATGTTTTTGGCCCGAAACTTCTTCATTCTTCACTATTTACCCTAAAACACTAACAAACACATCAAGGTAACTCAAAAATATAAGATTTAAGCTTAAAGACTCATACTACCCTATAAAAAACAATTAAACACATAAACTAACACATACTCAATACTCAAATTAACAATAATTAGCTAACAAATTAAACCCTAAACATAATGTAAATCACAACTATCAAGGAGGAAGAGGAAGAACTTGGTTAGAAGAACGTTCTTGTTGCTATCTCTGACAACACCAAAACACTTACATAAACACCTGCGGAAATCCCCAAGATGATGAAGGATATGGCCCATATGCAATGACGCTAGAGTTGGGATATACGCTATATTCATCAGTACTTTAAGGCTCAAGGCATTCAACTGGCACCTCTGACAACATCCCTGCCTCAATCACCCTAATGAGTTCGTGTTCTGACCCTTCTCTTTTCATTTTTATTAGTATTTTCTTTTTATGTTCTTCATGTTATTTTATGTTATTTTAGTACCTCATAGTGTGTTTGAGTACCCTTCTCACATTGAGGATAATGTATGTTCAAGTGTGAGGTGTTTTTACCTTGAGTGTGAATCTTACATATTGTATAATAGTTTGTTTAGGGTACACGATGTGAAGCGTGTGAATGAGTCAATGGCTAGGACTTAACGGGATTAATTTAGCTGTGTACATAGTCTTTTAGGTTACTAAGACCTATTAGCTTATGAAATTAGTGACCTAAGTTACTTAGGGCTAAATATGTTGGTTAATTAGGATATGATGTTAATCTATTCACCATGCGAAGTTACCATATTTATTTATAATTTTGGGCCAAGCAAATAGATGGCATTACAAGTATATTTTCATGAGAATGATTAGCAAAAGTAATAAGGTAGGCAAAATAATGTGTTAAAAAATTTGTATAAATTTCAATGAATTAACTATTTCGCTAGCCTTCAATTTATGAATAGAGCTAGTATCTAGTTGAGAATATGATGTAATTGAGTAATCGGATCGACATGCATCACAAATATATTCCTTCACATCAAAAGACTGTGATAACATTCCAACCAAGCTACTTAATAACAACATGACCTAGTTGAGTAACCGAATCGACATTCATCATAAATGTTTGCCTCCATGTAAAAAAACTAGGTTCATGTCCTTAAAAATCAACAAAAAGAATGTTTTCAATTAAAAACCTACCAAATTTGTTAGTAGCTTGATTTTTCATGAAATCCTACATAGGAATAACTACACTTTTTATTTAACTAAATAATTATCAACGTATGTGCGCAAGTGATAGGGGTGAATAGACTTAACATTAAATTTTGGTTTAGTCTGTATATTTATTCCAAGGTATAAAGATGCAGATTTCACAAGCTAATAAGTTAGAACAACTTGAGGGATTATGTTCGAAGTTAAATTCGTTGCCTCATTATAGAATATGTGTGTTTTGAGTTTTGGTTGTTGATGTTTTTTTTTAGGAACAACAAAATTTTAAGTATGGGGTTGTTGATAGGTGTAAGTTGAATTGTGTTTTTGTGAGTAGTTTAGTGTGTGTTTAGTTGTTAATTTCATTATTTAGTGTGCGTTTAGGTTATAATTATGTTAGTTAGTAAATATTTGTGTTTTAATTGTTGTGGGTTAGAACATGATGTTGAGCTTCAATTTTATATTTAGAAAGTGACTTTATACATTTCTTAGTGTTTTAAGGCAACTGAAGGAGATTTGAAGAAGACATGGGAAATATGCCACGATCGTGATGAAAGCAAGAGAAAAGAGCCATGATAGTAGGGAATATGCCACGATCGTGATAGAAGTTAGGCCATGATCATGATAGAAGCAAAAACTCCTAACCACGATTGTGCCACTAAAGTATACGATTGTAGCCTAAGCAACTGATATGAGAACAGTAGTCCTAACTTGAGTTTTTGAGGGATTTTTTAGACCTTACCCAAAAAGGACCCTAGGGTTGCCCTAATTGGAAATACTATATAAGACTTAATGATGTAACCTTAAGGGAGCTTATACATTTTGCCACTTTCAGGAACTTCAATAAAGAGAGAAAAGAAGAGGCAAAAAGAAGAAGAGGAAGAAGAAGCAGGTCCCAATGCTGCTGCTTTCAAGATTAGATGGTCTCTCGATGCTGCTGCCTTCTTGGATTTTTTGATCCATGCTCTATTTCCTTTCCATTTCATTTTTTTCATTTAACCTATAAGATTAAAATGAATTATATGATGGTGGGTTTGGATTGTTGAAGATGTTCTAACTCGTACTTTAGCTTTTTATTTTGATTTAATGTTAATATAGTCAATTTTATGTTTTGTTGATTGGGTGTTGTGATTAACTTTAATTTTTGCAGATTTTGATAACAAATTGAGAAGGTGAGCCAGATGAAAATGTCTAGATTAGATTAACGAGAGTTAGGCGATCTAATAAAACACATAGTTAATCATATCAACTTTTATGTGGAGAGACATCCCTAGGAGAGACGCAGTTGACTAGTAGAGAGCTTCCAATCTAATTTTAATTATTGGTCTTTATTAATTGAGAGATTGTAAATTCCATAATTTAATTAGGGTTAATGATTTAGTGCTCAAGATTATGACTCGAGAGAGAGTAATTCCCCCTACAATAGTCTAGAACCGACACCCTGATAACATATAATTGGCTAGGTCAGCATTGATGATAAATGGAATCCCCTCTCTTATAACTTTGTAATTTCTCTTGATTAATTTCCATAGTGACCTTTTATATTGCTCAATTTATTTCTTATTTTGTGTTAATTTCTTGAGTTGAATTCATGCAATTAAATTCCTGTGTAATATTCTTATTTTATTTTTTAATTTCTTTTTATTAATTTTTTAGTCTTAGATAACCTAAGATTAGACTAGTTTACCCTCCTCATGGAATCGACCCTTTAAATACTATAACTCACAACTCGTGCGCTTACAATAAATGAGGGATATAAATTGTAAGACTCAACTCCTCGATCAATTCATATCCACTTTTCTTCATGGAACAAGAATGAGGAAGAATTAAAGTAAAAAAGAGAAGACTTGTAGAATGTTGGAGGAAGAAACCAATGCCATGATTGGCCACAATCGTGACAAAAGAATGATGGTGTACCACGATCATGGCAGAAACTTGTCACATAGGTTTTTGCTTAGTATGGTGCTTTAGTTTTTTTACTTGATTTTAATTGGTTTTGTGTACATATTTGTTGTCAAATAGGTTTTTTTAGTTATTTCTTGATCTTTTCACGTTTTGCTTAGTGTTTGTGCTATTTTAAAAAATAATTCATAGACGAAAGTAATTTCTTTTATAACTCATATTCTCAATCCTATAATTATGTTTAAAATGATCATACAAACTATAGTTATGGATGGGGTAACCATCAAATTACTTCTATGATAGTATGTAGGACACACAATAACTCTCATATAGACCAAAAACTTCTTATCACGACTTAGGTACATCTTTAGAAGATTTGCTTAATATTATGAATGCTAATAATATTCAACTTCAATAGGGTATACAGGAGTTCTAGTAGGATGTAAGGCAATTTTCATAAGATACAAGGTCTAGCGTCTAATAGTTGGAAAAATAATAAAACTCAGATACTTCTTTGAAGGAATTAGTTAATGTTTTTACTGCTAATACTTTGCGATTACAATAGGAAGAGATGCAATTCCAATAAGAAACAAGTTATAGTATCCAGAACTTGGTAAGCCAGATGGGTTAGTTAATGGAAGCTCTCGATCGACTAGCATCACAAGGTGAAGAAACATAACTATCTCAACTTGAGTTATACCCAAGGGATGTTAATGCAGAGGTCTGATAGACTGAAGAGGAGTTTGAGAATCTTGAGTGGATTACTCAAGGAATTGCTTGTACGGAAGAAGAGAAGAAGGAGCTCGAAGCAAAAAAAAACAAAACATCAATTAGCTCTGAGGTAAGTACTGAGTACATAATTATTATTAATACTAAGCCTTCACCTTTACTTAGAAAATTGGAGAAATTGATCAAAGAAGGAAAAGGTGAAGAGATACTGAAATATTTCCAAAGTGTATAGACTCAAGTCTGAAGATAGGCATATATTGAATATGAAGGATTATCAACCAAGACCCTATCCTGAGTAGCCTCACATGGAAGGTGCCTAAACTGTGATACTAGAAGATATAAATTTTGTTATCTCAGGAGAAAACATGTAGGCGAGCTAGCGACCCTAAACAAAGACACTTCTTGGGAGGTAACCTAAGGGAATTAAATTTCCTTTACTTTTTTACACTAGTTAGATAACCATATGTGTTTCTATGTTGGTTTGTTTCTTGCTTATTTTAAGTTTTCAATCAAAATAAGAGAGAGAGAGAGAGAATAAATCAAACAATTAAACATTTTCTCATTTTTCTATTGCATTTAGGAATATATGGTTATGATTATAAAATGAATTGACTAGAGAATTTCATGGCAACATGAGCATGTACTTTTACTTTTGTAAGTGGTTGACGTACATTATCTTTAGAAGAGTAGTGACTCGTGGTAGACAAAGTCGGTGAGATATTGAGTCTTATTACACTAATAAATCCATATTATTCTCATTGTCTTTGTTATGTATGACCTTCATGATATGTACATCCTAACTTTGCCTTGATTTTCCATTCGAGACCACATTTTTATCTCATTCATTAACATAGAAATAATTAGACAGACTTTATTTTATCAAACTACATTAGCCAAATAACTAACCCTATTGACAGGAATTTTCTTTTATTAAGCCCCCTTAAGCTTTGTTTGTCTTTTGATTGCTTATTAGCCACATTACATGCTTTAAACCTAACCAAATGTTTAACCTAAGCCTTAAAGCTAGTGAAGCATTTGTTGATTGTTGAGTTTTTTGATGTACAAAAGTATATATGTGGGGGTGTACATATATCTGGTTTTGTTATTTTATGTCATATCATTGGAACTCCTATGTTAATGTAGTTTCTTTTAATTTTCTTTAAAAAAAGAGAAGAAAAAAGAAAGAAAAAGAAATAAAGATAAAGAAGAAGATAAAGATGTTCAAATAAATATAGCAAGGAGGAAGTACATATGTGTTGAAAAATTGTTTATGATTAGTCTTTCCTCCTAAAGTTGTATTGAATAGGTTACTTAAATATGTTAAATATGAGGTAGGTGTTATCTTAGAAGGTTCACTCACTATAGTTTCAATTTAGTGTTATCATCAATCTCTATGAGTGATCCCTTTCGATTCGTTATGATTCATGTGGTTTATGTGGGAGAGCTGAATTGAGTTGTGAAATATAATTGTTGCATTCATCATAGTTGATGGTACCCAATTTTGTATGAATGTTAACTTGTGCACTTGAAAAATCATTGAGTGTTACTTTTGTTTCACTAGCTTTGATGGCTTTCATGCTACTTTACCCAAATACATCTCACTTTACCTTTGCCCACATTACAACCTTGAAAAGTCCTTTGATCTAGGATTTTGTATGTGAACCATAATAGTGGAGAAATGAAATGATATGCAAAGTTGTGAAATGCCATGATTATGAATGGTGATGAGTGTACCTATGAATATTTCTTAAACACATTTTCCAAGTATACCGTTAGATTGATCAGTTTTTAAAGGTATTAAATTTTGATTGAGCATTAGTAAAAGCTTGGAATGTTAAGTACTTGTTATGATTTTTTTAAGTTGTTAATCTTTGTTTATGATTAGATATTCTTGGAATATAAGAGAATTAAGTAATTTTTTTGGGTCTATGAGCTTAATTTTGATGTTTTGCCTAAGGACGATTAAAAGCTAAGTGTGGGGGAAACATGATGTTCTGTTACTTGCTCAAATTTCCCTTCCAATGTCTTCTGGGCCTCTTCCATGTTTATAATATTGTCAATGATCTTGTTCGATTTACAATCCCATGAATTAGACTTATCTTGCTGAAATCCTAATATCTCTTGATGTCCCATAGGAGTCCTTCCATTATTAGACCAACAGAAATCTGGGTGGTTCTACCATCCTAGATTGTACTAGTTTAAATAAGGATGATTACTTCCCTGACCAAATTGTGTTTCCTTGAAGTTCAATTATGCCACATTGTTGCTTTCCACTAGGAAGCAAACAATTATGATATGATTCTCTCATCCATAGAGTTCACATCTTTACTTAATTGCTTTGAATAGAGAGAAATAGGGGATTTCATGTTGTTTAGTTTCTTTGTGAGGCTGTCAATCTTAGCCTACAATGTTGTCATTGCATCCAAACCAATCATTCCTTCTAGATCCTGGAAAGTTGATTGCTTTCTACTTCATTCCGATGTAAAAAAAATAGTTATTATTTGCCATCTCTCCAAACAAATCGTGTGTTGCTTGAACTGGTGGTTATGAAATTCCTTGATGAAAAGCATAACGGTCCTTTGCTTACCGTGATGTATTTCAGCCACCATAGTTCTTTGTATTTCTTCTTGGCATTTAACTTATAGGGTTCTTCATTGTTGCCTTATGATGTCCAAATTGATGTGTCTTCTAATTTACACCCAAACTCTCTTCTCTCTTTTTTAAAAATTTTTTGTCATTGTGTACCACAATGAAAAGAAAGGGTAATAATTCCTTAAAATAAATAGATTTAAAAAGTTTTAAACTATTTCCCTAACAATGGCCCCAAAAACTTGTTGAGTAAGTTTTACCTAATATAAAACCCTTAATATTTTGTTAGTATATCGATAGTAAGCTTACAGTAATTGAGGTTTCAATCCCACAAGGAATTAGCTAAAACTAAATGAACCTAAGTTTACCTAAGGAGATAAAAAATTATTTTACTAAAAATAATAAAAGAAAATTAAAAAATTAAATCAAACAAATAATTAAATAACAAATGAGCTATCACAAATATATAAGGAAAATCAAGGATAAAGCTTAGTATTTATTCTATCGTTATTTTGTTCTTTAACTCTATTGATTTGATTATGTGATGATTCTAGATCTTATAAGGGATTAATTACTCTTTCTCAATACCTAATCAAATAATCCTAATTGAATCTGGAAATTCTAGAATTGCAATCTCTCAATTTACAACTCTTTCCCTAACAATTTCAATTAGTTTGGAATTTATTTATCAAACAATCAAGTTATCACACAAGATCTCTCTATGAATGATATTTGATTTGCTAATTGTGTGACATATTAATCTACCAACTCTCATTGTGGAACTCAATTTATTGCCAAAGTATACACCATTAACACAACACATAAATTGTATTGAATCAATTGAAATTAAAGTCACAAAATAATTCAAGAACAAACCCTAATCTGGAAATTTAGAACATAATAAATGTGAAGAACATCATCAGTCAACTCATACATCAAGTTTAATGAAAATAACAAGAGAGAAAGGAGAACTTGATTTTGAACTTGAACTCAAAATCTGGAAATCTCCACTAGTCTCCTGATGTTCCTTTTTTGATTTTGATCCAAGAATGCAAGACGGTGGCTACTCTTTTTTAGTGTTTTATGTTCTCAAATATTTCTAGAGGCTCCTAGGGTTCTTTCTATGGTTTACTCACTTAATTTGGTTCCAAAAAAAGACTTAAAATATTAAAATTACAAAATGAGTTACGTGCTAGAAAAGCTGAAATTCGCTAAAATTGTTGTCTATAAAGGTTATAGATATGATTGGAGGTAATTAAAGGTTGGAAAGTTAGCTTTTCTATAAGGAATGTGTGTAGGTACTATTTGTCATTCTTGAAAGAAGGAAATAACCTTAAATCCTGTGTGTTTGGTTTGGGTTAGAAGTTATAGACTTGCTTACATCCAAAGGAGGGAGGCTTAGAACATTATCAAAGTAGATTAGTTAAAAGTAGGGAGGTTAGTCTTGCCAACTTCTAGTAAAGGGAGGTTTGAAGAAGAAGGAACCTTAGGAAAATGAGCAATAGTAATTGCAGACGAAGAAAAGGAGGTAAGAAACTATAGCAAAGTCAAAAGAAGTAAGATGGCAAGAGAATGGGTTGTCAAAATTTTAAAATTTTGTTTCTTTCATGGAAAAGTCAAAGTTAAGGAATAGTCAAGGAATATAAGTGGGAAGATGCCATCGTGGAAACCCAACATAGATGAGGAGAAGAAGAAAGTAAACTAGAAAAAAAAAAAAAAAGAGGGGCAATGAATATGGCTAAAAAGATTGCTTAGAATATTGAAGGAATCAGCCTGGAATTGAACCAGAGACTCGTAAAAGGAAACAAAGAGAGAAGCTGGAGCTTTTCTGTCTATATGATTACATCATAAATCGCAACAAGGATCTCTTATTCATATAGGTTTTAGTGTAATTAACTCTTATATATTTTCATTTACTTAAAATATACTTGATTTTACTTTTATTTTAAAATTTTTGTTTTCAAATTTAGATAAAATATGTTTCTTTCAATTCAATTTCATGTTCATTATTTCTTTTATCTTTCATGATTTATAAAATTCATAAAAACTTATTTTACTTTTTTAGTTTTTCATAATATTAATATAATTATTATTTTATTTTATTAGTATAATTTAATTATTAAAATAATTTTATATATTTATTTAAAATTTAAATTCTAAAATTGAAAGTTATTAAAATAATAAAAATATATTGAACTTTAAGTTCTTTTTAAAAAATTAAAGATTTAGGAATTGAAAATTAATTTCTTAATAAATAAAAATTTATAAATGTTAATATTTTTACTAACAAATTTATTTTCAAAACTAAAATTTGTCATTTTGACCTGATAAATATTATTGTAATAAATTATAATCAAATTTCTTAATTGTTCAATTATTCATTTTTAAAAAATATGATGAATAAAAATTTGATATTTAGTATAAATGTTTTAAAATTTTTCATAAATTGTGTAAAAGATTGAAAGTTTATAGTGAATAAGAATAGTTATTTTCTTGAATTTGAAATAGAATAAAATGGAAGAATTAGTCTATTAACCATACCTTTTTCTTTGTGGAACTGATAGAATCTGGTATTTCAGGATGTGTACACTGAATTTGGGAATAAAAATTTTCAAAAAGAATATTGTTTGCCCTTTTAGTGGAAAATACATGTGACAACATTGGTAATTAGAACCACTCTTTCCATAATGAGCTATACATGATTTGACCAAAAGGACGTCAGACGTAGGATAGGGTCCAACTTGAAACACGGTAACTTTTGACTATTAATTACTTGTTATAAGTCCTTCTCCAACCCATTCCTCCAAAACAGAATAAAATTTCCTCTATTTTAGAGATGCTATAATATTTTCACTTCAATCTACAACTCTAGCTTTCACACTAAAAAAGAATATTATTAATGATGTTATTCACACTAAACCCATCTTTTCTTTTTTGCGTATATTTTTATTCACAATATTATTATTGTTATATTTAATGTTAATAAATTATAAACAATAAAATTTCAATTAAAATATAATTTGTTAATACTAAAAGAAATAATATATGAGATATATTACACTATTTTATATTATTTAATTATAATAAATGACAAAATAATTACATAATATCAAACATCAAATTTTATTGAATTTCATAATTCAAAAACATTTTAACCTTAGAAAAGGCATAGAATATTTATTACATCAAAAAAAAATAAAAGATACTATTGTCACTGAAAATAAACATAACATAATCCACTAATCCTCTAAATTAGTATATTGTTCCCATAAATGTTCTATTAATGCATTCCTTAATTTGATATGCGCATTTTTGTCCTTGATTTGTTTATATCGGGAAAGAAATTGTTGAAATCGAGTATTTTTATCTGTTACCCTTTCTACAGTCAATCCTGGAGCTTCCATTACACCTGTGATTGATCCATTCAGATCGCATTCATCCTCAACAATCATATTGTGCATAATAATGCAAGCAGTCATGATATCATGCAACACTTTTTTTTCCAAAAACATGTTGGTCTTGTAATAATCGCAAATTGTGATTATAGAACTTCGAATGCACGCTCCACGTTCTTCCTACATGACGTTTGTCTCATTGCAATTTTTTTTTTTACAGAAGGTGACTCATGAATTGTTTAAACAATGGTGGACCATTTCGGATAAATCCTATTAGCTAAATAATATATCATATTATATTCTTTCTTGAATAACATAACGAGTAGGAGGAGCAATACCTTGAGCAAGGTCAGAAAGTAAATGTGATGATTCCAACACATTAATGTCATTATTTGTACCTAGCATACCGAAATAAGCGTGCCCTATCCACAGATTATAATCAGTGATAGCTTTAAGAATAATAGTTAGTGATCCTAAGTGTCCAGCATATTGTCCCGACCAAGTCGTCGGACAATTTTTTCACTTCTAATACATACAATCAAGAGTACTAACATTCTTGGAAAACCACATTGCTCACCAATATGAAGAAGCCTTGAAATATTATTAGCATTTAGTGATATAAGATACTGCTCTGTAAGAATCTCGACAATGGCACGATAGAATCTCTTCAAGCCTTCAATTATTGTTGACTCATCAATTCTAATGTACTCATCGTAGCATTCGTAAGTATACCATATGCTAACATCTGAAATGTGGCTGTTATTTTTATAAAGTGAATAATCCAAGTATACTAAGCCCATCTCTTCATTGTTAGAAATAGCTATCATGCTCTTTACAGCATCAACAATTTGAAGGAATAAACTTCAGGACATTCGATATTGTCAGCAAAACATATTATAATTATATCACAATTTTGGTAAAAATAATCTACAAACAAATTATGATATGCAGCTTTATGATCACAGTTGATCACTATATGCCCTGGGATGGAGCCACGACACCCACCTTGGTTGTTTTGTTGATTACGAAGAAGCTTAATTGCTAAGTTATCTTTTGTAATAAATTTGGAATGGCTATTTCATCTCTAAGCATCATCAACTCAAGTTGATCATCACTTATTGATGATGACGATGACGATGACGATGAAGATGAAGATGATAGCATGTCTTGGAATTTGATATTAGAAGGACCTCCAATATCATAATCCATTTTAATAAATTGATGAATATTTGATTTAGTAAAGGATGATATTTATAAGTTCTGAAATGGATAAGGTTGTAATCCATCTAACGGTTGAGATGCTGATGAAATCCAATTGGACGGTTAAGTTATAGATGAAATCTGTCAATTTTATCAAACGGAGACAAGGTTGAGGACAATTTCTGAAATGATTACGGATGTAATCCATCTAACGGTTGAAATGATGGTGAAATTCGTTCGGATAGTTGAGATATAGATGAAATTTGTCAATTTTTTCTAACGTGGATAAGGTTGATGATAAGTTTTGAAATGATTATGAATGTAATCCTTCTAACGGTTGAGATAATGATGAAATCCAATTGGACGATTAAGATTTGGATGAAATGTTGGGCCCGGGTCTCAATACTCATTTCATGGCTACATTATGAGAGGAGGTAAAGGTCAAGTGAGAAGAAGGTTGGAAGCTCCAAGTTGTAAAGAGAAACTTAAAAGCCCGTGTTTAACCAAATTTCAGCAAGATAGCCTGTCACCCTCGTGCGTAAGCACGATCGTGCAATCCTGACTCTGTCACGATCATGCTAGTACACGATTGTGCACTCCTATGAAAGAAGGGCTCTATCACGATCATGCACTCCTATGAAAGAAGGGCTCTGTCATGATCGATCATGCATCTTGAGGAATAAAGGGTCCTAGCATGATCGTGCACTTCTGATATGCACTAAAAGTTATAAAAATTATATCTCTCAATTATGATGTCCAAAAATTACAAACTTTATATCGTTAAAAAAATAAGAGTATATAAGCTACAAGTTTTATGAAGAAAACTTTGTCTGATTTGGCCTATATCAATATAGTTTAATCGGTGAAATATTTGTGTCACTAATTTTATCCGTCTTTTTCTTCTTTGCCTATTATGAGCTTTTACATATTCCAAAAGACCCGAATCCAACATCAAATCTATCAATTTTATTTAACATGGATAAGGTTGATGATAAGTTCTAAAATGATTATAAATGTAATCCATCTAACGATCGAGATGATGATGCAATTCAATCAGATGGTTGAGATTTGGATGAAATCTATCAATTTTATCTGATGTGGATAAGGTTGATGATAATGAAATCTAATTGGATGGTTAAGATTTGGATGAAATCTGTCAATTTTATCTAACATGGATAAGGTTGATGATAATGAAATCTAATTGGACGGTTGAGATGATGATGAAATCTATTAAGACAATTGAGATAATGATGATATTCGTATACAAGTTTATAAATACGAAATCACCATGTCATGTTAAGTATTTCATTTTACTCCTTCCTAAATTTTACATTTCTCAGAAGCACTTCAACTCTTAAAGAAAAATGGCTTCTTAATCCACTAGACATAGGACTAGTGAAGATATACTGTTATGTCATATTTATGTGGAAATTTCGGAAGATCCGATTGTTGGGAGGCTTCAAACTTCTGACCACTTTTGGGGTTGAATTGAAGAGGCATATAACAATGAGGCGACTGATGGGTAGGAGAAATGTAACAAGAGATCTTTACAAGAGCCATTGTGAAAGTAGTGCAAGCTATTAAAAAATTACTAGCATGCATCAGACATGTAGAAAATATGAATACCAGTGGTGCATCCGATCAAGATATTGTGAGTTTCTAAAATTTTAAATTCTTGCAATTTTATATATACTTGGTGGCTGGATAACTAACAAATATATATACATTGTTTACAGCTGGATCGTGCGAAGGTGTTACTGAAGCAAGATGTTAATTGCAAAACAGATTTCAAATATGATCATGTATGGAACATTGTTAAAGATTTTGAAAATTTTAATGATGATGTCATCACACCAAGACAAATTTGCCAGAAGCAAACTTCTAGCTGTTTGTAATCAGAATATGATAATCCAATACCTGAATCTCAGGTATCGATATCTCCTCTGTTTTCTAAATTCATATACAAATTTGAACGATGACGAAGTCGGTGACTCATATAAAAGGCCTATTGGGGTGAAGAAGGCCAAAATGAAGAGAAAAATAGATGGAAATTCCTCTTTTGAGATAAATAACCTTAAAGTTGAAAACCGAGAGCTTATTAAGTTATTGAAAAAACAAAGCGAAGATAGACTAGTAGCGCTTAAAATGCCTAAACAGAAGATGGAGATTTAGAGACAAAAGTTGGCTTTAAAGCAATGGAAAGAAGAAATTAAAATTATGTCTCAAGACCTGAATCAAATTAGAAATCCTAGTCATCATGCTTATATTGTAGTTGAACAAACACGAATTCTAGAACAATCATCGCATCAACCTCATCAACATCAACCACAACCATAGTCAAACTCATCAAATAATATTTTTAGCGAACATTTTACTAATATTGGTAGAGATGAAGCCGATATACCTAATTATTAAATTTTTTGATTTTGTATTAGTAGTTAATTATATTTTGCTTGTATTTTGTTTATTTGGTTCTACTACTTGACTATTAATATTCATTTATGTGTGTTTTAATTTAGTTTGTCTTTGTTTTTAATTTATTATGTTATTCGACTATTAATATAAATATATTTGTGGTTTACTTATTTGAAGTTTTCTAATAGATATTTTTAAATTATTTATTTAAAATATTTACTCATAAGCAAATAAATATAAAGTTATAAATATATAATCAAAATATTTATAAACATGAGACTAAACCTTAAAATTATTATAAAGTTATAATTACTTAAATAAACATATAATGAAAATATTGAAATATTGTTTAAATAACAAAAT
>JAOSBN010000005.1:26079632-26108980 GCA_027563595.1 Erythroxylum suave
ATCCTATTTAAACCCAATCACTCTCATCCTAAGTCAAATTACCATTCTACCCTTCCTGTAGGGGGTGGGATGTTACACTAACTGCTCTTAAGGAATGATGTTTGTTGGGTTTAAGGAGTGATATCATGCTTTGGCTATATCCCTTAGGGTAAAAGGAAAGAGTCACATCTTAATAGCTTCTTCTGATATAATTATTATATTAAAAGTTGTTGAATATCTCTAAAAATTTCACTATATGTGCATTAGGATCCTTGTTCGCTAACTTGTAGAGTGCACATTGTTTTATAGCATATTCAGCAATTCTAGTGTTATTTCGAATGAGGTTTACACCTGTGGTCGAGTGATGCTTTATTATGTAGCTTTGAACCCTAGCCTTTTGAAATCTATAAGGGTTTGATGCTGGTCTCCTTGATTGAATTCTTTCGTCATTTTTTGATTATTCTATAAGGGTTTGATGCTGGTCTCCTTGATTGAATTCTTTCGTCAATTTTTGATTATTCTTCTCTTGACATCTCGCTCTTTAAATTTCTCGTTCTTGTCTCGCAATATCAAGTGTTGAAGTATCTTCGTTCTACGTTGAACTTTGCATAATTCTCTTGTTTATGTAGTCATATGGACACAAGAAAGGCAAAAAAAAAATCCTTAGAACAAAGGAATTCAACTAGTCATAACTAATTTCTCAGCAATAACGGCAAAAACTTGTTGAACAAGTTTTACCTATAATAAAACCCTCAATATCTGCAAGTATACGGATCATAAACTTATATATCAAAGGTGTTGATCCCATGAGGAACTAGTTAAAAACTAAGTGAACCTAACTTTGTATAAGGTATTAAAATGTGATTTGAATGAAAGTAAATAACAAAAATTAAAGCAATCAAATAAAATTAAGTAACCAACTAACAATTAAGCTGACATAATTATGTAAGGATAATCAAAGATGAAGCTTAGGATTCATTATATCGTTGTTTTGCTCCCTTAACCACTATTGATTAATTAGGTGTTAATACTAGATTTTTGAAGGGTTTGATTACTCTCTCCTAAGACCTAATTGACTAACCCTAATTGATTATGAAATTCAAGATTTTGCAATCTCTCGATTCACAAAAACTTCCTAATGTTTTCAACTAGTTATTAAGTGATCTATCTAATAACTGAACTTTGACACAAGATGTCTCTTCATATGATTATCAATTCAAAGTATTAACATACCTAAATAGGACAAAACTAGAATATCATATTGAAATCAATAAAAATCAAGTCACAATCCAACTCAAGAACAAATCCTAATCTGGAAAATTAGAACTTCATAAATGTAAGCATCATCTTTAAATCCAATTTACACATCAATACTAAGAAAAATAACAAAAGGAGAGAAATAAAAACTTAATTTAGACTGAATTTGGAACTCTGGAAATTCTCCGATGCTTTTCATGATCCTCATTGCTTGATACAAATTTGATAAGATAGTGGCTTCCTTTTTTGGAGTGTTTTATATTCTTTTATGGTAGCTGAGGGTATTAGGGTTAATTTTAGTTACCATCATCATTTGGTTCCAAAAATTCCCCCAACTTCAAAACAAATGAAAAGTCTCACATCTAGCAAGAATCTATCATGATTGTGTGTCACGATCATGACCTTGGATGCATGCACATTCCAGCTTCTTTCATTCTTCACTTATTTGGTTTCCATCATTAATAAACATATCAAACACATCAAGAAATGTAAGATTAAGATCCAAAATCATGCTCTAAACCATATTACACTTAAAACAAAAACAAACAATCACATTAACATAATTCTAAGCCTAAACATGTAATAATCATCTAAAAGACACTCATAAACACACTAAAACCCCTATCAAAACATAATATAAGCTACGCCTATCAGGATCCATCCAATACCAGATACAATCTTCCTTGCAAATATAAATAAAAGGGACGAAAAGATAAAAGGGAATAAAAATAACAAAGATAACTAAGAAATATGGAAATTAAAAGAATGGAAATACATTGTATTAATTTTTTTAAAAATAAATAACAACATAAAGAAAAAATACAAAAATAAGGAGAGAACAAGAAAAGAAAAACTAAATTTAAGTATCTCGATCTTGTTGTGACTCTAGTCCTTCTATTGATTGAGGGTCATCAAGCCATTGATCCTCAAAATATTGAGGAGTTGATGATGATACACCTGCGTTAAGATATTTGATCCATTAGCAACAATAGATATCTCATCCATCCAACAATGGTCTCAATATGGCCTATCTACATTACCATCTCCACTTATTGTACTATGATAATCTGATGAGTATCCATGAATTACCCCCAACTATCTCTCTAGCTGAGCTATCTCTAGTTGATCTAGGTGTGGTGTTCACACCATAGGTAGCTCCATACTATCCTCCTTGTGTGCTACTCCTCCCATTTGGGACAATGATGAATGCAGCTGTGGTGATTGCTTTGCTATATGAGACTCCTCTCTAGCTCCTCTTCATGTTGCTAGCTTGTCAAAAACTCCAATTAATCTGTAGATATTGCCCGTAGATCCCTACCATCAACTCACCTTGTGCATATGTTTCATTATGTCAAGTTTTAATGTTGCCATAGTGCCCATTAGTTGCATCGATAGTAATCTATTAAAGACCCTTATGTGTTGTACAAGTTTAGTCATATAACGTCCTACGTAGATCATGTTGTTCTTTTTTTTTTGCTCGTTTTGATACTAAATAGATTGGACTAACACGTGCCCTAAGTGAACTAGCATCCTCTCACTTATACTCTAAAGATAAAACACATCCAAGTTCCCTACAATACTATGATTATCACCCCATCAGCTCAATGTGTGGCTTAGAATTCCATAAATATATCTAAGTGTCGAGTTTTGTAATGATGATGCCTTAGATCTGCTAGGGTTATAATTCCCGTAATCACTAATTGTACTCTATAATTGCTAGGAAGACATCCTATATAAGAAATCAATCCCTAAGTCTATGTATTCTTGTTTCCTATAAACTCTAAGTCGTATTGCCCCATCATGATGAAGAATTCTAAATAAATAAGTTAGACCATCTCCCCTAGCAGCTGGAACTTAATGGTGATTAGTCGGTCCCATTCATATCTTCCTTTCTCCACATTCTCCACAAAGAATGTGGAGAGCACCTCGAGTGTTAACTCCTAGTAGGAGGGCTCCACAATCTCAAAGAACTGGGCCCAGACTCTAACATTGATAAGGTCCTAAACTCGCTGGACCAAACTAACTAGCCCTAACATCTCCCATCAATTCTTAGAAGTCAGCGGAAGAGTTCTCTCGCAATGTACGCTTTCGTTTGCCACTCAACTTGGGTGGTTGGGTTATTGTGTCAGATCTGGTTTCTGGGTTAGTTACATTCATTTATAGTAATTGGGAGCAAGTGGAGGTAAAAATGATGTGCCAACTTCGTTGATGGCAAGGCGACACCGAAGGAGCCAAAAATGGCAGCGAACATGTAAGATTCTTGAAGGAGGAGAAACAAAAGAGGCTGGTTTGGCTTTTCTCTGCTTAGTTCTGATTTGAACCAATGCTCCTTTTTTTGTATATGTTCTCTTGTTTAATGCATTTAAATTATCACTTGCCTAGTTTTCAAGTTGCTACTAAATTCTTCATATGTCAAGTTGCTACTAAAATATCGGGGTATAGCTCTCTGTTTCTACCCAGATATTTTCTTAGATCTAAGAGGACAATAGGCTCAATGACAAGATCTGGGTGGGTTTGTTGTAGTTTCTAGGATTTGATTTTCTCGGTGAGTGTTTTTTGTCTTTTCTTTTTTATTTTTTGTTCTTTTTTACCAGTAGAATATGAACCGTTGGTGCATGGTCAGAGGGCTTACTAGAACTCCCCCTAAACCCTCTTCACGGCACAAAGACTCGTAAAACATGACTTTCTTTCCCCTTTTCTTAATTCTTCAACTTTAGAATTTTGCTTCACATCGTATCACTAAAGACTAAAGCCGAGAAAAGAAGAATGCACAGAAATAACCTAGCCCTCCATTTTTTTCTCTCTACCATTCTCGTTGTCTTTGAGCTCAGCTGGTAAGATTTTCTCATTTCTACACATTCTATCTATTTGACATTCCATATCTTTGATTCTTTTTAGCATATCTTTTGCTCTTACTTTTGTGTGTAAGATGTAAAGTTTTCATCTTTACTTTTTGACACCAGACCATTATCATCCATTACCTACTAGTGTTCTTTTCGTCCTCTTTTGATCCATATCCCAATCAACATCAAATCTAGCTTTATACCCTTCTTTAGGATTATAAATGTGGAGTCTTTCTTTAAACACTTGTGTCTCCTCTCCATGTTTTGGAGATCAGTACTAGTCAAAATCTTTGAGATTCTAGATTTGCTTGGCATTCTGCTTAGGAAGTGATTTTTTGTTTACCCAAGAAGCCAACATTCTTGTTTTAGGGGAAACAAAGTAGAACAGAGGGTTCGCTGATCTGTATCCACCTGTAAAGAGTCGATGGTTTTGTTGACATTTGATGTGTATTGTTGTGTTCTGAAGATTTAAGCTAATGTTGAAGGGTGTGTGTTTTTGAGAAGCAACTAATTAAGAGGGCTAGAAAGGTTGAAAGTGAATTGAAGAGAAGATGTTTACATGCATAGCATGTACCAAGCCGGTGGCAGAGGAGGAAGAAGGTGGAGGAGGATTGGCGCGTGGAAGTGCAACACCCAATACCAAAGAAGTCGTCAATAAGCCTGACCACACAATTCCTTTACCTTACCTATCTCTAATACTGGCCTATATCTATACCTCTATCTCTGTGTGCTATATATTAATATATATGCCTGTCTCTGTCATATGTGTGTATATTAAATGCTTCTTTTTGTGTTGCTTTTGCGGTTAATCTTTTTGCCTTATATACTATTGCTTGTCTGTGAAACCAAACAAAATCATCGGCCCATGATATGGTGGACCCCCACTGGGTCCAACCTTCGACTTTTCTACTGTTTTTTACAGGCCTTTTGATTTTGACTGCCTTTTGTCTATTTAACTATTTATCTATAGTAACTATTTAATAAAATTTTATGTCTTTATTCATTATCTCAAAAGATTCTTCTTAATGTTGCCACTGTTGGTTGCACTTGGGCATATGTGGATCTGTTTTCTTCATGAGATGCTATTTAATTTTTAGTTTAAAGTAGCAAACTAGCCTTTAGTTATTAAGATACAACAACTACAAGTTGTCCCTTTTGGGGACAACCAATAACATTAGAATGCTACAGAGCACATTAGCAGGGCCTTACTCAAGGATGTCACGCACATCTCAAGAAGTGGTGAAAAAAAGTTGTGCAATATATCAGGTATAAGCAAAAATTTTGCAGCATTTCAGGTATATCTATCCTACTTTTTCTTACTAATTTTTTCTTTTAAACTTGTATCTCTTAAATGAAGTTTGGTAGCTTTTCTGTAAGTGATATTATTCTATTTTACTTATTTATTATTACTTTATCCTACTTATTTATTTATTTTATTTATTATGTATCTAGTAATTTTATCACATTTTTATTTAACTGTTTATTTTCAAAAATCTTCTTGTCACATTTGCATGGCTTTTTTATGATTTTAATCTTTTAATCCTATTTATTTATTTATGTATTTATTGAAATTTTAGTTACATAGATTTTTTACCATGCTAGTTTTACCTTTTCTCTGTAGCTTGCATCATTCGTATATTGTCTCATTTGCATATGGGTCCACTGGAAATAGCCTCTCTACTATGTAGGGGTAAGGCTGCATACTATCGAACCTCTCCAGACCTCACTTCATTGCAGGATTTCGGACTGGGTGATGATGATGTTGAATGTCTTATCCTTGAGCCTCTAATAGTGCTCCTCATATGTTGCTACATTAAACAATAGCATTGAAGGTCGCTCAGGTAGGTGGATTGAGTGAGCTCCTCTCAAGTCTCTAGATGACATTCCCCCTCATTTTCAATTCTTGGTACTTCCTTTGCGTGTTGTGGTCTCGTCATTGTGCCTAAAACTTTAAATAAATGTGATAACTTCACATGTAATGTATGAAAAATATCCTTTCACTAAACTTACTTCTTGTGCTCATTAAATTATTAAAAGTGAAAATGAACTAACAACGAAAATTAAATCAAATAAATAATAAATAATCACAAATAAATAAATATAATTAACTAGAAAATTAACTAATAACCTAACTAATCACAAAATTAAAATTAAAAATTAAAAATATTATGTGTAATAAATAAAACAAACCTAATTGTTTAATTATGAATTTAGCCCTAAAATTGAAATTAAATGCCCTATTTTAACAATTACGCAAAATTAGCAAAATTAAACATTGAATTTGGGTAAGAATCAAAATTAAAATGAAATTAACCAAGACGCAACTTGAATTAATAATAAAAACAAATAATTAACCCTAATTTCATTCAAAATTATTAAAATTTAACAATTAGTGAGAAAAATCGTACAAATTTGCAATTCCAAGAGAAATTTCATTCAAATTTCAAGTAATTCATCAAAAAATATTTTTAAAAAAATTCATCAAATTGAACTAATAAATCAAATAGGTATGGATAAAATTCAACTACTAAATAACAATTAATCTTAAAATCATGCAAAATTCTGTAAATCTTAAAATCCTAAATCTAGCATTTTTTGGACAAAATCCATAAAAATTGCAAAACATTAAATTATTTAAACATAAACAAGTGAAATGGATAAGAATACTTACTTGAGTGTCAAAATTTTGCAAGAAAAAAAGAAAAAATAGGTCGAGAGATTAAGAGGCGACAGTGGGAGAGTGAGATATAAAAGATAAAATGAGAAAAATAAGGGAATAAGGCAAATTTAAGGGCTTTTGTATACTTACACGATATACTACATGACCTTGTAGCTAACCATATAGGTCACTGACCTATAACCTTCCGCAGACTTACATTAGTGTGTATCTAACTGTGAAAGTCTACATAAGCTTTTCTAAGGAGCATGTAACTCTTTGTAAATGTGTGCAACATGACAAAATAGATGAAAAAACTTAAGAAATATTGCACTCAAAGTTGTGAACTCTTAACATATGTACCTGACACCATAATTATGCACAAATTAACACATCAATACTTAATAAAATCCTGTTTTAACATCAAGATAAAAGTATAATGAAATAAAAAATAAAACTTAAACTAGTTCATAAGTCCTCACTTGTAGTGTTTGTTTAATGTCATTAGCTTGATGTACATTTTATGGTCAAGGTGGCTTATACAGATTAGGCTTTTATAGTTGATAGTTGTGAATTGCATATTCTTTTAGGGTGTAATTCATTATATATTTAGTGTGAATTTGAGTGTTGAGTGTGCACTTATGTGTTAATTGTGTTAGTTTAGGCGTTTAAGTGTTTTTATAGGTTAGTGTAAGTCTTTAAGCTTAATTGTTATATTTTTTACAAACCTTGATGTGTGTGTTAGTGTTTCAGGGTAAATGGTGATGAACAGAGAAGATGTGAAGAGTTTCAGGCCAAAGACAGAGCTTACAATCATACACATTAGGCCACGATCGTGACAAAGAGGGACAAGCCAGTAGTAGCTAGGCCACGATCGTGCACATTAGGCCACGGTCATGACAGAGAGCTTCCAGTCAAGCCACGATCGTGACCTATCATGTACATTAGGTCACGATCGTGATAGAAAGGTTTAGGCATTGGCCACGATCGTGGCCTACATCGGGCTAATGCAAAAACTTAAGTTTTGTAAGATTTTTTGGACCGTTTCGACCCCGACTTGATCTCGGGCTTCCACGGAATAAATAGAACATGATGTGACAGATGTAGCAGCCTTTGGAGAGATTAGAGAGTACTGTAAGAGAGCTTGATTCAGCCAAACTCGAGAGAAACCTAGAGAGAGATTAAGAGATTGAGGAAAGAGACGAAGGAAGAGGGACACAGAGATGAGCTGAATGCAACGTATGCCCGGAACAGGTGGTTTCCCACTGTTGCCACTTTTAAAATTCCATTCTCAATAGTATTTTCCATTTATTTTAGTTTTATTCATGTATGGAATTGAAATAGGTGTTGAGAATAGTTGCGTTGAATGTTGAGTTTATTTTTATACTCACCTTTGGATTTTGACTTTTGAGATTAATAAAAGTTTAATTGATTTTATTTTTATTGATTTGATTATGATTCAAATTATGTTCTTAATAACTCGGCAATAAACTGAGAGATGATGAGCTGGGTGAAAATAATTAATTTGGTCTAATGAGAGTTAGGTGAATTGATAAGTAGAGAATTGAATCAAACCGATAGAGTCCTATAATGAGAGATCAAGCATAGATTCTCAGTAAGTTAGTAGAAAATTTTAGAACTAATTTAGGTTTTAGTTCAATTGCGAATCGAGAGATCGCAATTCCATAATTTGAATTAGGGATTATTAATTAAGGTTAAGAATTATAACTCGACAGAGAGTAATTCACCCTAGGATCGTCTAGACCCATTAATTTAGTGATTGCATAATTGGTTAGGTTTTTCTTAGTTTCGAATCAAAATCCCCTTTCTCTCACTTGATGATTTCTAAGTTTTCGAGTTAGGTTGTGTGATTGCTATTTTGTTACTCTTTGACACTTTAAATTCTCATAATTGAGTGTTGATTGATTCAATTTTTGCGTTAGTTATTTGTTTAGAATTATTGTAGTTTAGGGCGACCTTAGATTTTAGGACTAAATTACACTTCCTCGCAGGATCGACATCTTAGGTACTACGTGAAAGACCTATGCCCTTGTAGAATTTACCAAGGTGAATAATTAGCAAAACTTAGCCCGTATAACCTTGCGATTGATATTCTTACTATTGGTTCCATGACTTTGAAGTAAGCTACCTTTTGTCACTTATTACCACATTTGTCCTTTGTTTGACTGCCTTGAACTTACAAAAGTACCTGTGGACCTTTTGAGGTATAGTCCTGCAAAATAGCAGATGGATTAAAACAATACTGACCGTAAAACAAAGAAAATACTAAGAAGAATCAATATCAAATAATAGTATCTAGGTAATGAATCCCCTAAAAATCCTTAATTATTAATCATTTATCATGCAATTATGTTATTGATTATTGGACCATATAAATTCCTATCTTATGTTAACATCTTTCTCAAGACTATTAAAAACTAATCCATCAGTTAATTTACAAAATCTTTCTAGTTAAAAACCCTAGGATTGCATTATCAATTTGTGAATTTCGCTATTAGGTTTAACTTTAATCTAGAGAATTTATTTCTACCTATCTCTAGGTTTGCTTACAATTCCTTCTAATTATGGTAGATCTATCTATACAAGACGATTTCTAAGTATTATACTAATATTCCAGATATATTAATCAATTCATATACTAATATTCCAGATATATTATAACAAGAACAAAACACATAATTGAATCACAATAAATGAATCAATAAAATTGCATTAGATAAAAGATTAAAACTACTTGGTGTTCATCACACCTAGACTAAACTAGTTTAGTTCCTATCTATAGAAAACAAAATTAATGGCAAATACGCAGAAGAAAAACAAGAAAACAAAGAAATCATAATTATAAATCTCCCTTTTTCTTCTAATAAATCTTCTTACAAGTTTGGATTGGATGAATTTCTCTATCGGATTTCTTAGCGTTATCTTTGTATTTTCCTTGTCTGTTGGGCCCAGGTCTCTGAACTTATTTTGGGGCGATGAAACTATAAAAATTGGGGGTCTTTCTTTTTAAATAAAAAAATAAAAATACAAGGGTACAATGAGCACCTAATAATAAAAGAACATATAAATAAATAAATAATTTAGCAGGCAAAGAAGTGCACAATCATGAATTTATATGCACGCTCGTGCTTTAATATGCGAGACCGTGCATTTCGTTGTCTTCTAAATTATGTTCTTTTATTATTAGGTGCTAATTATCACCCTTGTTTTTTTTATTTAAAAAGAAAGACCCCTAATTTTTAGCATTTTGTCGCCCCGAAATAAGTTCCGAGACCTAAGCACAACATCTTTGGTATCAGAGCCAGGTTTCAATCTTAGGAAAGACCCCTAATTTTTGCTTTTTGTCGCCCCAGAATAAGTTTCGAGACCCAGGCCCAACATTATCCCTTGATTGGAATTGTCACATTTCTATGTGTCTTAAGACTCAAAATTACTTAAAAATCAACTCTCTCTTTTTTTTTTTCTTCCCCTAGCTCTACTCATGTCCTTTTATAGTAAAAGCTAAGGTTTCTAGGTTATACATGGTCAATATAAGTGGGCAATATACACGGTTGTGTTTATTAGTATATACGAGCGTGTAACTCCATATGATCAGAAACAAAGTTCTTTAATCTTCACATGTTTGTAGAAACTTATATAGTTACCATATACAGTCATGTATGTCCAAATTGCTTCAAATCTTTGTTCCATGCTATGATTTCATCTGAATTCTTCTCTTTTTGGCCCAAGAAGGAAATTATCACCTGTAACTGCACTTGAAGCTGATTAGGTACCAAAATACTATAAATCTATAAAATAACAAGCAAAACTCATTAAATATAGGTATTATAGTCAAATAAGCATTTATCATAAACCTATTAGGAGAGTTCACAAATCGAATTAATACTTCTTAGGCCATTTTAACTATAAAGAGATTTCAGTCAAATTCTATTTAAGAGTAGAGATTGTATTTCTCGAGGAAGAATGTAGTTATAACTTGAGAATTCATTTTGATACAAGAAATATTAATTATTAATTAGAGTGAAGCTAAAGTATTCCTAGAGATTACTTAAATATAGTTTATTTATCAATTATTTTAATCTTGATCATTGTTTTAATTTAGTGCTTTAGAATTGTTCATTCATTTAGTTTTAAGTCAATCATTCGTCTTATTAGCTTTTCTATTCATTATTAGTCTAGATAGTTAATTTTGTGAAAATTCAGTAAATAATAAATAGTTCTCCAGTGATTAAAAAATAGTCATTGATGATAGTTATAATTACACTTTGCGGTTTTTGTTAAAACACATCAATGAAATTGCCAAATGGTTCGTGTCCTCAAATGTTGTAAGATTGTAAGCAGGTGACCAGAAGAATGCTTCATGAAAGAGGGTCAACTTGACCATATGTCAACCCACCAGGAAAGGGAATGACCAATTTGGTGGACTAGACATAAGGCCACTTGTCAAATTATTTAAATTTTAACTAGCAAGTGTATTATATTATCATCATGCTGAAGTCAAAGTCGGTCTTTTTTTATGGTGGAAATTGGGTGGTTCCATTTTCAAGCAAGTCAATTAAAAGAAAGATCAGTCTCACTTTGGTTTTATTCGCCAACAAATCAAATTAAATAACCAGTAGGAGACAAAATATATATATATATATATATATAGGTTATGATGGGTGCACAATTTGAGCTGAAACCGTGAATTACTGGAAGAGGGTAAGAAGAATATAGACAGGTTAAGAAAGAAAGAATTTCTATATTGGTAATTGAAGACCATCACGTTCTGACAGCTACTTAAATCCTTTGTTATTGTTGGCAGTAGATCACTTTCTAAACCACTTGCTTGTCTCAATAAAATAATAAATATTCATCAAAATCTCCATTTTAAAAATGTGTTTGATTGGATTTTTTGTTTCAGTTGTATCTAGTGGGAGCTAGCTTGTAAAAGTTGACCAAATGGTAAACCTTGGCTATTATACGGATTTAGGGTAGTGCACGTTCGCAAAGTGGAACTCTTAGCTGGTTTTTTAGGATTATTATAATGTTTTGGGGCGCACTTATTTGAGATAAGAAGAAGATGATGATAATGACAATAATAAAGCATGGAAGAGAGATAACTAGAGGGTTCATATTTAAAGAGAATAATGTTATGTAGTAGAGTTTTCACCATCCTATATCCTTCTAATTAACTCTTCCCATAAGTGTGGCAGTTTTCAAGGTTTTGTGTTAAGTTCTATCCTTAATTCGTTAACTTATATTCGCTTTTTAGTCTGTCTTCTTAATTTAAGGATTGCACTGTTTCCGAGGTCCTTAGGTGCTTTAAACCAGTGCTTTTATGTAAGTTGTAAATCCTGCAAAGTTATAAGAATAAATATTAAAATTGGAGTAGTGCGCATAAATGATGATGCTCAGATTTACTTATCTGTTTTCTATAGAAATAGTAATAAAAATTTTAAAATTTTAATTTATAAAAAATTAATTCGTTGTTGATTTGTCAAATAAATCACCATTTTAGCATGAAAAATATTTATAAATTAAAATTATTAAGAGTTATTTTAAATAACATGAGATCAAATAGAGCATGAGAGAGTAACAGAGTAGGGGGAGCTGAGGAAAACGAACAAAATGGAAAAGGGAAGAAAAAAAAAAAAAAGAGCCATAGAAACAGGACATTAGTGAGGGAACAAGGATATTATCATGCAATGGAGACGAGAGATGATTGACAGTCATGAAGAAATAGAGAATGAACTGAGAATAGAAAGCAATAGGATGGGGAAAGAAGCTGGCAAAACAAGAGGGAGAGAGCCGAACAAAAAATAAGGGAGGGCCCATTATGATTGAAAGAGAGGATGAAAAACAAAGCTTGACAAAAATAAAAACATTAGAAAGAATAAAAGAAACAAAGAAATTACCGAAAAGAATCGGCAGAGAAGCCAAAAAAATGCAGCAAGATGAAAAGGGTACGGAATAATGTAGAAAAAGAAGCACCATATTTCTACGTTGCGGAGGCACTGAGAACTCTTCAAAAGCCATCTAGAATCCGGTGTGGAGGAGGAGTCGAACAATATTCCATTTGACAAGCAGTTACATGGGCAAAGCTCCTAACTGTAACAATCTATCCATCATTTTTCCTTCTCTTTTGATTTCTGTAAAGTGAGGCCATCTCTGTTTCATCGTTTAGAGTATTCTCTGTTCGAAATTAACTTTGAATGTTTTTTAGAGATCAAATTCGAAGAGGTCGACTTCTAGAATTGGCAAATTAATAATTTCTTAATGTGTTCATGACGCTATCGTTTTAGTTGGCAATCACTGAACATAAAATTGAGAATATGGAATGTATTTTAAAATTCAGGATAATATTCAAAAATTAATATAAGTTTTAGATTGAAATATAAATTTTTATATTAAAAAAAAAAAAGAGAGCATGAACCACCCACTCAAATATGAAACCCCGATTGGTTAAAATCCCAATTCAGAGGCGCCAAATTAAGACCATCCAATGTGGCCTCTGGTTGTTCACCCTTCCCTTAGTCGTTCTCGAAAATTATGATAGTTGACTACTTGTAAAGGTACGTATGGCTAAGAATTTGTTGACTTGTGACAATGGTCGCTCAGTGTGATGACTTCTGAAATAATCTGTCAAATCAATTCCCTAAATAATTTTTTATTAAATTCATCGATTTTATTGGTCAGATATTCTGACGGAGCGGAAGTAAACCTACCCATTACCACATTACTGTAAAGTACAGCAGTTGACCTGAAGAGGCCAAATACACAAAGAGAGACTCGGACATGTGACTGGACTTGGACATTCAAAGTTAGCACTCTGATGCTTTAGTTAGTGTGTGTGATAGCCAGCTATGACTGACACACTCCGTCAAAGACCCCACATTCTCCGCTTGTACTTCTTTCAATTCATGGGTTGTGTGAATGTTCTCCATCGGCCTCGTCTCTGTATGTTCTTTGTCTTCCCTCTATCACGCGCATACACGCACATGGTGGTCACTACTTTTGTGTCCATATCTGAGTAAGGCTGTCGAGCTTGACAGCTTTCAGACTAACCAGACTGAGATCACGATGATATCATTTTTGAAGAAAGAACGATTATGACAACATTCTGGGAACTTGGTATCCCAAAGCCAATTTCCCAATTGTCTCTTTTATTTGTCGTTTTCTGCTCCATCTAATTCTTATTTTATACGTAAATACTCTTCCACTTATATGTTTTATAGTGGAAGATGAATGTACTTATTTTGATTCTTTTGGAATGTTTAGCAGATACCTTAGTGTGGAACCAATAATCATCGTGTCCGTAGAAAAAGATACATATGTGAGGAGGGTATATATGACGACATAAAGCAGGGGGTAGTTCACATTTATAAAAACAAATTTAACAAACCCAAGAAGTTTGTATACATTTTAGCTTTTTCACTCGTAATGCTTATACAATGGACGATGAAGTACTTCTTACCTGCCTTAATTCACATTTAAGTTTTTATTCTTTTTATTTTTTTGAGATAACAAACATGTTTAATAATAGGAAATTAAAATTTGTAAATTAATTTGTAAATTGTAGTTTATAACTAGTTAAATATTTCTGTAACTAATCCTTTTCAACATTAGAAAAAAAAAAGCAGAAGAAGAAGAAGAAGAAGAAGAATTCTGGCATTATACCAGCAACTGTCTATGTCTAGGTCTGCAAGAAACTAAAACCGATGACAACTTGAGTATGATGTTAAGGGCTAAAAACCTTATATTTAATATAGAAAGTGGAGGCTTCTATTAATCGATTTGAATATCCAACTAATTAATTCATCCTCCATTTAAAGTTTTTCCAAATAATAATTCGTAACACATAACAAGAGCCTTAATATTTGTCCCGGACCGTACGTAAAAGGGAAATAAATGCAAAAATACCTATTTTCGATTCCATCACACATTCGAAGGTGCTTTCCGAGGCCAAAACAAACTTCGATCAACTAAGACTTTCATAAGAACTCTTCATTGGGATGTGATCAACATCTTTCTACAGTTTTCTCAAAACATGAGCTCTCCTAAAGGGTTAAAAAATCTTAATGCTCACGAATGAATTGAGCAACTACATGAGATATTAACCTTTTTATATAGTTCTCATATCAGGCTTTCCCATCACAGACTCGATATGAGTCCGATCTACACTAATTATGGTCTGTTTTCTCATAGACTTCAACCAACTAATATTAGATCATTTATCAGGCTACTTTACTATCTTTATTCGAATCAAAATTATGTAACTTAATCGACAAGTAATTGAAATTTGAAAAATCCCACAATTAAGTATTGTCCACCAAATGGAAAATTATTAACATTCTCTCCCTTGGATAATACTTAATTGCAGTTTAAACTCAAGTTTAAAACTATTTTAAAACACGAATGAGAAATAATTTATTCAAAGATAATGAAAGTCCATCATTCTGTTGCATAAGGTTTCCGATACCAGAAAATATCAATTACATGTGTCATGTGTGATATAGATCTAATGCAATCATGAATACCTAATGCCTTACTAACATGAATGAGAAAATGGAGTGTGACAAACTAAGATGATATCTGTATGATCTAAAATGTACCATCTCACAGTTTGTAAGTCTCAATTTCTCTAAACTTTATGCTAAACTGCATTAGAGAAATCTTATTTTCTCTTACCAAATGATAAACTGCATTAAAAAAAACCTTTATATTCTCTCACTGAATGCTAAACAATATTAGAGAACATCTTTATGAGGTTAAACACTTATGCCCCCCTGTGTTAGGTTAATGTCCACGGATATACATATTAAATTGTATATCTTAATGACATAGACTCAAGGTCAATCTGTACATATGCCTATAATAACCTTCAAAATGCTTAAAGGTAACACTGATTCTAAGACTTTTACATGCATTATGACTAAATATGGAAACAAGGGGATAATAAAAGATGATCATCTTTATTAATAAACAACCATACTATCATAATACATAAGAATGTATACACATATAAGGAGCAAATACAATGATCCCTAAATACCAGTGTCTAAAGACTTCAAAACACTTATACTGAATACATGTCGGTTAGATACAAGTGGGCAAAGTCTTTTAGTTAAAAGATCAGCTAACATTTCCTCAGTCTTTAAATGTTCCGCTTCAATGTCACTTTTTTTAATCAATTCCTTTATAGTCAAATATTTGACCTCCAAATGATTATACCTTGTTATGTTCTTATTCTTATTACTAAGCAAAACAGTAGCAAGATTATTATAGTCTAACCGAAAGGGTCTAGCAAGTGAATCAACCACAGATAGCTCAGAAATCAAGTCTTTTAGCCAATCCACTTGTGTAGTAGCTCCATAACACTCTACAAACTCTACATACATCAAGGTTTAGATCGTTGACTAGTCTATATGTCAACCATATAATCCTTGATACCCTTTAAATATCTTAACACCCACTTGATTGCATTCCAATGATTTATACTTAGGTTAGTCAAATATCGACCCAGCAGTCTAACAGCAAATGTAATATCCGTTCTAGTGCACACATAAGCTTACATCAGGCAGGCTACCTGCCACACTAGAATAAGGAACGTTCTTCATAGCATCTCTTCTACTTCATTCTTTGGACACTGTACCAAAGATAATCTCTCATCGTGAGAGATAAGTGCTATAACCAGTTTATGGTCAGTCATATTAAACCTTTGTAACATATGCTCAATGTGTACTCTATGAGAGTCCTAATGAGTGTTGAGATCTGCCTTGGTGAATCTGCATACCTAGGATGAAAGATGCTTCACTCAAATCCTTTATGTCAAAGTGTTTGGTCAAAAGTTGCTTAAATCATGCAACATGATCAAGTCATTTGACGCAAGCAATATATCATCCATATATAGTAAGATAACTTTGCTCCCCCTGACCTTATACTATAAGCATTTTTCAAATTTGTTTTCTACGAAGTTGAAAGAGGTTAAACCTCATCAAACTTTAAGTACCACTATCTGGAGGCCTATTTTAAATTGTACATTGATTTTCTCAACTTGCAAACTTTGTCAGTATCTCTTTGATCCTAAAATCCTTCAGGTTGATCCATATAGACCTTTTCATAATAGTCCTCATTTAGGAAAGCAGTCATGGCATCCATTTAATGTAGCTCTTTAACACAATGAACTACTATTGTTATAATAACTCTGAATGCATCCTTAAAGGCCATGAGAGAGAAGCTAATAATAAAGTCAACCCCCTCTCTCTAATTGAACTCTTTGGCAACTAAATGAGCCTTGAACCGCTTAAATTTACCCTAAATGTCCTTGTTGATCTAAAATAACCGTTTACAGTTGACAAGTTTGTAATGTTGAGGTAAATCAACCAGCTTTTATACCTTGTTATGATTCATTGACTATATCTCCTCCTTCATTACATCCCACCATATATTCGCATAGAGTCCAGAAATAGCTTCTATAAAAATGACTGGATCCATAACATGTCCAATATCATAGTTTTGTTTACCCAAATATACTACATAATCAGATGAAATAGCAAGTCCTCTCATCCTTGTGGATTTTTGCAACTACATTAGTTCTTGTACCCTAGGAACCTATGTCTGGTTAGGTATGGGTTCCTATTTTCGAATAAGAATGGTAATCAAACCTTGATCCACATGATCTGACTATGTGAGCAACAAATATGTGATAAGTGTAAATTACATCATGTTTTAGGCCATAATTTAATATGTGTTTATCCATTAATATGATCATTTAGTATGTGTTTAGGTTAGAATTGTGTTTGTTTGTTAATTATTTATGTTTTAAGTGTTTTATGGGTTAGTACAAGCTTTTAAAGTTAAATATTATGTTTTAAGGTACCTTAATGTGTCTGCTAGTGTTTCAGGGTCAACATCGAAGAACAGAGGAGTTTTAGAAGACATTCGGGCTGAAACAACGACCAATACAATCGTGGCCTATGTCAAACAGACGTGCAAACACTAATGGACTTTATGTTTTGAGGGATTTTTGGGACCTTTCGAACCCCAAAAAAGTCCTAGGGTTACCCAAAACATAAGAGATTATTTAAAGAACAAGATAAAGAAGCAAAAGGGGCTTTTGACTCAACCACCTTGAAGAAACCCTAGAGAGAATTCATTGAGAGATTGAGAAAGAGAAGAAGGAAGAGAGAAATGAAGAAGAAGCTGACTTGACTTACTTCTCGGATAAGGAGTTTCTTAACGTCACTACCTCCTATTATTTGTTCAGATCGTATTTCCTGTTTATTTACTTTGTTATTACTGTATAGAATTGAGACTAACAGTTTGAAGATAGAATTATGAATGTTGAGATGTTCTAAACTCACCTTCAGAATTTTGTCTTTAAATTAATGAAATTTGATTGTTTATATCTTATTGGATTTTTTGTGGTTTAATTCTGGACATACATAATTTGATAATAAACTGAGAGGGTGAATCGAATGAAAAATAATTAAATTGGGCTAATGAGAGTTAGGTGATTTAATAGAACAAAAATTAAATCAAATTTGTAAGTTACGTGAACAGAGATATTGCATAGGTTTTGATAGTTTATTAGACAACTTTAGAACTAGTTAGGGTTTTGGATAGGTTGTTAATTCAAAAACCATAATCATTCAGTGAATTATATGAAGTGATTAGCATATCAAACTCTGGCGGAGTGTATTCAGAGCTTGATGCACTATCAATCCATCAGGAATAGGAAGATCTAGTGCCTTTAACTTACTTAAGAAATGAACCATCCTTATGATATAGTCCCTTACTCGCCTTCCCCAGTATACTTCATGGAGAACAATTCTTTACATAAGGTACTAATCTCGACATTGGATGAGACCTTGTACCTCAAGGACACTTTATCTAAAAACTTTTTTACTACGTTGGTGTCTAGTAGTCCACTTACTAGATGATCTAGGACCAACCTTTTGATGGTCAAATAAAACATCCTATTTAATCGCTCCCAAGTAGCAAAGGATGCAATCTCAGCTTCCAAGCTAACGGATGTAAGCAAAGATGATTTATTAGTCAGCACGACCATGTTGATATCTTTCATCCCTAAAGCAAACTTCACATCCTTCTTCCACTGCTTACAATTGAAATTAGTAAAGGTTTTAATTGTGATATTGTTGTTTTTTATTGAAACAGTGACTGCAAAAAGATAACGTAAAAAACATCACAAATGCAAGATAGCAATGATACTTAAAGCCTTAAAACAATATCTTTACTAAGAATCCAATTATATATATGGTTGAATACATAATACATAAAATTCGAGTTCCACATAAAAGTGATCATAGTACACACCATCAACTTTCATGACACTACCACTTGTGGATGAATAGATCATTCAAGCAATGATTTTCCTCTATCTTATGCCTTTATGCACATCTCAGAATCCCATGCAAGGCCAACACCTATCAGCAAAATAACCAAACATGAGACTAGAGACATCCTTAAACATGTAAGCAAAATGATTTAACTACTAACTTGAAAGGCCACTGTGGTGACTACAATCTCATCAGTACTCAAAGAGATCATAAACACAAGGGATACATCCTTATGTTATCCTCACACTCTATATGGGCATACGTATGTGACAAAATATCATCAATAAATGCTAAAACTGAATGCACAATCTAACTATCACATGCTTGCATTGAAGATATTCTCTGAAAATTTTATTTGAGATTTTCGCAGAAAAAATCTCATCAAAGCACATATCGTGCATCACTAAACATTGAGCTGATCACCTGAACTACGAGAACCTCATATATCTCAATCATAGCAAGTTCATTGCATGAAAATTCACTCAAAAAATGCTTTAGAATGTCTAAGTTCCTTTTTCTAAATTGAAATTACCAATGTAATTATTCCAAAAAATTAAAAATCACTTAAAAAATTCCTCTGACTCAGAAACTAGCCCAAAAGGACCCGAGGAACCATTGTGGGAATTTTGAAAATTTTTCCTTGTTTTTCAATGGCTGACATCAGCATTTCACTGTGCAACGTCACTGTGACATTAATGGTGGACGCGTGTTGCATACACCCCAAGCACACTGACGTGTTGAACCATTGTGTGATGTGTGTGGAGCATGCACCCTATGCGTAGACTCACCTATTCTATCTGGCACGTGCATCACATGCATCACATATGCCAAACACGCTTCTTCACTCATGAGCAAGGCCCCGGGATAGGTGATAGGGGTGTGTGATGGACACATCTATCTTGATGCATCCTGAATGTGGCAATTTAGAAGTCACCATCTGGTTAGTGTATGTAGCACATGTGCCAGCTCATCATGCATGCCCTGACCACTGTTCACTTGACGGAAACGTGTACCACACGCACCTAATGGTCTCCATCACTTACGATGTTTGAGGCAATTTTTGGCATGTTTCAAGCCAATTTTTCTTACTTTATGACTTGTTTTCAACCCATTTTTTCATGCTACATACTTGTAGCCCAATTTCACGTATCCATATGGACAAAAAAATTGAAAAATATGAAAAATATATTGAAAACTTCCAAAACCCTTATGGATAAAAATCAAAATTTTTCATTTTTTAGCCACCCAATCATGTAACCAATTTGATAGCACGTGTAACACATAACAAAAGTCTAGTGCTTGTCTCGAATCATATGTGAAAGGGAAATAAATGAAGTAAATGTGAAAATACCTATTTTTAGTTCCATCACACATTTGGAGGTGCTTTTTGAGGCTGAACAAGCTCCAATCAACCGGCACCTTCACGAGCACCAGGACATGGTTAACATCTTTCTACAATTTTCTCAAAATGTAGGCTTTCCTAACAAGTCAGAGAATCCTAATGCTCACAAATGAATTGAGCAACTGCAGGAGACTTTAACCTTTTTATATAACTTCTATATCAGGCTTCCCCATCATAGGCCTAATATAGGTCTAGTCTACACTAGTTGGGGTCCATTTTCTCCTAGACTTCATCCTATTAATATTAGATCATTTATCAGCTACTTTGTTATCTTTATCTTGATCAAATTATGTAACTTAACTTATAAGTAGTTGAAAATTGAAAATTTCCATAATTAAAATTTGTCCACCAAATGGAAATCACTCACATAATTAGTATTTAGCACTTTCACAAATCATCATAAGCTTTACTCCATTATTTCCCAAGTCACTATTGGATTAAGAGTTGAAGTCATTCTGATATTAATATTTACTATTACGAATTAGTTAGGGCATTATTCAATTTCCTAAACCATTATATATTAAGAGTTGCACTATTATTATAATTGCTTGTTTATCATGTTGTTAACTATAACTCCAATACCAATTGTTATTGCTTAACTTTGTTAACTTTTTTAGAGTAGAACTTGATCGTGTCCCATTGGGAGAACATACTTGAATATCTTTATTTGTACCTTACGAGGTAGCAAAGCCTAAATTTTAAATTTCTTTGTTGTTTTAGAAAAGAAAACATAATTAATAAACCAAATTTATATTAGGGTTAATTGCAAGAAAAACTTTTGTCAAATTTGCAATTATAGCCCCAATTTCAGAAGGAGTTAATAAAATGTTCAAACTTTCAATTTTTTCAAGTCTAGCCTGATCTTAGTGCCTCCGATATCTTTGCTGATATGATAATGTCATGCGTCCAAGAACCTTAATTAATAAGACATATTAAACTTAATTACTAAAAGTGACTTAGATTAATGAAATACAACGTTTCATGATAAAAACTAAAGCAACATTATTTCATGATAAAACTAAAATGACATTTTTTCAACAAGATTAAATCCCCAAATTTGTTAATCCCTCCTCCCAAACGTAAACACTGTTCTTTCTCTATTCCACAACCGTTGTTTAATTCCTCAACCGATTCTCCACGTACTTTTTCCCACTCTTTCGGACACATTGAAACCATATGTTCATCTTATTATGTAAATTTTTGTAAATTACGTAGGTGGAGTGCAAATACGGTAACTTATACAGTCAAGGATATGGGACAAACACTATAGCTCTAAGCACAACTTTGTTAAACAATGGCTTAAACTATAGTGCCTTTTTCAAAATTAGATGTGTTAATGATCGAAAATGGTGTCTCTCTGGCCCAATTATGGTCATTGCCACCAATTTCTATCCATCAAACAATGCCCTACCCAACAATGTTCATGGTTGGTGCAACCTTCCCTAACAACAATTTTCTTTTTCTCAACCTGTTTTCAAACAAATTACCCAATATAGAGTAGGAATTGTCCTAGTTTCTTATAGAAGTTTTTCGCTTCTTAGTTGGATTTCATTTTCTTTTAGTAGGAAAAAAAACTTTTGAAGATTGCATCAAGGTTTTTCGCCCTATTGTACTTGGAGGAATAAGATCGACAATCAATGGCCACTTTTATTTTAACTTAGTACTTATCATTAATGTTGGAGCCACTGGTGATGTTCATGCAAGGGTGAAAAACATATTGGAAACCCATATCTAAACGTTGGGGTCAAAACTGGCAAAGTAACTCCAAACTCGATGGACAAAACCTCTGATTTAAGGTCACCATAAGCGATGGTGGCACTCTGGTCTTTTAAGACATCGTCCCCATTGACTAGTCCTTCGGTGAGACATTTAATGTAACATAAAACACCTATAGAGCATATGCCTAAACATACTAGAGGATATTAAAAGACACACGCTATGAAAATGTCACATTAGGATAATCAAACTAGCTATTTAAAGGCATCAAACATATCATAAGCATTCTAAATGTTGAATTCTTCCCATTTCATTCACAATCATAAAAGTCACATGTCATTACAATTAATAATCCCTATATACCTTACACAACATTTGTTTGAGTTCAATCTCAGTACCCAAACTATAACATGAAATGGGATGTTAATACACAAGACTATAAACTAGACTTCTTAAATTTAGCTAATAAGATCTTTGAGCCATTCTTGTCCCCAAAATGTAAGTACTAGACTTCTACTATACCTTAGTAGCTAGAACTCCCTTGAATATGAAAAACAATGTTTCAATTTTGATGAGTTTGCGAATTCAGTGAGTGAACCATCATCGGTATATTCACTTAAGTCAGATCACAAAAACAAGTATATCAAAGTTTATCATACTTCCACAAGCATGTCCTGTAAACTAGCATTGCATATCACAATACATTATCCATTAACTTTAACTGCAGTTCACTATTTCAAAACAATTCAATAATACATTTCAATTCAATCTTTTGATACATGTAGGGATGTATATGTATATGCCCATATGTTTCCATTTTCATTTTTGTTTTGTTACAACCAAGTGCTTATTAACCTAATTTACTGTTCCATATTCGTTGTGGTCACCAATATCATTTCTGGCCCGTAGCCATTATGGATACTGAGTCTATGTCATTTGAGCATGAGGATCTTTTTCATAATCTTAAGCTCAAAGCTCTTTCCCCACATTGGTCACTGTGGTCACAACTCGTTATCTGATTATACATTTCAACGTGATGAGATGCATCATTTCATATGCGATGTTTTCATTTTCTTTCATTTTTGTGTACTCATTCCACATATATCAAACTCCTCAGATCTAAGTCTGGCATTTATCAATTAGTTTTACACACATTCCATATTAATATACAATTCATACAGAAGCATATATAAATGAGTTTACAAATCTAAGTTAACTAACAGTACGCACTAGAAAAGCTATTGCCACAATTTTCTAACAATGTCTAGATGTTGATGATCACCTTGTGCATCTATCATCTTGCATTACACACATAGTTCACAAATCACTAATTTGTTCAATTATATGAATATACAATCATGCACATGTATATGTTTTAGGTTTCAATGCATGCTCAATTGACTTTCAGGGTATGTATTCTTATACAAATATCTTGACCATTCAAACATTATAGCTTGTATGCATCTAGTTTACAATCAGTTTTATACCTTAAAGTAAGCTTGATTTACACAAAATTCATCAACCATACATTCACCAAACTTCTCTAGAAACATGTATATTCATACAATTACCTAATTCTCATTAACAATTACCTCGTGTTCCTTAATGATTATTTATTCATGCCTAATACACATTAATCATATCCTTAATATCATATTTGCATTCATAAGAATACCTTTATTCCTTAATCACATCATAATTTCCAGATTTGGTTACATTAATACCAAAATAATACATTCTTTAAGTTATGATGTCAATTAAACTAAACTTATCATACTCTTAACCAATTAATCAGGCAACAACCTAAATTCATTCCAAGCCTTAATCAAGACCAAATACACCAATTTAGAGTGACTTTTTCTCATCTGGTTCAACATGTACACAAAACAGAATTATCAATCTAGAACTGGGCCCATAATCATGGGGGACCTTGCCACGATCGTGATAGAAAGCAAGTAATCAGTCCATGGTCTTATAAAGTCTTTCTTCCTCAATTCTCCATGAATTTCACGTACTTATAGACATCACTACTACTTAAATTTTTTCTAGAATTCATGTCCTATAAAGTTACTTCATTTCATACTAGTCTAGCTTCCATATTGGTCACATTAAGCCCCACAAAAAACTACTCATTTGTTTCATTACCATTCACTTTATACCATCTTACATATAGTCCTAACTTTTCTAGATTTGAAAATACTTCAATAACACTTATCTTTGGCATGAATTTGTCGTCAATTGTACTTCAAATCCTAAATTAGATCATCCGTATAACAACCTAACTACTTTTTTCATCCATCCAAAAACAAAACAAAAAAGTAATCAATTCTTCCATCATTTTCTAACAAAACTTCAATATCAACACTACATTCAATCCATCCCTAATCAGTAATCATAAAATTCTTTTAATACATGCCACAATAGTTCAGTACTTCACTTACTTGTTCAGCTCAAATGCCACCTCAATGTATCAAGCCTGATTTGCCACACATGCATGCAAGATCATCGCAAGAACAAGGTGGGAGTAGGATGGTTTCAGTGAAGACAAGAAGATAACAACAATTACAACAATGTTCTGCTTCTATAACTATCTTATGAAGGATTTTTTCATAGATTTTAGTGTGGCAATTGAACATAATTTAGGTAGAAACACAGAGGTGGAGGGACAAGTAAGTTTCAACAGTCAAAGGAAGAAGAAGGATAGAGTTTCAGCAGAAAACAACAAGTAAAGAGACTCTGCCATATGTGTGTCATGTGGTGTGAGTGAAGGATGAGTTTAAGGACACTTGTCAAGTGTCTAGGCCAATTACATGTCCTCTCTTTAGGTTGCTATATTCACTTAGTTCCTAGGCCATTTGTCACTTAATTCTACTGCCATATGTCACTCAATTTATAGGCTTGATCATCCTAAATTTTCATGTGTCAACTTGTCTTGCTACTTGAAAATTTTCCTAGTCTAAATATCCATTTTAATTCATCAATCTTCCAATTGTACTAATAAGCTCCAAATTACTATTTGTAATCCATCCATTCTTTTTATTGGTAAATTAAAATATAAGACATTATAAATGAACAATCATGTTACAATTATTTAGAAACTTTCATACCTCGGAACATGTCAATTGAGTTCAATTTTTCTAAATCAAATTTCATGTGTGTATGCTCATATGATGCATATGAATGAAATCATAAAAATCATATCCTAAATGCTCCAAATTCATTCTAATATGATGTAATTCATATGACTAGGTAATCTAATACTCTAATCCCTCAGTAGGTTTGGAAATTGGATATTACAATTCCCTCCCCCCTTAAGAAATTTCGCTTTCGAAATTCTTACCTGATTGATCAAATAGATGGGGTATTATTTTCTCATGTTCTCCTCAGTTTCTCATATAGCTTCCTCTTTCGAATGATTCCTCTAAAGGACTTTAACCAAAGGAATTACTTTGTTTCTTAATTGCTTAATTTGATATCCAACTATTTTAATCAGTTCCTCTATAGGATTCAAATTAGTTACAATCTCAACCTCTTATATCAGTAATATATGTGTTAGATATAACCAATATCTCTTGAGCATACTATTATGAAATACATTATGAATCTGAGATATTTCTAGCGATAATGAAAGTTTTTAAGCTAATGGTCCATCTCTCTCAGTAATATCATAAGGACTGATATATCTAAGGCTTAATTTTCCCTTTTTATCGAACCTTAACACTCCTTGCTAAGGTGAGACTCGAAAAAATACCTTATCTCCTACTTAGGACTCCATATCTCTCCGGTGCTAATCTGCATAACTCTTATGCCTGTCTTGAGTTGCCTTAATCTTACTAAGGATCAATTTTACCTTATCAATGGTATTTTGAATCAACTCTGGGCCTTCAACAATCCTTAGGTCCTCTTCATCCCAGTACAAAGGTGCTGGATACCTTCAGCCATATAATGGCTTATATAGAGCGATACCAATGCTATTATAATAATAATTATTTTATGTAAATTCAATGAGTTCTAAATATTCATCCCATGCTCCTTGAAACAACAAAATATAAGACCTAAGCATATCCTCAATAGTCTGAATAGTCCTCTCACTCTGTTCGTCTATCTGAGGATGGAACGTTGTATTAAAATTTAACTTTGTACCTAATGTTGTATGTATGTTGCCCGAAAATCTAGAAGTAAATCTAGGATCTTGATCTGATACAATAGACGTCGGGACCTTATGTAACTCACTATCTCATTTACATATCTCCGAGCTAACTAATTTAGTGTGTTATTCTCTCTAATAGGTAAGAAATGAGTTGATTTTGTTAATCTGTCAACAATGACCCAAATGGTATCACGCTGCCTCAAAGTTCTTGACAAACCTATAATAAAATCCTCTGTAATCCTCTCTCATTTCTACTATAGAATAGGTAATGACTACAATTTCCTAACTGGTGCTTGATGTTCTGCCTTAACTTATTGGCATGTCAAACATCTGGAAGTATACTCAACCTCCTACTTCTTCATCCCTAGCAATTAAAAACATTGTTTCAGAGTATTGTACATCTTGGTAGTACCAGGATGCATGGCATAGGCTGCTATTTGTGCTTCCTCCAAAATTTCCTTTCTCAAACAATCAACATCTAGTACATATAATCTCTACTTTAAACATAATGTATAATTTCTAAACTCAAACTCAAAACTCATATTCTCTACAATCTTCACTACTTCTAGGTTATTACTTTTAGCTATTTTAATCTTTTGATGTAATATCGGTCTTAGCTTCAACGTAGCTAACAATGCTTCATTCTATCCCAAACTTAGCTCAATATTCAGTGCTCTAAGTTGAACTAGATTTGGTAACCTCGATGCTTGAATTTGTGCTACACTACTATTAGATTTCCTACTTAATGCATCAGATACAACATTAGCCTTACTTGGATGATATTCTATCATGCAATCATAATCCTTAGGCAAGTTAATCCACCTCCTTTGTCTTATATTAAGTTCCTTTTAACTCAACAAATATCTCAAACTTCGTTGATTTGTAAAAATCTAAAATGTTTCACCATATAAATAATGTCTCCAAATTTTCAAAGCAGACACTACTGTAGCAAGCTCTAAATCATGAACTGGATAATTAAACTCGTGAGGCCTTAACTGTCTCAAATCGTAAGCAATCACTCTACCATACTGCATCAAAACACACTCTAACCCTTGGTGTGAAGCATCACTGTACACAACATATCCTTCAGATGTAGATCGAATAGCTATCATTGGTTCCATAGTTAATTGATGTTTTAACTCACCTTTGACATTCATCAGTCCATTAAAAAGGTACACTCTTCCTCAAAAGCTTCATCAAAGGGGCTGAGACTAACGAAAACCCCTCAACAAACTTCCTGTAATAACCTGTTAGCCTAAGAAAACTCCAAATCTCAAATACATTTCTAGGTGCTTCCTACTTCATCACTTCCTCTACTTTCTTTGGGTCTACCTATATGCCCTATTCAGACACTATATAACCCAAGAACACCATCTAATCAAGCCAGAATTTACACTTACTAAACTTGACATACAATTACTTCTCTCTCATTATTTGTAAATTAACCTCAAATGCTCAAAATGTTCCTCTTTACGCCTCGAATGCACCGAGATATTGTCGATGAATATAATAACAAAGTAATCTAAGTAAGGTCGGAATACTTTATTCATCAATGTCAAAGGTCATTAGAGCATTCGTCAATCCAAAAGGCATCACCAAAAATTCGAAGTGTCTATATCTAGTTCTGAATACACTCTTTAGTACATCGCCTTCTATTATTTTCAATTGATAATACCCTAACCTCAAATCTAGTTTAGTAAACACCTGATATCCCTGTAACTGATTAAGTAAATCATTTATTCTTGGTAGGGGATATTTATTCTTCACTGTCACTCGATTTAGTTCCCTATAATCATTGTATAATCTCAAAGTCTTATCCTTCTTCTTCATAAAAAAAATTGGAGCTCCCCAAGGTGACACGTTGGGTCTGATAAAATCTTTATTTAACAGCTTCTACAACTGAGTCTTAAGTTCTTTAAGTTCCACATGTGCCATACTATAAGTAGAAATAGATATAGGAATAGTATCTAGGACAAAGTCAATGGTGAACTCTGTTTCCCTATCTAGTGGTAATCCCAGTAAGTCAGTGGGAAAAAGGTCTACAAAATCCCAAACAATAGGAATATCCTCTAATGTTTGTTTAACTAGGGAATTAGTCACAAAGGCCAAATAAGCCTCATATCCACTTTGAATCAGTCTAAAAGTGCTCATTGATGAAATAAGTCTGGCTGGTACTACTTGACTAACACCTCAAAATATTACCCTTGGTTGAGTAGGGGATTTAAGAATAACTTCCTTAATGTAAAAATTCATCACAATCCTATAAACAATAAGCTAGTTTATACCTAAAATAAGGTCTCTCTTTCAACTGCGGTGCTATAAAATCAGCTTTCAACTCAGCATGATCAACCAGAATAATACACCTTTTATATTCTTCTCCAATCACTGTAGTACTACTACTTACTAAAGTTCTCACCTTTAAGCCAAGTTTCAACATCTCTCTCTCATAATGCAATTTAGATGCCAGATGTGGGATAATAAATGAATGTGCAGATCCAGGATCTAATAATGTAAATGTCTCAAAATTAAAGACATGTAACACACCTGCAACAACATCTGCAAATCCTGCACTTCCTGTCTTGTAATAGCAAAGATCCTAGCCTAGGACTATGATTGGTTACTTCGTACCTTCATCCTAACACTAGGACCTCATAAATTTGCTTTGCCCCTACCTCTGCCTCTCTATCCTACTTCACTGGCTCTGCTATGTTGAATGGTCATCTCCATCACTAATCCTCCTCTTACTCTAGACTGTGCTCCTAAAGTTGCTAGACAGTCCCTAATTTGATGCTCTAAAGAGCCACAGTGAAAACAAGCTTCTGATACCTTCCAACATACTCCTCCATGACTCTTTCCACAATATTCACAATTGGGAATCTGTTGTGTTTGTCTACCATAAGTCTATCTGTTGGGCCCCGCTTCCGAAGCCCAACATTCGGAGGTCGGAACGGCCTGGAGGGCCCACCGCTCATAACTTTCGGAG
>JAOSBN010000005.1:26109080-26131750 GCA_027563595.1 Erythroxylum suave
TTAATTAATGTTAATCTAATTTACTCAATTTAAGCTAATGCTGCTTAATTAAAAAGAAAAGTTTTGGGGCTAACACAATATGCTCCAGAAAAGTTATTTCCTTGATGTTCCTGCAATGTCTAGATGTTGACGATCACCTTGTGCATCTATCATCATGCATTACACACATAGTTTATAAATCACTAATTTGTTTAATCATATTAATATACATTCATGCACATGTATATGTCATGTTTCAATGCATGCTCAATTGACTTTTCGGGTATGTATTCTTATACATATATCTTGACCATTCAAACATTATAGTTTGTATGCATTTAGTTTGAAATAAGGTTTATACTTTAAGTAAGCTTGATTTAGTCAAAATTCATTAATCATACATTCACCAAAATTTTCTACCAACATATATATATTCATACAATTACCTAAATCTAATTCACAATTACCTCATGTTCTTCAATGTTCATTTATTCATGCCTAATACACATTACTCATATCCTTAAGATCATGTTTGCATTCATAAGAATACCTTTATTCCTTCATCACATCATAATTTCTAGATTTGGTTACATTGATACTAAAAGAGTACATTCTTTAAGTTATGACATCAATTAACCTAAACTTATTATGCTCTTAACCAATTAATCAAGCAATAATCTAGATTCATTCCAAGCCTTAATTAAGTTGAAATACACCAATTTATAGTGACTTTTCCTCAGTTGGTTCATCATGTACACAAAACAAAATTTATCAATCCAAAACTAGGCCTACGATTATAGGGGACCTTGCCATGATCGTGACAAAAAGCAAGTAATTAGGTCACAATCGTGCACAATCTTTCTTCCTCAATTCTCTACAAATTCACATACTTAGAGACATCACTACTACTTGAATGTTTTTCAAAATTCATGTCCTATAAAGCTAATTCATTTCATGATAGTCTAGCTTCCATAATGGTTACATTAACTCCCACAAAAATCTACTCATTTATTTCATTACCATTTACTTTATACCATCTTACATATAGTCCTAACTTTTCTAGAATTGAAAACACTTCAATAACACCTAACTTTACCATGAATTCTTTATAAATTATACTTCAAATCCCAAATTAGATCGTCCATATAATAGCTTATAAACTACTATTTTTGTAGATCCAAAAACAAAACAGAAAAATAGCCAATTCATTCATAATTTTCCAACATAACTTCAACATCAACACTACATTCAATCCATCGCTAATCAGTAATCATAAAATTCTATTAATACATGTCACAATAGTTCAATACTTCACTTACTTGTTCAGCTCAAATGCCACTTCAATGTATCAAGCTTGATTTGCCTCTCTTGCATGCAAGATCATCGTAAGAACAAGGTGGGAGTAGGATGGTTTTAGCAAAGACAAGAAGATAACAACAATTACAACTATGTTAAGCTTCTATAACTATCTTTATGAAGGATTTTTGCATAGATTTTAGTGTGGCAATTAAACAGGATTTAGGTAGAAACACAGAGATGTGAGGGAGAAGTAAGTTTCGATAGTGAAAGGAAGAAGAAGGAGAGAGTTTTAACATAAAACAACAAGTGAAGAGACTATACCATGTGTGTGTCGTGTGGTATGAGTGGAGTATGAGTTTAAGGACACTTGTCAAGTGTATGGGCCAGCTACATGTCCTCTCTTTATGCTGCAATATGTCACTTAGTTCCTAGCCCATTTGTCACTTAATTCTACTGCCATATGTCACTCAATTTATAGGCTTGGTCATCCTAAATTTCTATATGTCAACTTGTCTTGCTACTTGAAAATTTTCCTAGTCTAAATGTATATTTTAATCCATCAATCTTCCAATTATAATAATAAACTCAAAATTACTAATTGTAATCCATCAATTCTTTATATTGGTAAATCAAAATACAAGACATTAGAAATTCACAATCATGTCACAATCATTTAGAAATTTTCATATCCCAAAATATGTCAATTTAGTACAATTTTTCTAAATCAAATTTTATATGTGTATTATACATGTGAATGAAATCATAAAAATCAAATCCTCAATGAACCAAATTCATTTTAATATGATATAATTCATGTGCCTAAGTAATCTAATTCACTAATCCCTCATTAGGTTTGGAAACCAGCTATTACATTTAATGGCCTCCAGTTTAACTAAAACTAGAAAACAAAACCCAATATTTACATAATCAAGCGTCCATAATTAAGACATAATCTAGTTAGTATCTCAAAAGTTTTATCATGAAACAACTTTGTTTCATGTAACGATGTCATTTTAGTTTCATGAAAAGATGTCATATATAATTGAGACAGAGTTTAATTAGTGTCTAGTGTTCAAAGTTTTATCACAAAACGATGTCATTTTAATAATCTAAGTCATTTTTGTTAATTAAGGTTGATGTGTCTTATTAATTAGGGTTCTTGGCCACGTGGCACTGCCATGTCAGTAAAATTGAAAAAAATAAAAAAAGTTATGCATTTTATTACCGCTTTTTGAAGTTTAAGCTATAATTACAAAATTTCAAAAAGTTTGAGATTTTTATAATTAACCATTTATATTATAGAAGATATCAATTTTATTCAAAATATTGTTAATGGATTTCGAACATTTTTCTTATTATAAATTATCCACTTCTTAAGGTCTTTTCTAATATGGAATAAAATTTTAAGATGTCGATATACAAGTGAATGGAAAATAAAATTAAAGATATTATAATTAAAAATAGTAAAATTGCTAGAATCATGAATTCTGCTATCAAAACCAAATTCAGTTCATCTGTTCTGGCCTATAAAATTAATATTTAACCAAAAGAATTATAAACTACAAACTTAGTTTAAAGGTTTAACACATACTTCGAGTTCTTAAAATCTTGAGGTTTTTATAGGCATAAACTTTTTGCACGAAACTGATTTTACTGATTCAACTCAAATTGATGTATATTTCGAATATACTTAAGGCTAATTTTATTCACTTCAACTCAAATTTTCGGAATATACTTAAAGTTTATGTATTAAAGCATTCTAAAATTTAAATATTGTTTATACTGATTAACCGAGTAAAAATTAAAGGTATTAGGTGTAACTTAAGAATTATGATGTTGTCTGGGGGCAATTAACTTGCAATTACGGGGAAGTACTAATTTTCAATAAAAACGACTTGCTCTATTTCTCAGACGATATATTCAGTCCATACACGGAAAAATTTGATGGCATCACGTGGTATACAACTCCAATTCAAAAAAAGTGTTAACTAATTTAATAGAGACTATATTTGAGTTAACAATAACCGTTTGTATCAACATCTTTAAATATTATTTCATCTTCAATTTTTTTAGTATTTGACGACATTATTATTTAGACATTGATCCTAACGGACACTTAGTAATTGGCAACTGGAAGTCCATTACAGGTCATGGGTCGGATTAAGTTGTTCACGTTCTAGTCATGATTTGGAATCAGAAGCCAACTCATATCACTTATTGACCATGCCTTCTAAACAAAAGTAAAAAATTTAACATGCTTAGCACATAAGGCTCGTCGGACTTGTGGGAGTCCAGAAAGAGTCAATAATATATGCAATATTCTCTTTGTATTTTTAGGAAGAAAAACATTTTCTGTAACTTAAACTTAAGACCTTATTGTCATAAAAGACTAACTTTACCGGTTGACTGAAAGCTTGGCCTCTAAAAGCATTTATGAAATGTGTGGAAGAGTTCAATAAGAGGGGTGTATGAGAAGCTTTTGATTATCATTCTTGCACAAGCCAATTCGTCATTACGGCTGATCCTAGTTAATAAATGTCCCTTAAATACTGCCTTTCAAAAGAAAATGTCCCTTAAATACTATCCAAAAAGTCTTTTTTTTATTTTTTCCTTCGGATGGATAGCTCGCTATATGCTAGTGAACCAATTATACTCCTTCAAGTTATGGTCAAATGGTCGTACTATTTTAACTAGTTCCAGTCCCTATGTCTAATACTGAAAGATTTTCAGTCAAGTATGTAACTATTAACTTATTCAATAAATTTAGAACATAAACAACATTTGGTAATAATAGTAACCTAGGCAATTATGAATTGCATACAGTGTTTCAAATTGATCACTGTAATTATAAAATCGTAAAAGCATTTTATGAATCCATAGGCTTTAATGCAAAGTAATGATCAGTTGATTTTACACTATTTTTTAACTAATAAGTAATTATTTTATTAAATCTAAAACAATAAACTTAAATTCATTTTCTTCTTTCAGCAACCCATTTGGGTTTGATTTTTGTCTGCTTGCTTCCCCGTCGACTGTGGAGCTCTAATTATGATTTCTTCTACCCTGATTCATTTTTGGCTTTCCTTCCCCGTCGTCGCTCCCGTGCATTTATTCTACTCATACTTTTTTATTGTGATTGCTTATTTCCACTGTAATGATGTTGCTACCAAAAGACAACCATGGCAACCAATCAAACAAAGGCAAGTGTGATTCATCTTTGGCAGCCTAAAAGGCGTGATAGATGTGTCCTTTAGCTTGGATAACTCAAATAATTCATGGTTTGTGATGTGTTTTTTTTTTTTCTTTCTTCCTTTAATCCAGAACTGTATGACCAATAACGCTCATGTTCTTTTTTAAAGCGCAAGTTAAATTGCCTGCAATCTCAGCCCTTTCAATCCATTTCAATATTTGAACCTTCTAAGGCTGGGCTGTGGAAGCAGAGATAATTGACAGTTTTGGGGGAAGAAAGTTGAAAAACATTAGAAAAGAAGCGAGAGACAATTTTGTTGACGCTTATTTATACTAGAATGTTAATTTAATAAGCAACCTCAGTGAAGGCAGGCAAAGGAAGCAGAGAAACCCAAATGGGTTACGTGGAGAAGAAAATTAGGAATGTCAATTTTGACCCAATTTAGCTTAATTTTGGCTCGAATTGATCACATCACAAATCTAATTTTGTCAAAAATGATGTTATTTTTTAATTTTTTAAAAAATATATAAGGTTGAGCGGAGTCAGCCCGGCTTGTTCATGACTCATCCGGCCATGGATTGGTCCACGAGCCACCCAACCTGTGGATCGAGCCAGACAACCTCCCTAAAGAAAATGAATTAGATTTATTGATTAAAATTAATAAAAAAGTATTTATTAGTTAAAAAATAATATAAATATGACAACCACGTGGTAAGTATAAAAAGGTCTGATGTGGCTATTAACAAAAAATTAGCATTAGACTACTTTCGAAATAAATTGAAAGTTCAAATATTTTAGCATTACTATTTAAATTTTTTACTAGTATTGTAAAATGAAACAAAGTTTGAAATTTTTTATAACTTACCCATTATTTATTTACAAGTTTGATGTCTACTATTAGTCCTTAAGATAACATTTTAATTGTGCAGCAACTCCTCCAGGGATATTCTAACTCAAATTCACCTCCGAATTGCACTATTGAGCTTGATTTCCATAAGGAGTTTAACAGTGTACGTTAGAGTTTCTTATGGTAGACGATGGAAGCATTTGGTTTTCCAAACATCTTCTTCAATTGGATCAAGGAATGTGTTACTAAGGCCACATGTACGATATTGATCAATGACAGTCCCTCAAAATTTTTAACGGCTAAGCAAGGACAGAAGCAAGGGGATCATCTTTCTCCTACCTCTTCACCATGTGCATGGAAATGCTCAACCTTATCATTTGGCAAGAAATAGCTCTAAACAGTAAGTTTAGATACCACTTGAAGTGTAAGAAACTTGTAGATGATCTATTGTTGTTTTGCAAAGCTACTACTGAGTCAGTATGCAGCTTCATGCAAGCTCTTGATAGGTTCAAAGAACTCTTAGGGGTAAGCCTTAACCTCAACAAGAGCCATCTTATTTTCTCTAAAGGAGTTGCTCTAAAAGCCTCTACACTAACTTCACTCAAAGGAATGATTGCGCAAACTCCACCCCTAATATACCTGGGCCTCCCTACATAGACCAAGAGATTAATGATTCTTAACTGTTATCCCCTTGAAGTGTAAGAAGCTTGTAGATGATCTATTGTTGTTTTGCAAAGCTACTATTGAGTTAGTATGCAGCTTCAGGCAAGCTCTTGATAGGTTCAAAGAGCTCTCAGGGTTAAGCCTTAACCTCAACAAGAGCCATCTTATTTTCTCTAAAGGAGTTACTGATTGTGCAAACTCCACCACTAGTATACCTGGGCCTCCCTACATAGACCAAGAGATTAATGATTCTTAAGTGCTATCCCCTTGTTGAGAAAGTTTAGAAGAGAATCGAATCTTAGGTAAATAAATTCCTTTCTTTTGCTGGGAAAGTTTAACTCATAAAATTGGTTCTTAGTTCATTATATGTTAATTGCAGCACTCATATATTCCTTTCCAAAGGGTTCATAAAATTGGTTGAAATACTACTTAAGGATTTTTTTATGGAACCACTCGATAGAAATTAAAGATGGTGCCAAATTTAAATGGTATGACATTTATTACCTAAAGGTAGAAGGAGGGCTAAATATTCTTTCAGTGAAAACCACCAACTAGATTCTCATACTGAAACATTTACGGTGGATTCTTGAAGACAGGAAAACGTTATGGATAAGGTGGCTACAATTTGTTGTGTCTAATTTCTATTGCTTTCAATTGCCTTTATATCTTGATTTTTGTTAAAAATCCTTGTGTTTTGATCCAAATGTGAGATTAACTAAGTTAAAATGTTGTGAATATTACATGAATGTTAATTGGATTATTTTGTGAATATTGCATTAAAACACCAAAGTCATGTGAATTTTGCTGAAAATTAAAAAAGAAAGAAAGAGAAAAAAAGAATAAAGAATAAAGTGGTGATATATGTCACCACCTTAAATTGCGTAACATTTAATGTAATTAAATGTTATGCATGGTGCAAGGTGATGATTTTATGTCGCACCCATGCATGGTTAATGCACAAGCGTGACAAGGGAGTCACACCCGTGACTCTCCATGCACACCTGTGAGAAGTTTTAAGATTAATTTGTCTTTAATATGACAGCTTATGATGTTAAGGCACGCAACCGTAAACCTAGAACAATCTATAAAAAGTAAAAAGGGATGGTGGCTAAAGAGGAAGTTTTCCATTCACTGCTTCATTCATTCATTTACATAAAGACACAGACATGGGAGGTGCAGAGAGATAGAGATAAAGAAGATAAACAGAAAAGAAACAAAGAAAGAAAACATAAGGAGTTAGGAAGAAGAGCAAAATGATAGAGAGGTGGAAGCTTGAGAGAGGCCGAAAGCGAGAATTGAAGCTTAATCCCATTGAACTTGAGTGAACATTCATCTAGGGAAGAAGTTAAAGCAGCTAGAAGCTTAAGAGGGACTAGAGATCTCCACAACTCTTCATTCGATGATTTGTTTACCTGTTCTATTCCTCATTTGTTGCTTGTTTCTTTCATTTTACTATCTATTATTAACTGACTTATACTCTTATGAGTTTAGCCGACTATTATCTATTTCTTTTGATAATCCATTCGATATTCACTATTTTATTATTGCTTTTAATACTTTTTTCATAGTAATATGCGATTAAAGTGTTTAATGATGATGGATATCGTGATATCCGTAATGGGCTGATCTCTTTTCTTAAGAATTAATGTAGCTATTTAGTTGAATATGCATGATTGGTTACGGATTTGTTGTCTTATTTATTTATTTTTGGTTTCTAAACTGAATGGGTGTAATAGAATGACCAAACTTTTCATCATTTTATTATTAAATGAAGATTCAAGAGATGAAGTTTAATACAGATCGAGAAACTATAGACACTTAGGTTAATAACTGGAAATATATTAACTTAAGTGATAATTGGTAGTCAGGTTTTCATAATTAATTCAGATAATATCTTGTTGAATACGAAAATTAGACTAGTTCATTTTTTGAATCGATTTAGAACCTAAATATTAATTTTAGTAAGAGAATAATCCAATAATTTTCTTTAATCAGGCATAGGAGATTAAATCAATGAAATTAATTCTGAAGAGTTTTTCCACTTCTATTAATCTATTTGTCTTCGCTCCCAATTGATTCTGTCTAATTTTCAATTTAATTTCATAATTTTCCTTAAAAGCTTTCACTCAACAATCGGAATAAATTTTATAGGATTGCATTGTTTTTATTTTTATTTTTAATTCAAACTTAATTTAAGTTGATCAATTTTACCTCCGCAGTAGACGACCTTGGGTTTCAAAGAGAAGTTGTTGATCCATAATTTCTGTGACTACCAGCAATTGGTAGATGCTGCACTCCAGGTTGAGAAGCTGGAGAATATAAGGAATGAAGTAAGCAGGAAGAGGAAGAGTCAGGAGCAATTTTCTAGAAAGCGTGTGAGTGCTCTAATACCTGAGAGGGGTGTGAAAAGCTACCGCATATAGAGTGAGGCAGGGAGTAGTGCCTCTACTAAGAATAAGCAAGTAAGGGCAGTGTCAGTGCAAGCCTCAACAGCAGGAGGCAATAGCAGGGTGGAGAGGAGCAGGAACATGAACCCCTAATGTGAACATTGTGGTAAATTGCACAGGGGAGAGTGCTTCAAGTTACTGGTGGCATGCTTTTGATGTGGAGAGAAGGGACACATGATCAGGGACTGCCCCCAAGTAACAAGGCAAGAGGGGTCGCAGTTGCAAGCCCCAAGGAGAGAAAAATAGTGGGACCCAGGCCAGTCACAGAGGTGGGCAGTTCTGGAGCTATAAGGAAGGCTATTCCTCCAGGAAGGCCAAGGGGTCAAGTACAAGCAAGGGTATTTGCCATGACAAGGGAGGAAGCTGCAGCCGCACCTGAAGTTGTCACGGGTATGACTCAGTTACTTAATTCTGAAGTATATGTTTTGATTGATTCTGGCTCCACGCATTCATTTGTTTATGCAAGTATGATGTTGCATGATGTGAATTCAGTTCCTTTGAATAGTCCTTTGCTTGTTAGTACACCTCTAAGGAGGAATGTGATAATCAGTCAAGTGCATAAGGGTTGTGAACTCTTCATTGACGGTGCTAGACTGGTAGTGGACTTACTACCTCTAGACCTAAAAGGCTTAGATGTTATACTTGGAATGGATGCCATGGAGAAGTATCAAGCGAAGTTAGATTGCAGCCTTAAGGAGGTGGAATTTAATCTAGGCAATGGAGAGAAGGTGATTTTCAGGGGGGATAAGAGAGTACCATCACCAAGAATTATTTCTGCTTTGCTAGCTGACAGGATGATGAAAAAGGGGTGTGAAGCCTTCTTGGCACATGTTGTTGAGGCTGAGGTGAATGAAAGGAGGCTAGAGGATTTTCCAATTGTAAGGGAATTTCCTGATGTGTTCCTAGAGGACTTACCTGGTTTGCCACCGGTGAGGGAAATCGAGTTTGCCATCGACTTGATTCCTAGAACCGCACCCATTTCCATACCACCGTATAGGATGGCTCCAGCTGAGCTGAAAGAGCTTAAGGAACAGTTGGAGGAACTGTTAGAGAAGGGGTACATAAGACCGAGTTCGTCACCATGGGGAGCGCCGGTTTTGATTGTTAGGAAGAAGGATGGGACATGACGGATGTGTATCGATTACTGGAGACTCAACAAGGTTACCATCAAAAATAAGTATCCTCTACCTCGGATTGATGATTTGTTTGACCAGCTGCAGGGAGCCAGGGTCTTTTCCAAGATTGATCTCAGGTCAGGCTATCATTAGCTTAGAATCAAGGAGTCTGGTATGAGTAAGACAGCCTTCAGGACACGATATGGACATTACGAGTTTTTAGTCATGCCTTTTGGTTTGACCAATGCTCTAGCTGCTTTTATGGATCTTATGAATAGGGTCTTTAAGGAGTATCTGGATCAGTTTGTCATAGTGTTTATAGATGACATTCTGGTATACTCCAAGAGTGAAGGGGAACATGAGGAACATCTCAAGATAGTTTTACAGATGCTGAGAGAGAGGGAACTTTATGCTAAATTCAGCAAATATGAATTTTGGCTCCATGAAGTGGTATTCCTTGGACATGTAATTTCTGAGAATGGGGTACATGTTGATCCAAAGAAAATTGAAGTAGTGGTGAAGTGGCATGCACCTAAGACAGTGATGGAAGTGAGGAGTTTTCTGGGTCTGGCAGATTACTATATGAGGTTCGTGGAAGGATTCTCTATGATTGCTGTTCCACTTACTAGGTTATTGAGGAAGAATTAGAAGTTTATGTGGAGTGATGAGTGCCAGAAGAGCTTTGAGGAGCTCAAGAGAAGATTAACAAGTGCTCCAGTTTTGATTTTGCCTACTAGAGAGAAGGGCTATACAGTGTATAGTGATGCCTCAAAAAAGGGTTTAGGTTGTGTATTAATGCAAGGAGACAAGGTAATAGCATATGCCTTGCAGCAACTGAAGCCTTATAAGTTAAATTATCCAACCCATGATTTGGAATTGGCAGCAGTGATTTTTGCTTTACAGATTTGGAGACATTATCTATATGGGGTTTAGACGAGGATCTTTACTGACCATAAAAGTCTTAAGTACTTACTGAGTTAGAAAGAGCTGAATTTGAGACAGAGAAGGTGGATTGAGTTGCTTAAGGATTATGATTTGTTGATTGAGTATCATCCAAGAAGGGAAAATGTCATGGTGGATGCCTTGAGTAGGAAATCATCAATAGTCTACATTCAAACAGTTTATCTGCCTTTACTGAAAAAGATGGCTAAGCTTAGGATAAGCTTGAGACAGGAGAAACCCGACTGTATGGTTTCTACTTTTAGAGTGAGACCGATACTCAGAGAGAAGGTTAGGGAGTTACAAGCATAGGAAACAGAATTAAGCAAGCTTCGAGAAGAAATTCAGAATGATAAGAAGTCTAAGTGGTAGTGAGGGGTGATGGACTCATGAGTGTCAAAAATAGGCTTTGTATCCCAGATTTCAAGGAGGTGAAGGATGAAATACTGGATGAGGCACACAATGCGCCTTATGCTATACACCCAAGTAGGACTAAGATGTATAGAGATTTGAGAGAGCATTTATGGTGGAAGGCATGAAGAGAAATGTAGCAGAATATATGAGTAAGTATCTAGTTTGTCAGCAAGTCAAGGCTGAACACCAGGCACCTTCAGGCAAGTTAAGGCCATTGTCCATTCCTGAGTGAAAGTGGCAAAGGGTGACTATGGACTTTTTGATGGGTTTGCCTAAAACTAGTAGGAAGCATGATGCCATATGGGTTATTATTGATTGGTTGAGGAAGTCAGCCCATCTTCTGGCAATTAAGCAGACTGATTCTTTGCATGTGTTAGCAAAGAAGTATATTGAAGAGATAGTGAGATTAAATGGAATTCTTAACTCTATAGTTTCTAACAGAGATCCTCAGTTTACCTCGATATTCTGGGAAAGTTTACAAGAGGCTTTGGGAACCAAGTTGAGTTTTAGTACTGCCTTTCACCCTTAGACAGATGGTCAATCTGAGAGGACCAGTTCGATCCTTGAGGGAATGCTTAAGGCATGTGTGATGGATCTCAAAGGAGCTTGGTGAGACAAAGGTTTGCTTGGGACTCGAACTTTCCTCGAATTCTATCGCCAACACCCTTGTACGATAGTCTCACTTAGTCCGCTTTAAGCAAGACTCAGCCCTCAACAAACCCTTGAATTGTTTCGCTCGCACACTCGAAGAAACAATGCTTAAGAAAGTAATAAGAAAGATAGGCAACAAGGAAAACAACAGAGATACGGCTTAAACCAACCTTTATATACTTTCCCTCAAAAGAATACAAAGAATGCTCTCTCTCTGAAGTCCCCTCTCTCTGAGTTGAGAGCAAAGCTCGAATGAGCTATATATAGGCCTCTATTCAGAATCCCACTGAATCTGAACTACCTAATCCCACTCAAACTGATCTACCTAAGATCGAGCTAAGATCACGTCTATCTCTATTAGATTAAATCACACGGACCAATTAGATGACACCCCCATCTAAATAGGACTCTAACTAATAAGATAGAATCTACAAGATAACAAAAAGATAGAATTTACATTCCACTAGGAAACTAGCATCCTTATTCGTGAAGATCTCGACTATCTTCAGATGTTGAATCCCACTGTAACTCTAATTCTTTGTCATCGCCACATCATCCAAGATCTCCCCACAATCTCTATCTGTTGATGATGCAATGTGATCTCGTTGAAGCTCGCGTAGCATCCTAGCTTGAGCCAATGCTCCCCACAACAAGCCCGTTAGTTGTGGTCCGTCCATCCGAGCATGTGCTAAGTCCTTAGTCCGTCAAGACCTTAGCCTAGGCCAAGTCAATCTCCACGAGGTCCGAGACTCTACCAAAATTCGTACCAAGTTTGATCCCACTCGCCCATGTTTGCCTTAGAGTTTTCGCATGCCTCCCTCATGCGCGAATCCAGCGAACCTCCCCCCTAAGGCTCCTCCAGAAGGTCGCTGAGATATGCTTCGAAGTTTAAGGGTCTAACAGGCTGCGTCCTTTCTTCTTTGCCCTCTCCATATCACGTCATTTTGGGCTTTTTTGATTTTTTTGTCAAGCTATCTTGCTATTTAGAAGCTCTTCTTGATTTGTGCTTTTAAACTTTCAAATTCAATATGTGCGTAAAATTAAAATAAATAATTTTTAATTAGTGCAATTTAAACATTAAATGGACAAAAATTTAGTAAATTATATACCTAAAATTAATATAAAATGTTCATTAACAATACCCCCACACTTAAACTTTTACTTGTCCTCAACCAACTTACTTAGATCACAACCAACATATTCTATCTACTCTTGCTGTACCTACTACCCAAAGAGGTTATTATAGTCACAGACTCATATCATGTAGTGGAATTTCATGCAATTGATATTTTTAGGCGAGCTTAAAGCATTTGGAAATAGGTAGTCATTATGTTGTCAACTAAAGCATATACCTAGAGTATGAAGCGGTCTTGGAGGTCCATATGACTAGCGAGAAAGAAAGAGAGAGTTGAATCTGCAAGCTTTGGAGGAGATCTGCGAGCTTTAGGAGGAGTAATGACCTAGATCTGAAGGGAGTAAGAGCGCGGGTTAACTCAACTCGCGTCACACTCTCGGTTGCACCGTCGAACTCTCCAGCTCAACTCCCTGCTCACTTGGGGTTGCGCAAGGGAGAGCAGAGACCTATTTCCAGTTGACTCATTTAGGATCAGAGACCCATCTAGAGCGGTGCAAGTGGAGACCCTAAAGGCAAAGCAGATCTGACGAAAGGAGGCTAAGCGAGACAAGGTGGAGCAACTGGTGACAATGAATCTGACGATAGAGAGTGACTACAGTGCAAGGGGAACAAGTGAAGTGACCTCTCCCTCAACCCAAATCCAGATCTGAAGAAGGTGACCCAAACCAACGGAGAGACAAAAGAAACAAACGGCGCTAAGACCCATGGGAGCTCCACAATAGCATCCATAGTACTGGGTTCTGCTATTATCGATGATAATGGGTTGCTTATTCAAGTGATGGAGGCATTTCCGCTCTCTCGCATGAAGTCGCTCAGAGAGGTAAACCTAGAGATGACGTCTCTGGAGTTTCTAAGACCCGTGGATCTTCCCTTAGTGCATGGAGCAAACAACTTCAATTCCAGCAACATAAGATCCAAATGAAGTATTACCCTGATGTCATGAAGGACCTCCCCTTGAACTCATACAAGCGGGGGAAGGAGCATGGTCGAATACACTACATGATAATATTCAAACTTGCTTTGGACAGTAATCTAAATGATATAATTGGAATGGGTTCATGGTATATTGGGGGACAACCCATGTTTCAACAAAAGCGGAATCCAGGGACTGCTTTTAATAAGGAATGTGTTGAATCTTTCCCAATTTGGCCATTTCCATAATTTACCGCTTGAATTGTGGACTGTGCAAGGATTAAGTTTCTTGCTAGTTCCTTGGGTAAACCATTGGGTATGGATACACAGACATCAAGTATGGAAATGATAGGATATGCAAAAATATGCATAAAAGTGAAGCGACAGGCTACACTACCAAATTGTCTCCCAATTATGCATCTTAGTGAATCTGGGGAGATGGTGAAAGGAGAAATACAACTACCATATCCTTGGAAGCCACACAATGGTAAGAAATGGGTTCCAACTGGGAAGAGGTATAAAATAGGTTGGCAAGAGGAGTTAATGGGGATTGAAGTTAAAGCTGGCACTACAGTTCAGAGGCAGATCCATGAGCAGCCTACCCAGATTCCTCTAACCGAGAGGGACATAAGGGAGCATCCTGACGTGGTTGACAGACAAAATAAAGGTGATATTTTGTCTGAGAAGGAACAATCAACAGAGCATATTACACAGAGTCTGAAATTGGCAGAGTATGCTAGTACTGTTGATGTAATGCAAAGTAAGACAACTGGAGTTTCTATAGAGGAACCAGGATTTGAGAGGGTTGTGGAGGTTACTCAATAGATTGAGATTGCAGACGTAGTGCCAAAACAATCAACTATAGACAAGTATAGAGCAGACAATGTGGAGCATCAAGAGACTGGCGTGGAACAATTCAACTCACAATATTTGGAGCAAAGTCAAATGGATTAGCTAACATGTTGACCCCAGTGGCATCTATTAGGCAATATGAGACCTTTAAGACTAGGTTGGGTTCTAGAAAACAGACAACAATGGAAATTTTAAATGATAACAATGTGGCAAGTAAGGGGTATGAGATTATCACCTCTCAGAGTGCAGCACATCCTGGGGTAGAGCATGTTTTGGCATTGAATTGTAATTCTTCTTCTTATGTGACAATAGTTTCCCCTCGGGAAAGCAGTTCGGACTTGGCAACAAAGGACTGTGATTCCCCATCAGTTGCACCTCGAGTTTCTAACATTCCAGGAGATTTTTGTATACAGTCCAAAACTGCAAAACGTAAGTCAACAAGGAAGAGAAAGAAAAAACCCAAATACCAACAATAGAGGGTTAACAAAGCACCGTATATTGCTATTTTTCAAGGTCATGACGTATAAGTGGTGTCTTTAGTGGTTCTTTTTATGATCTATCTTCCAGGTAGATATATTGTTTTCCTTAGGGAGATGTTTTGATCATATTGTAATATGATGGCAGACTTAAGGTCTTGAACTCCTTGTCATGTAGTCTTTAGTGGTTCTTTTCGTGATCTATCTTTCAGGTAGATATATTGCCTTCCTTAGGATGTTGTTTTGATCATATTGTAATATGATGGCAGACTTAAGGTCTTGAACTCCTTGTCATGTAGATCTAGTTTCAACTATAGCAAAAAAATTTTAATTTAAAAAAAAACTAAAGCTAAACTAAGAAGTGTACACCAATGACTAAAGCACATAGTTCAAACTATTTTTCATACTAAACAAGTAGAGGATTCAATATTTTCCAAGGCTAAGGTGTGCCAAAGGCTGTAAGATAAACACCAGTGAAATAATAGTCAAAATGACTTCAATCACATAAAGCACCTCCATAAACCAAAGCTAAAGAGATGTTCTTTCTTTCATAATAGCTTACTAATGGTGAGAAGAAATGCTTTTTACCTATGAAAAAGCTTACAAGGGACTACAAAAAGCAAAAGATGGAGTTTTTGAAACCTTCTATTAAGTCATACAACATTGCTATTTAAATTTCACTTTTGTACTTCTCCAATAAAAAATAAAGGAAAAGCAAGTAACCCATCAATCTTTTACAAGCTCATATTTTTTAAGCCACTATTACATGGATTCATAAGACAACTAACACCACAAGAGTTGAAGTTTAAAGATCATTGGATTAGAGATGAGCCTAAGATGTATCTCACGTAAATATAAAGCAAAATAAGAAGTTGTTGCCACTTCTTTTGCAAACCAAAAGTACATCTTGGACAAACAATTTCATCACTCTACATAGACAGAATTAGTCAGTCAACACATTTTTCAACAAAGAAATAACAATCTTATACCATTCAACGCAACTGTTAATCAATAACAGATGTATGCACCAATGATCCCACCAGCAATGACGAGGCTTTGCAGCTCAGTTTGCCTATCTTAACTAGCCTTTGGCTCTTCAAAAGAAAGCACTTCAACTGGTGTACAAGATAGATCCTACTTCCATACCTTCAAGAACCTCTGTGGACTTCTGCCACTTGGAAATGCTAGGTTTATTGAGAATGGTGAAATTAGTGGGAGTGACGTTTTACGAAATGTGGAAATTAAGGAAGTTAGAATACAAGTCCCTTTGAATTGTGTTTCCACAACTCAAATTGTTGCACCACATAACAATCATTAAGAGCAACAAATACATGCTCCTAACATTCAACATAAACCTATAATAGAAGAACCATAGGAAATAACATTAAGAAGATCCCAAAGAGAAAGGAGATCTGTTATTCCGAATGATTATATGGTCTATCTACAAGAGTTGGAAGATGATTTAAGAATTAATGATATATGATCCAATTTCATTTTCACAAGCCATTAAAAGTGCTAATGCTGATAAATGATTAGATGCAATAAAAGATGAGCTTAAATCCATGGAACATAATGGTGTTTAGGACCTTGTAGAATTGCCTGAAGGATGCAAGAGAGTTGGGTGTAAATGGGTTTTTAAGATAAGGTGTGACTCTTATGGTAACCTTAAACGTTACAAGGCTAGACTTGTTGCTAAGGGTTTTACTCAAAAGGATGGCATTGACTATAAGGAAATGTTCTCACCAGTTTCCAAGAAAGATTCTCTTAGAATTATTATGGCACTAGTGACTCGTTATGATTCAGAGCTACATCAGATGGATTTGAAAACTACCTTTCTAAATGTTAATTTAGAGGAAAATGTATATATGGATCAACCAATGGGTTTTTTAGTTGAAGGGAAAGAACACATGGTGTGTAAACTTAAAAAATGGACTCAAGCACGCTTCCTGCCAATGATATCTTAAGTTTAACATTACTATTGTTTCCTTTGGTTTTAAAGAAAACACTGTTGATCGGTGTATATATCTGAAGGTCAATGAGAGTAAGTTTATCTTTTTGATTCTATATATTGATGAAATCTTGCTCACAACTAATAATCTCGGTCTATTAAGTGAGACTTAGAAGTTTCTCTCTAACAACTTTGAAATGAAAGATATGGGAGAGGCAAACTATGTGATTGGAATAGAAATATTTCAAGGTAGATCCCAAGGACTATTAGGTTCGTCTCAGAAAGCATATAGTAATAAAGTTTTAGAGAGATTCAGAATGGATAAATGCTCAACGTCTCCAGTTCCAATTTAGAAAGGAGACAAATTTAGTCTCATGCAATGTCCAAAGAATGATATGAAACGGAAACATATGAAAGCAATTCCTTATGCATCTATTTTTTGGAGTTTGATGTATGCTCAAACATGTACAAGTGTGACATCCTACATCGATTAGAGAGGAGAACGAAATACGCCTTATAAGTATACCTCTTCCCCATAGAAGCGTTTTTTCGACTGCGGGAAGAGCAAAACCGTGAGGGCCTTGGCCCAATGGGTAACCTAAAGTGGACAATAATTGTGGCTGGGTGGTCTGGGTTGTTACAAATGATATTAGAGACGGTTCCCGAACCGTTGTGCCAACGAGGATGCTAGGCCTTAAAGGGGTGGATTATGAGATCTCACATCGGTTGGAGAGGAGAATGAAGTACGCCTTATAAGGATACAGATACCTCTTCCCCATAGACACATTTTTTCAGGTGCAGGAAGAGTAAAACCGTGAGAGCCTTGACCTGATGAGCAATCTAAAGTGGACAATATCTGTGAGCAGATGATCTGGGCTGTTACATCAAAGCCAGATATTAGCTTTGCAGTTGGTATTCTTGGGATATACCAAAGTAATCCAGGATTGGATCATTGGAAAGCTGCAAAGAAAGTCTTAAGATATCTGCAAGGGACAAAAGATCACATGTTTACTTATAGGAGGTTTGGTCATCTTGAAGTGATTGGATATTCAAATTTAGATTGTACTGGTTGCGCGGATACTAGAAAATCTACATTTGGCTATGTATATCTTTTAGCCGGAGGAGCAATATCATAGAAGAGTGCGAAGGAGTCAATAATTGTTGCATCTACCATGGAAGCTGAATTTGTGACGTGCTTTGAGGCCATGGTTCAAGCTAAGTGGTAGCGAAACTTTATTTTAGGACTTGGAATAGTAGATAGTATTGCCAGCTGCTAAAATTTATTGTGATAATTCTGCAGTTGTTTTATTTTCTAAAAACGACAAGTATTTCAAAGTTGCTAAACATATAGAATTAAAATACTTTGCCGTCAAAGAAGAGCTTCAGAAACGTAGAGTGTCAATTGAGCACACTAGTACTAATCTTATGATTTCCGACCCTTTGACTAAGAGATTACCGCCCAAAATATTTATGGGGCATATTGATAGCATGGACATTATTACTGAGTAGGCATTAATGCATATTATGATGACGTTTATGTTTTAATGTAATTGACATTATGAGCTCATTATTGAATTTGTTTCTGATTTCCTTTTTTTTCCGAACGTGTGTACTAAATTGAATGGAATGATGATAACAGCTTTTGTCTTGAATGGACATTATTTTTTGGATCAATTATGTGTTTCCTATTTATTGATCATTTCATGGAGAAGACTAACTTTGTAATATATGGAAGAGAATGTGTTGTTTAAATCACATAAAACTGCCATGACTCACGTTAGTTCTAATTCTTGATTATGGTGAATGATGTATTCAATGCGCATTAAATTTAAATGACTTATGTACCATCAAATAAAGGAAAAATACATGAGAAAGTGAGGAGAAAGAATAAAAACACGTAAGATAATCAAGAAAATTGAAGAGTCTGATTTTCATACCAACATCAAACTATTTTATGGATCAAGGTAGGATTACTTTATACGTGAGAATTATTACAATGTTTAAGATCCTGCGTAGGAAAATAACATGTATGTTCTATCGTTTCAATTTATGAACTGCAGAGTACTGGCATGAGAAGTGAGGTGACGACTTTCGGCGATGTGTACAATAACGGAATCATATTGTTGGAGCCTTTTACAGGACAGAAACCTACAGACGCCATGCTCAGTGAAGAGCTGAACCTCTAAAAATTTGCAAAAAATGGCACTGCCTGACCATGTGGCGGAGATTGTTGACTCTGAAATCCTGGAAGAAGGCCAGGAACCAGGTGCTAATGCCACAGCGAGGAGGAGGAATAACGTTGGAAATCACAAAATCATGGAATGTCTGATCGCAGTTCTCGAGATTGAAGAATATCAGCAACGTGACAGTCCAATTGCAAAAATGCAGGGACATTCTTCTAGGAACTGGTGTACATCGAAGACCTTGAATCCTTGTTTCCCTGGAGGTATCGAAGCCATTGTGTTAATATTAGTACTTTAAGCTTGCTTTAAAGTTGGCTCTGTTTTCTCTGTTTCTTGCTAGAAGGGCTTAGGTAAGGTTTTAATTTCTTCCCAATTAATAATTCTGTAGTAATACATTTATCTTATGTCACAACTTTATGAATATTATTACGTTTAAATAGTAAAAATAATATTTTTGGATTCCAAACCTTGATCAATTTGATTTAACTTTCTATGTAGCATTTTCACAAGTCAATGTATGACTTCACAAATTCTTTACAACATAAAATCACTTCAATATCTTTCTTTAGAAGATTGAAGTAACTTGCCTATTCATTTGTGTTCATATCAATTTAGATAATTTGATATGAACACAAATTAGTCCTATTCCTTTTTTTTTCTAAATTCCAATAACACAAAATTAAGAGGGGACGAGAAGACCCAAGTGGTAGGACAAGTCTTGTTTATGCACTAGAATAGAATGTTCACCGGCCATGAAGAAGATTGACTCACTCGTTTCGTGCAAGTGAGGGGAGAAAAGGTTTAATCTTTAAAAGATTTGAAAGTGTGAAAATTTAAAAGGTTATAAGAATCAACTTTCATAAAATTAAAATAAGGGATTTAAATTTTAAAAGATTTAATTCTCATAAAATTGATTAAATATTAAACAAAATTAATGAATTTAAAATATAATTAAAGAAGTTGTCCTAAAAAATTTAAAGTTTAATTAAAAAATAAATTATTAAATAAAAATAGTTAATTAATTTTTGTTTATAATATTAATGTGCACAATACGTCAAAAGTCAAGGAAATGCTCAGATTGTTCAACTTTTAATTTTAATATAACAAATAAAATTTAAATTACTCTAATACAAATTATTGACCCACTTATCTCTATTTTTAAAAATTAATTACTATTATTAGAATATTGAGTAGTTAATGGCGAATTACTAATAGTATTTTGTTTTATAATAAAGAATTTTATATGTGTTGTTGAGTTAAAAAGAACTTGTACGTTAATAATGTTTTTAATTAAAATTTTAAAAAATATATATTAAAAATAATTAATTAAAAAGTTATTTAATAGTCTTTTTTCGTGATTTTTCAATTCCCCGTGAGAGATTGCGATAATTTTCATAAAGTTACAAAGACTTTCTTCCTTCCTCCTCTTTTTTCTAATGTGAAATTCTAACCATGAAGAAGATTGGCCAACCCATTTTCTTCAAGGAGAGACATTTAATAAATTTATATTTAAAAGAACTTTTTGTGAGAAAATAGTTGGCTAAAATTAATTAATAGTTTTTATTAAATTTAGGGATAATTACTAAAAAAAGCTCAAACTTTCATCAATTTTTCAATTATAATCCGAACTTTAAAAAGTAATAATAAAATGTCCAAATTTTCAATTTTTTTAAATTCTAGCCCAAACTTCAAAAAGTGGCAATAAAATGTTCAAATTTTTAATTTTCTTCAATTCTAACCTGACATATCTATTGTTATCCCGATGCTCTCAACTTTTTGTTTTCTTTTTGTTCTTCTGACACCTCAAACTATTCTAGCATTACAACGTATTGCACTAGTAAACCTTTTATTTTTAGTTCGTTCTCCTAGTGTCCTTAGTGTAAAAGTGTAGGGGCTGCCTAATATGAAAATTGAAGGGTGAGGGCATCGAGAAAATAAACTGAAAATAAAGGAAAAAACTGAAATCAAAGCGTAATGTTGTCGAGGTTGTGGAATCTAATTTAGGTCATTTTTAAACAACGACATCGTTTTAATTATGTGATTAAATGACATCATTTCATTAATCTTCATTTTTTATGTTAATTTTAGCTGACATGTGTTAATAGTTAAGGTATCTGAAACACGTAGCAAGTCACGTCAACGAACTTAAGGAAATACTGCTAGAATTGAAAAAAAATGAAAATTTGAGCATTTTATTTTTAATTTTTGATATTTGGAATTGAAAAAATTGAAAATTGGATATTTTATTACTACTTTTTAAAGTTCGGGCTATAATTAAAAAATTGACGAAAATTTGGGCTTTTTTTAATAATTAACCCTTAAATTTATAAAAAAACTTATTTTTGTACGAATTTTCGTAGTTTAAATTTCTTTAAAAAGATTATAACTGACCTCGACTTTAAAATATTAGTTAATCTAAAATAAGAATATAATTAAATTGCAAGTACATAAATACTTAATTTTAAATCGCAGAGTGCTCTAAAACAAGCAATACGAGTTATTATATGTATTTGATAGTATATATATTTTTCTGCACAGTTAGCTTAACGTATCGTCAGGTGTCGATTGAAAATATAGAATTGGAATGTCAAAGTCATCCACTTAGGTCATCCACTTAGGCCTGTGTGGAGAAGAAGGCAAAAGAAATCATTTGAATGTGGAGTAAAAGAAACAAATTTCCGTCTTAGTTTAAAAATTTTCAGAAATTTTCTTTTATCTTTAAAGATTTCGAAAAATATCATTTTATTTTAAAGTTTTTTAATATTCTTTTTAAACTTTTGGTTTGACAAAATACACAGCATGGGCATCAAACGTAGGCTAATGAAATATTATTTACACGTCGATTTAGCTCAACGCTTAAAGTAAACTAACTAAATTTGACTTAAATTGACAACCTATTATAATTATCTTAAATTATTAATTTAAGTAAATTTAATTAATTCGAATGAGAGGTTAAGAACTGAGTTAGTATTAGACAATAATATATTTTGTAATATTTATAGTAATTATTGTGTAAATATTTAAGAAATAGGGTTTCGACCCAGCAGGCTCTTCAGTTGATTTCCCCGTAATCTTCTCACGGGATAGAGGTGGAAACAACTCCTTCGACATTGAAGGGTCTCCCATTCAAGAGAATAGACCCTCTGGGGAGGAGGAGATCTCCTCCACTCGCGAGCCCACCCTAGAACACCATAAATTATAAATACCTCTGAACAGCAGCTAAACTTTACGAATTAGGAAGAGGAAGGGCATGAAGGTAATTCACCAAAAGGGCGGGAACGAAGAGAAGAGAGAAGTGAGATAGAAAAAAGTAGAGAGAGGTATATGTAAAATGTTTCCTATTATGACAAGAATCTTTTGTACAATCATCGATACTTTGTTTTCATTTTTTATGCAAAGCTTCTCGCTCATTTTTATTCATTTTCTTTTGCTTTTGTGAAGAATGACGACTAACCGAAGAATTATGAACATGGACTAGTTGATGGCAGAAGTTCAACTATCCGACATGAATTCGACATAAAAAGTCGAATTAAAAAAAACTTTCTATAAATTCTTGAACTAATGCCGATATGATATTTCTATTAAATTTTTTTGCTAATTTTTCCATTTAAATTCAATTT
>JAOSBN010000005.1:26139431-26181920 GCA_027563595.1 Erythroxylum suave
CAGATGTTTGGACGATTCCAAACAATTATTAATGGACTTAAAGCTCTAGGGAGAATCTACGACAGTCAAGATCATGTCAGAAAGATTCTCAGAAGTCTTCCAAAAGGATGGATATCCAAAGTACCAGTAATACAAGAGGCCAAGGATTTAAGCAAGCTAAAGCTAGACGAATTGCTTGAATAACAGAAAATTAATAAAGTAAGGCTTGATGCAGAAGATAAACCTAGAAGGGATCAATCTATTGCATTGAAGGCTGGTCAGAAGAATCAAAAGAATCAGAAGATGCAGAAAAATAGAAGTACACCTTTAAAAGGATTAAAGATTGAAGAAATCAAGATCGATGATGCTAGGGAATCTAATTAAGATTCAAGTGAAGATGAAGATAAGCTATCCTTCATTTTAAGAAAGATTAGAAGGATGTGGAAAAAGAAATCAAGGGGAAATAAATACTTCTCTTTCAAAAAGAATATCAAAGACGATTTTGAAGAATGAGAAAAGTTCTATCGTCTGCTATGAGTGCAATTAACCAGGACATTACAAGTCTGAATGTTCGTTGCTAAAAAAAAACGAAAGAAAAGTCAAGAAAAGGAAAAGAGCATGATGGCAACATGGGAAGGTCTGGATTTGTCTGAATCTGAATCTGACTCAGAAACATCAAAACAAGCAAATATATGTTTGGTAGCTGAAAGGGAAAGCGATGATGAGGTAATTTCTAACTTTGATGATCTTCAGCATGCTTATTTAGAATTGTTAGAAGATTCACATGTTATCTTAAAACAATATAGGTTATTGAAAAAGAAATTTGTTGAAAATTTAAAGAACACAAAACTCTTAGAAGAAGAAAATGTCTGCCTTAAGAAACAAGTAGACAATATGAAAAAGAAAGTAATTGTAAATAAATCTTAGGAAATTAATTAACTAAAACAAAGGATTAATAGTCCTTTAGCATATTTATTGAAATTTATAGCAAGTACAAAAAGGATAAATGACATGATTGGAAGTTATAAACATTCAAATGATAAAAGTGGTTTAGGCTTTAAAGATAGAAATACTATTCATAATAGTAATGTTCTTCATAATAGGAATTTTGTTCCTAATATAAAGAACAAGAATCAATATTCTTATTATTACTTAAAGAAAAATTATAAGACTAACCCTAAAGAACCTAAGAAAATATGGGTACCTAAGAAGGATATAATATATATATTGCATATCTCCCTACTTGGAAGAAGCAACCACCACCAATGGTACTTGTACAGTGGCTGCTCATGACATATGACAGGCAAAAGGTTTATGTTCCTATACATCTAATATAAGCAAGGAGGATTAGTAAATTTTGGAGATAACCAACAGGGCAAACTAGTTGGGATCGACAAAATTGATTTCAGGTTAATTGGCTACTGTGATGTTGATTATGTTGGAGATAGGATTGATAGAAAGAGAAGAAGTGGAGGTTGTCACTTTCTTGGTCAACCAAGAGGCAAAGATCAATTGCTCTATCTATTACAGAAGCTGAATACATATCAGTTGCAAGCTATTGTTCACAGATAGTATAGATAAAGTATCAGTTAGAGGATTATTCTATCCAAGAAGATTATATTCCAATCTTCTATGACAACGCAAGTGCTATTAATCTCTGAAAGAATCCAATACAACACTCAAGGGAAAGCATATTGAAGTTAAACATCATTTTATAAGAGATTATGTACAGAGAGGGATTATCAATCTACAATTTGTTAAGACAAATCAACAATGGGTAGATATCTTCACCAAACCCTTAAGTGAAGATATATTTAAGGAAATCAGACGAAACCTGAATATGGTGATGTTAAATAACCATTCATCTAAAACTCCATGATCCAGACAATTCGTTCTGAAGAAGCTAAAAAGTTGTAAGTTTTCAAATTAAATAGTATCGATAACTTTCACTCAGTAGTTTCAATCTCATGATTACCAATGGATCAGTTAAAAATGTTACAAACGGTAACTTTTCAAGAGTGTTTATAAAAAGAAATCACCTCAAAATCTGCAACACCTTACACTCTATAATTTTCTTGAAAAACTTCGAAACCAACTTGTTCAAAGTGCTCTTAACAAAGACGATCTAACCCTCTGTTCTAAACATCTAATCCTTCTCATTTCATTTCTTATCTTTCTCCCAATTTTTTTCTATATACTACCCTCACTTCTTTAAGTGAAATACATTTTTGTGTTTAGTGTTTATCTTTTACAGATTAAAAATTCTGAAATCTCTTATCTATGGAAGACTTGTCGATTTCACTTCCCTGAAGGATAATCGGATGAATATCAAACTTGAGATTGAAGCTGTTGGATGGAAGAATTTCTTCAATATCTAAGAGACGGTGTATCTGAATAAAATATATGAGTTCTGGAAGAATGCGAAGGTGGTAGATAGCACCTTGGTATCGATCGTAGATGGGTTGTCAGTAATAATCACATAAGATTCTATTGTGAAGCCTATTAGGTGTCCAAATAAGAGTAGAATTGTTCAACAATACAGATTGGATCGTTTAAATTCATATAGATGAAGAGAAGATCAATCGACAACTATATGGATCCAGCAATCTAGGTGAGTCAAGAAGTCTTCAACCTTTATTCCAAAGGCTAGGGTTCTTTGCTCAATTCTTCTCCATTGTATCCTACCAAGAGCAAGATCAAAGGGCATGGTGATAATGAATGATGAACATTTTCTATTTTGTTTACTCACTCACCAACTTGTTAATCTTCTGTTCTTGATTCTGAAGCACATGATAAAGGCTAGGGAGGATGATCATCTGAAGAGTGGTTCTATACCTTATGGTATGTTGTTAATAAGATTCTTGAAAGAATCTGGAATCCTACTTGATAGAGGAAATATAGTAAAGATAAATGTTAAGAATGTTATTAATGCCTCTAATATTCACAAAATGGGGATCAAGACTGAAGCGGAAGCAGATGTAGATTTCACACCAAAAGCACAGTCTAAGGGGAAGCTTTTAGTAAGATGAAGTAGGAAAGAACATGTTCTGTTTAAAATATAAGAAAAACCTCGATTGTCTAGAAGAATATCAGCAGAGGTAAAGGTTGAACAATCATCTCATAAGGCGATACAAGCTAAGACGTTTCCAAAAAGAAAGGAAAGCAAGGTTCAACAACCAACTCACTAAGTGTATTTAAAGAGGAAGGCTGAGATGCTTTAATCAGAAAGGCCCAAGAAGACAAGGTCACTGAGATTAATGAATTACGACAACAAGAACAGAAGAAGCAGAAAGTTCTGATTCTTGGTGGAGATTCTAAGAGTAAAAAGGAGTAAGAGCAACAACAGTAGCCTATCAAACCAATTGTCTTTATCCCTCTGACCCATTTAGAACAACCATTTGGAGAAACAGAGATAAAAAGAAAGTTAGTATTTGATAAGAAGAAGTCTCAACAAAAAATCTCTTCTAAATCAATAGAAGAACAAAAGAAGACAAGCCTATTCAGAAGAAGAGGATTTCATCATCTGATGTTCCATAAAAGACATAGACTATTAAAAAGCAACGAGTAACTTACAACCCTCCTCAACCAATAAAGAAAGAAGATTTGAAGATGAAGGTTGTAGAAGAATCAACACCTGATCATAACAGAGGTTTAATTATCATCAGAGAACCTTTTAAATAGAAAGTTAAGGTTCGAGTTGAACCTATAACAGTAAATAATCAGATGATATATCTTCTAAGCCCGAAGATCAAAGACTATATAGTATTTTGTGAGATGAAAAGACATAACCATATCCATTGAAGATTACGAAAGATCCTTACACAATCTATCCAGTGGAAAGTAGAACGACAATCAAGATTGTACCAGATGTACAATCTAGACGTCCAGCACTGTAAGTAAGCAAAGAAAAAGGAAAAGAAGAAGTTTCCTGAGAGCCAAAAAGATGATCTCATAGAAGATGAAATTCAAGTGGTAGTGAAGAACATAGACGAGGTATGTCATGCAACTCAACTTGTAGGCATCTATGTATCGCATCATATATCAAGGGAATCAGGAAGTAATTTTGGAGCATCTACCAAAGATGAAAGTTTCAAGGTAGTTGGCACAATATCAAAAGGAAAGTACTAAAGTATCACAATTGAAGGTATCATTTTTAAATTAGAAACCTTTGTGCATTTGCTCATTCATTTCAAACCCTTAGGTTTTATTCCCTCAGTTAAAACTATTTTACACCTCTAGGGAAACCCATTTACAAATTACCCAGACCTGATGATCTTGATATCCCTAACGGAAAACAACCTTTCAACTTACCCTCAATCAAAATTATAGAATTAGACGATTCACCTAGAAAACCATCTTTCGTTGATTATGTTCTTCCACATAGTGAAAAGCTACAAGATCCAACTGTTAAGTCAAAGCTCTTAAAGAATTTCATCGAATGGACTAAAGTTAGTCACAAGCATTTGGATGTTCAGGAAGCCTTAGCTAAAAACATTGAGAAAAGGTGATTTAGTAGGTGATCTTCATGAGGAAATAACACTTCTATATGTTTCTATAAAACAAGAACTCAAGACAATCCACCCTGATATTCAACAAATATATTATGAAATTCTGAAGCATCTAAAATGAATGATTTTTTTTATTAATAACAAATAGGGGGAGAATAGGAGAATAATAAAAAGGAGAACTAGAATTAGAAATTTTTGTTTATCATTGTACATATTGCTTTATTTGCCTGAATATTGCTTTATTCGTCTAAATATTATTTTTATCTTCTAATATTATGATTATTTGTTATCATAAAAAAGGATGAGATTGTTAAGTCAAGAAGACTTCATTTCTTCTATTCATTTTGGTGAAAGTCAAATAGTAATAATAATAAAAGTGTGTCAACTGTTTTGATGAATTTGTTAATTATACAGATAAATGTAAGTAGCACAAATCATCAAATCAAGATGATACTTAAGTAAAAGATGAATAAGACAAATCGTCTAAGATGGATCAGATGAAGTGATTAAGTCTAAAGACACCAAACGAAGCATACAAATCTAAGCAAGACAATGTGATTAAAGAATATACTAGAACGTCAGTTAGTTGGAGTTATTTATAGGACTCAACTAATAACAAACTTTAGAAGATTCTAAAAGTAGATTTCTTAAGAAGACCACTGGAGATTTAGATTATAAATAGCAGTCGTAGTCGTAAAAAACAATAAGATATACATATACACACAAGAAAAAGAGGAGAGTTCTGAATGTACAAAATATATTTAGAGAAATTCTGTGCTCAAGTGCTTATGTTGTGAAAAATATTTTGGAAGGAAAGAAAGAAAGAAAGAAAGAGAGCAAAAACATTTAAAACGTGAGTGTGAAAGCTCAAAACAATATCTTTTCGAGTTAAAGGAAGGCTAGAGCCTGAAGAGACTAAGAAAGCAGATAAAGAATACTTTGTGAAAGAGACTTGAAGAGGCTCTGCAGGTGTAGAAATAATACTTGTAGCGTTGAAGGAGATAGTGAAATCTCATAAAAACTTTGAGGATTAGGCGTAGCCCAAGGTTAAGGGTGAACCAGTAAAAATCGCGATGTCATATTCTTTAACCCGTATCTCTTTAATTTTTCTTGTTGTTAGAAGAATAGATATTAAATTGCGCTATTGCATTACTTATCAAATTAAGTGCGTTGTTTTGTAATCGTCTGAATTTGTCAAGAAAATTGAGAAGGTTTTAAAGATTAATATCTTAGATGATTTAACACAATTTAACCCCCTTTCTTGTTTATTTTACATATTATACATGATTTTGATATTAATAAGTGATTTACTTTAATGGTGACATGTGTAATTACAATATTAAGACACGTGTTTTGTTTGGTAAAGAAAGTTTCGACAGCTTATTGTTTTGTCATCACCGAAAACATCATCTTCCTTCTTGCTCTTCGTCACCGAATTCTATCCTGTTCATAAGTCATTGATGTTTGCTTAATACACCTTGCAAAGACTTCAACCCATATTTTGTTTTGCTTTTCTTTCTATTCGTGTCTTTTCTCCATCCATCAAAAACTTCATTTGCTCTCCTCATTTCTGGAATTTGACCAAAGGATTTGAAGTGTAAAAGAAGTAAGTTATGCTTTGAGTTTAATGGTAGTGTGTAAATGACATTTGATGATTTAATGTTTGAAAATGGATGCATGTGTAAATGATGTAACAAGATGAATAGATGCATATATGAGTGGTATGGGAAGAAGCAATTTGTGTGATATAAGTAAAGTAATGGAGGAGTTAAATCAGTAGAAAATGTGTAGAAACTGTATTAAGAATTGTGATCATTGAAGTTAGTGAAGTGCATAAAATGTGTTATGTCAAAGTATGAATCAGGTTCTATTTTTTGCATTGTGATTGTTCATGAACTTGTGATTTGTGTATAGAGAGTACTAAACTGAAAATTGAGGTATAACTGAATCACAACATGTAAGAATAGAGAAATGATAGAGAAGTAATAGAACATTGACAAATGAATTGTGTTGGAGTAGGTTATATACAGTATTTTACTGAACATACATTTGTATTTTAGCCATTAATTGATCTATAAATGTTCAAATTGGACGGATTTTGATCTAGAGTAAACTAGAAACATAGTGCTACATTTTTCATAAAGGAACCACGTTCTAATTCTATTCTTAAAAGCCCTGAAATTTAGCTTGAAGTTGAGAGTAGTATTCTATTTAGACATAAGCAATAGTATAAAGTATTTTCATCATAACTTGCATGATAATGGACCAAAATGAATGAATTTGGTGTCATTGGAAACTTCAAACATAGAGGAACATTTGATTAGAAGAAAGTGTTGCCTGAAAATATCTAGTTGTAAGTCAAAAGTGGCAAGAAAGAGTGAAAAAGAAGGAAGAAAACACAGAAAGTCACGATCATGCTGTTGAAAAACCAAGGAAGTCGCGATCATGCCTCAACATGATCTCGACTTTGCTGGTGAAGGAAGAAAGTCATGATCGTGCAAAGCTTTGAAAAATGAGGGACTATTTTTAACATCCTTTGACCTTTTGTCCATATCTTCTTCTCCTGACCTCTAAATGACATAGCACTTAAACTGTTAGACTCAAAACACATTGTTTTACATCTCCACCAAAAATTATAGTCATATGAAATCATTTGGGAGAGATTGAGTGATAAACCTGAAACAAAATTTATGAGGAGTTCTGGAATTTCATAACTGGAGTATTTTCACTGAACATGTTTTGGTATTTTTACAATATCTTCTTCTGTACATATCTAAATGAAATGATTTTTGACTTGAAGTAAACTAGAGACATCGAGTTACAAATTGTATGTGGAAAACAAATTTTAATTCTATCTCTAAGAATTTCAATTTCTGGGTGGAATTTGAGTAAATATTTTTTGAGATTAATGAATATTTGGAAAGTGTTGAAATTGCTTATAAAGTGTATTAAAGAAAAATACACGAGAAATTTTCATTAAACATGCATAATACATGATACATTTATGAATGTGCTTATGATTGACTATTTATCTGAATGTGTAAATTTTGTATATGATTGCAAATAGAAGAACAACTAGATTGACCACTTCTTGATATTGTTGGAACATCGAGGCAATAGCTGTGGGAGCAAATAATGAGTAACCTAAACGGTCTCACTCTATTAATTATTTTGATTATGATTGGATTCTCTTATGGATGTGTGATTGATTATACTGATTCCGGATATGAAGGTCAGAAGATTCTGATTTGATGATTATGATATGGAAGTGCTCCTTGCATGTGAATTTGAATGAATAAGTGATATTTTACATTATTGTTAAATGCTGGACCAAGGTTCGATGAAAAATGTAAATGAGAAAATGAAACTGAAATCAAGTGACTAATTATATATATATGAATGTCAAGCATTCCATTATATGAATGCATGAATGATAAAGACAGTTGTGACCAGAGTCGCCTGTGTAAGGAGCTTAAAACTCATACTGTGATTAGAGCCTCAGGCTCAATTATGAAAGTACTTGGTATCCACTAAGAGATATGGGACATTATTTGGTACAACTCGGTATCCGCTAAGGGATATGAGCTAGTAAAAAGGCACTCGGTCACGACCACAATAATAACAAGTGAAAGTGAGTCTCACGTGTGTTGCATATACATTTTAAAACATGCATTTGACTGATTAAAATATATTGGTACGTTGTATTTGATTGAGAATGTGATATGTGATATTTCTTGCAAAATGGAAAGATGTGAAATATTTGTTACATATGATAAGGTGTTACAAGAATTGAGTGAACCATCGATGATGTTTAGGTCATTGAGTTCAAATACTCACCAAACTTGCACATTGACATTTCAGGACCGAGAGAAGACTTTAGCTATTAAAAGACTGCAAAAAGCATAATTCTTGTACTTTTATGGAAAAAAATTGGCTCAAAGGTCGGTCAGCTGAGATTGAGGAGTTTAGATAGATATTTTGTATATTTCCTCTTTCATGTAACGTATTTGTATTAGACTTGATAATGTACGTACTCTGATGATATTGGAAAATTTTAATGTACATGTATGGATGTTGAATGCTACATTGTAAATTCGGTTTTTGTTTATAAAATGAAAAGAGGAATACATTTTATTAATCCTGTTAATTTTGGTCTTTAATTTTAGTGACTTTTATGTACAATAATTGATGCCATGACTAAGTTGGATATGTTGTCATGTAATAAAGTGAAGGTGAGATAGTTAACACACCATTATTATAGATTATATACCATAATGTCCACAGGGTATTCCGGTATATAATTTATGGTAATGGGGTGTGACACATAAAATCTAGTCAAACATCAATTATCTAATTCTATCTTGGTATTCTTTTTTAATATCAAGGTACTAAAGGAATTAAATAAAACCGATATCAAACTAGTTCCAAAGACTCCTAATCCATTTTCATTGAATGTCTTCAAGCCCATATATTGTTATAACATCATATATAAGCTTATCTTCAAACCAGTAGTGTTGAAATCAATCATTAAGTCATATCAAGAGGGTTTCATTTAAAGCGTTAAATTTAGTGACAACATAATCTTGGCTCAAAAGTAATTAAAAAACTATTATAGGAAATAATTAAAGAGTTGTACTAGGTAGATTGACTTTCACAAACCATTTGATATTATCAATTGGAACTCCATTCTCAACGCACTTGAAGCTTTTGTATTCCCTACTCAATTTGGCAGGTGAATTGATCAATACATATCTACATCCACTTACATCACTTCTCGTTAATAAAGAGCCAAACAATTTGATCAAATAAGTAAAAAGACTGAGATAATACAATCTCTTAACCACTTATCTTTGTATGAACTTTGTATTGAGGTGGTAACCAAATTGAAAAGAGCACATTAAGTATGAAAAAAAGTTCTCATCTCACAAGAAATGCAAGGATTTAAACATATTTAATCTATTATTTTTAGATGACCTTTTGTTTCTATGTAGATCTAACTCTAATTCAATCAAGAACCTTATAAATCCTCTACAATTTCTCAATAAAATATCAGGTTATCTATAAATAGTTACAAAAACCATCTATTTATATTAACTACTGAAACTTACCTAGCAATAAGGAATCCTCCTTTATATATCTAGGCATCCTAATAACCACTAAGAGATTTACCTTTAGGGACTACCAACCTCTCTTTAACTCTATACATAAAAGAATTAACCAGTATAATAACGAGTTATATTCTTTTTCTAATGGATTACAACTTGTGAATTCTATTCTTAACAACTTGTATGTTTGTTAGAGCTCACATTTGTTTCTTCCTCAAAAACCTTGTCAAAGATTCAGAAAGTATCTTAAAGAAGTTCTTATGGTCTAATAAAGCTTTTAATGATTCAGAAGCTAAAGTCAAATGACATGAAATCTATTTGTCTAAAGTTGAATGAAAGTTAGGCATGATACTAATCGTAACAATGAACAAAGTATTGAAGGCAAGAAAAATTTATATAATTTTTACAATAGGGAGGCTCTATAGGTTTAATTTGCTCTTAAATTTTAAAAGGGGAAAGGTTCTAGAAAATAAAACTAAAAAAAAACTTCAAACTATACTTGAATAAACTCTTGAAGATGAGGGACAATATGAAAAATATGACAAAAAGAAGGATAATGAATCTAATCTCAACCTTTTCTCTAGTATGCCAATTGGAGTGAGTCGGGCCATTGTTATAAATATTATGATCCAACTAACTTGAGGAACATACTAATGGACTAGGCTAAAGTCAAGAAAATTATCCATGGAAATGATTGGTCATTTAACCTCAAGGACTTCTCCAACATTATGATAGCTTGCCAAACTATCACACTTGCCAAACTATCGCACTAACTTAGAAGAAGGATGCAATCATATGGCTGAGATGTCAATCGAGAGAATTCACTAATAAAACATGCCAGGAATTGTTCAAAACACTTATATCGAGAGGGTCATGGTTCAAACCATTATAGATTTAATACAATCTTCCTATGACTTCCTTCATTCTATGGTTAACCATTAAGAGCAAAGTTAGAAATTATGCAATAGTTTAGAGGTGATATTGTAAATTTTGATCTCAATTGCAAGTTTTATAATCAAGAGATGGAAAATACTAGTCATTTATTTTTTAAACCCAAGTTTAAAACTACTCTCTAGTCTCAATATAAGACTTATTCATCATATAAAGCCAACATAATGGATGGTTTATGTTATCAATTAGGCAAGAAAATCTCATCAACTAATCTTTGGGGATTATAAAGTGTTCAAGATAACATTTAGATCTTGGTATTTCCTATATGGAAAGAAAAAATGTAATAACATTCTAATATACCACACAAAGTTCTCTAAGTTAGATTTAGAGAATAATCTTGTCAAGAACTTTTAATATTTACCTCACAATAGGAATAACAAATAGATAAAATATTCATCAAACTATTAGATAAGCTAGACAAGTGCTAACGGATCTCAACTAAAAGATGATGTTGAAAACAGATATCTTGAAGGTAACTCCATTATTGGTTGATCACTAGATTATAAAATATATTGAGTCAATTACCAATTATTTGAAATTTCTTCTGGAAGGAAGGACTAAAGGATTTCAACCATAACTTCTCAAAATATCGATCTGGAAATACTTGAATTATTGTACTAAAACATTTAGTAGTTAGAGTTGTTGGATAGAATATCTCTTTGTAAAATATTATAATTCTTTTTTTGGATTAGGCCATGAATTCCCTTAGAATTATTATTGTTAATTCATTTCGACTTAAAATAAGCAATGTCACTTTCCCATAAACATGTTCATAAATTTTTTTAATGTATTTTAAATAATAGAATAACAAAAAGTTAAGTTTGTAACTAATAGAATGAATAACATCGTATCTTATAATTATTTATTTATTATTCAAAGCTTATTTTAATTTATTTATATACAAACTCATGCCAATGAAACGAAATATAAAACTGGTATGTTTTAAATATGACAAAAAAAAAGTTATTTGTTTTCTTAATTTTAAATTATTGATTTGTTTTTCAACATGCATGAAGTAATTATTTTGTTTTTGTTAAGATATTAAACTTTATTATTGATTATTTATTTTTTAAAAAATAATAAATCTATTCAAAGGTATTTATAGATTAATTCTTTAAAGCATAGTGGTAATTTTATGAACTATTCTATTAACTTTATTAATTTTTTAATTTATTGTATGTGTAAGATTAAATTAGCTGTAATTTAAATTCATATTTTCCATGTTCCTATTTTTTTCTTATATGCAATGAACTATCTTAAATACTTATAATTCTCATGGAGTTTAGCTTGATAACAATGAGAAATAAGCATTGCTTCATTATAGAGTTGAAACATGGTAAGTGAATAAAGTATAAACGAGAAACATTTCCATATAATAGAACTTTTGTATTCTAAAAAGTAAAACAACAAACTAAAGTACAGTGAAGAAAAAGAGTGTAATTGTGCAGCACTCCGTCAAAGATGGTTAAAGAATAAAAGATTGAGAGTGAAAATATATCGGGGGAATGTACGTGTTGAGTTGGGGTCGCTCAATAGAGGTAGGAAAGGATAGTTTTCAACCCATTTGACAAAATTAAGCTAGAATTATATTAATTTGTCCGAAAGTCATTGTCTTGGCTCTGACTTTCGGAAGAAGAGAGCGCTGTGGGGCCTAGGTGTCGACGCACGCGTGCACGCCCAGTGGACCCCACAGACGTTGACTTCATTGTCTGTCAGGTCATATTTGGTCTCTTTAAGTCTGAACGTAATCGCGGTCGTCCACTTCACTTCAACTCCGCCACCTCATCCGTCCTAGCTAGTCAACATTTTTTTAATATTTTCTAAAATGCCAATTTCATTCTTGCCACTTTTTTTCATCCTCTTTTTATGTGGAGTAAAAATGCTATTTCATAAGCAAGGAAAAAAAATCATTTAAGCTATTTTTCTCTTTATTTTTATATTTAAAAAGTTGTATATCTCGAGTAAATAATGTACAGTTAAATTATCTTCAAGCAGACCCTTAGTCCCTTACCCTTTGGCTTCTAAATTATCTTCAATCAAAGCAAAGTTGGAAATGATATTATCCTTGAATTAAGTTAATAATCAAAGCCACTCAGCACGTAATCATTAAATCCAACATAATTGAGATACTACGGCTCTTATTACACCATATTTAATGTGATAACATGTTTATATCCACCTACCTTTAAAAAAAAAATGAAGTCATTACACCAACAAGTTCACTTCTAGGGCTAAAAATAATCAACAAGCTATCGGCGTTTGGTTCTATTAAAAGACAAAGCTTTGGGCGATCAAGAGGACAAACATTGACGTTTCCACTAATGTTTTAATGATATGCTGAGTTGATTGTCAACTTCCTCCGGGTGTGATGTTAATTTCTTCTGAAACTGGTGACTCTGAGGAGGCCAATTGGCTTGTCTTTGAGATCCAGTAAAGCATCCATTTCTACAACGGAAAATAAAAATCTACACACACACAAAGACACCTGTGTGAATATGTATATATATATGTGTGTGTGTGCAAAGCAGTCAACCCTCAAGTGAAGATTCCATTATTGCGTAGGCTGCGATTTAATTCAGAAAGCAATTAATTAAAGCTACGATATAAACATTTGCTATTAAACAGAAACATTTTGATTTTTAGTGATAACCGGATTAATTCTAAACTAACACAGTATGCATATAATCTTAGCTCCTTTAGGATCTTTTAGTTATTGCTTGTCTCTTCATTGCTCATTTTAATCAAACTATTAACACGACAAAGTTTGGGGGCAGTTTCGGACCATGGATTAAATCCCATACATGATTCTTTGTAAATAATTGAAGTCAATAGAGGTTGAGGGACTTACCCAACAATTCACGCTCCTACGTGCCAACTAAGAAATTGAGTTTAAACCCTTATTTTAAATGATTAAAATATTTTATCATTTCAAATTATTTATAATTTTTTGGTAATATTATTTTTTAAAAAAATTGTTATAAGTACTTACCAAATTATTTTAACAAAAACTGCTCTATATATAATAGCCCTAGCTTGATAGTATAAAAATCCTTACTAAAATAATTTAAAAGAGGATTTAAATGAAAGTTATGTTTTGAAAATTTTATATTATTATAAAATGTTTTAAAAAGTAATTTAATATAAAATATTTTTAACATAAGTAAAATAATAAATAATAACGCCTTTTGAAACGATATTAAGAATAGATGAAAAATTACCTGATAAATATTTTATACTCTAAATTATCCTAACAAAAAAAATATAAAGTAAAAAATTAGTATGATTAAACATTAAATAGGAATTATATGCAGTAATATAGTTTAATTAAAAATTTATAATCTTAAATTTAATAAAAAATAATATTTACTTATCAAACTAATGAATAATTTTACATTTATATTTAAGAGTTAGTTTATCTCATTTTAAACCATCATTGAGACGACATTTAAATGCTACTTAATAAATTCTTTAAGAAAAGAAAAGGTGAACTGAGTACTTGTTGATATCTAACAATTTGGAGCTTATTATTGCTAAGGTCGAATGAACTTGTATCGCCAATGACAAACCAGATTCTTAATGAAATTCATTTTAGCTTCCTAATGAGTCAATGTGCCTATTAACCTAACTTAGAAACTATCTTGTACTTGGAAAAGGTAATGAAGAAGATTTGGTTTTAGAGTATCAAATTTGATCTCCCTTTATTTTCTTCCTCTAAACCCTCAATCTCTTTTCATATACCTCTATAAAGGATATGTTGAAAGGCAAATTCTGTCTATTTACATTGAGTATAAGATACATGTATAGAGGTTACATAATTGTGAGATGAGTATGTATAATGTCTATCTAAACTATAGGATATGCATCAATCTAAACATTATGTATAATGTTTATCTAAACCATAGGATATGCATCAATCTAAACATACAATTCATACAAACTACAATAGATTTGGACTCTAGTTATACTTTTCACTCTCCCACATGTTGAACTGGTATTGGCAAGGAAATCAACTTGGTCTTTAAATGATGAAAACTATGCTTTGATAACAATTTCGTTAAAACATTAGCCAGTTGATGGGTAGTTGCAACATAACGCACTTGAAGTTCTTTGTTAGTAACTTTATCCCACACATAATGAAATTCAATTTCAAAATGCCAACACCATGTATATGAAAAATAGATGTAGCAGTAAGATAAGTAGCAATTAAATTATCACACTACAAAATTGGAAAGAATGTTGAAGGAATACCAATTTCTTGCATCATCAATTGTAAGCATTGTAACCCTGTTACAACAGTAGCAATTGCATGATACTTAACTTTTCTAGATGATTTGGCCAGCATCCTTTGTTTCCTTGATCCCCACGATCTTAAATTGTTACCAACATAAATAATAAAACTTGTGGTACTCTTACAATCGTCAAGGCTGCCTCCTCGATTAGAGTCACTGTAAGCCCAGATATGAAAAGAACTTGAGCATCTCAACAAAATGACATGATCGATAGTACTGCTGAGCAGATATCTAAGTATTAATTTAACTACAGTCCAATGTTAATCAATAAGTAAATACACAAATTAAGAAACTTGGTTGACTGCGTAACAAATATCAGGATGAGATAAGCAAAAGTATTGCACGCTTTCAACAATAATTCAATAAAGAGAAGTGTCCCAAAAATAAGTCCCATCATGAATACTCCATTTTACTTTGTCACAAGCTAGTGTAGCAAAACTATTTATATCCTCCTTATGAGCTTCGTTCATCAAATCTTTTATATATCTAGACTGAGTTAGTAATAAACCATCTGAAGTCCAATGTGCCTCCATACCCAGAAAATAACAAAAATGTCCTCAATCCTTTAGCGCAAAGGATTGTTGGAGAGATTCAATTATGTTAGTGACCACATGATTATTGTTTCCCATGATAATAATAGCATCAACATATAACAAACTAAAAACTTGAACTGAGCCATGACGTAAGATGAAGAGAGATGTATTGGTCTTTGAACCTTTGAAACTAATTTGATCCATGCATTTGTCAAACACTTAAACCATTGTTAAGGTGCTTGTTTCCATCTATAAATGGATTTTTGTAATTTGTAAACATGGTTCAAATATGTAGGATGAACATGCCCTTGCGATTATTGAATGAAGACATTATCGTCAATTGAACCATACAAAGAGGTGTTAGAAACATTTAATTATTGAATCTCCTCTCCCAATTACCAGATAAGGCATATGATAATAAAAGACAGATATTGGAAAGTTTAATAACTGGACTAAAAGTGTCTGTGTAATCCACATCTTGTCATTGATTGAATCTCTTTGCCATTAAACGTGCCTTGTATCGATTAATCGTATCATCTGGCTTTCGTTTGATATGATATACCCATTAGCATCTAACTATATTATCAACTTGAGAAGAAGGCACTAAAACCCAAATGTTGTTGTAGATCATTACGTTGTACTCCTCTGTTATTGCTTGACTCCACTTTTCAGATTTATTGGCTTATTTATAAGTTAATGGTTCAATTGTAGAGAAGGTAAAAAATTGACCAGGTTTAAGAGGACAAATTATGGATCTACTAACCATATGATATTGACGAGGTAGTTCAGTAGTATCAGAATTGTAACGAGTTAAGTCAACAATTAAAAGCAAGTCAGATGAGTTGTATAAGAGCTAATGTTGTGCAGGTACCGTTAATATATTCTGTTAAACCATAACTATGTAAAAGAGATATAAGTTGTGCGTTCCAAAAGAGATAATTGGTAGAATTTGCTTTGATAGACAATTGACGTGTGATGTTTGGAAGAGCTAAAATGTTAGAAGTAGTTAACGAAGAAGAAGAAGACACAAAAGTTCCGTTAGACCACAAAAAGCTCTAATACCATATAAAGGATATTTAGAAAGGCAAATTCTTTCTAGTCACATTGAACATAAAATACATATATAGAGTTTATAAGAGTTTACAAAACTGTAGGATAAGTTTGTAGAGTGTCTATCTAAAGGATAGACATCAATCTAAATACACAATTTATAACAATCAAAATAATAATGGTTACAATAGATATGGACTCTAGTTATCCTTATCAACCTCATCTTCTTTTGCCTTATAATACCTAGTAAGGTGGCATATTCAATAAACATCAATCTAATGGCATTGATGCTTATAACAGGCATATCTATAAGAACACTAACAACAACAACAATCCTAGTGCATAAAGCTCTCCGCTTTGTAAGGATCAAGGGAGGGACATAAATTGTATGCAACCTTTCCTTTATATTTTATAAAAAGATTGTTTTTTTGGCTCGAACATGTGACTTTTTGATTAAAAAAAAGAGTAATCTTATCGATTACTCCAAGAGTCACCCTCTCATAACAGGCAAATCTAGCTATATTAAATCTAACTTTGTTTTCATGTCTATATTGTTGATACTTGCCTCTTAATTATCAGTTTTATCCCTTCATTACCACGTGTCTTGTTTTAGCTGTTTACCAGGGGAATTGTCAAGATGTAATTAAGAACCAAAATTTGTTTCATCAATCTTATGATTTTGTTTACTTTTCAAGCTTCTATATGCAGCAATAAGACAAGGGACACTGTTTGAGTCTTCCTTAAATGTATTGTAGTTTTTTCATGAATGGAACAAGAAATGCTTACTAGTTGAAAAAAACATGGATGACGAGAAAACAAAGGTATCTTCTATTTACTATTTTAGTTGAACCCCCTTTCATGAATAAAACGAGGAGCTAGAGTAATAAGTGCACCTTAGGAACTAGGAGTTTTGCTATAAAAATTCCACGGGAGGCTGATGAGGAAGTTGGTTATCGGTCATCCACTTTTGCTTAACTGGTCGTTGATACTATCACTACATATGGAATGGAATATGGCTATGTATGTGTAGCTTCCTAATTTGATCTTTAGCTTATCAAAACATTGTAATTCCATATTTAAGTTACTACCAATTTTATTTCCAATTCTCCTTACAAAAAAAATGAGAAAAAAGAATAGCTTATTTCTTTTCTATGAGTGGAAGTGGAAGCTAGCATGGCATGAATTGATTGGACATTAGACCATATTGCTATGTATTCTGTTGTTATTGAATGAACCAAAAAGTGAAGACACATAGCAGCCCAACAAAGTAAGAAGGAAAAAAGAAAGTGAAAAAGACCTATATATAAATCAAATTCAAGAAAAAAATTAAAAAAAGATGAGAAAATGAAACCCAAATTTCAAAAAGACCTTTCCTTTGTCTAATCAGGTGACCCTCTGAAATGTCAAACGCACCAACAACATTCCAGTCGGTTCTATCCACGGTAACACACACACGAGAACCCAAAAACAGTCTCAATTTGGCTACTATAAATAACCCTTGAGATGTAGCAAACCGTTTTCTATCATTTTATGTAACCAAACAACCTAAAGCAAAACCTCAAAACCAACACCAAGCGTGCCTATATTGAAGTGGAAGCACCCACAAAATCCACGAATTTGTCCATACAGCTGCTAACGTGAACTTTTAAGAACTTAACCCTTTCTCCCTATCTAGGAAGCCAAATCATGGCAGATGAATACAACACAGGCGCAAACTGGTGGAATTCCTCCAGAAACAGGTTTGATAGCGGTTCATCATCATCTTCTTCTTCAAGGCTTAATAGTTTAGGCAGCTTTGCTTGGCCAACTGAAATAGTTGATGTCAAGGGAAGGTCTTCTATGGAGTCTGTGTCGGTCTCGGATAGTTCTGCCATTTTCCATGATACTCAGAAGCTGCAATTAGGGCGAGATCATTCTGGTGGTGACCCAAATATGATGGGTTTAGGCCTTTCTTCCACGGAATGGGACCAAACTTTAATGTAAGTTCATATATTCTTGTAACCATTGAGAATTTAGCTTCTTCTTTAAGGGTGTTGCTGAAATTCATGACGTGGGTGTTTAATCTTTTGAGGCTGATATCGTTTAATTCCTTTCCAGTAGTCGAAGTGATAAGGTTGAGAATAATTTCCGTTCCTTGCTGCAAGAGAACTTGAATTCCAGTTCCAATTATCGGCAAGAAAGTGGGATCGGATCGTCTCAAGTTCAGTGGAGGGGAAGAATGTTTACTGGAGCTACAGGAGATTCTTCTGTGAACGATTTCAAATATATTAACCGAGATTTTTCGTTAGATCAGCCTCATTTTAGTCCTCATGGAAGCTCCACGGATAGTACGGTTACCTGCCAAAGCTTGCAGTCTAGTTTCCAAATGGATTCGTCGGCTATTTATGATAGTCCTTCAACTATGATTCAAGGGCTAGTGGGATTCCAAAATCAAGCACAACAGTCCTCGTTCGAGAACCGATCCATGAATTATTTGTTTGGTCCAAATTATGGCATTAGCACCAATGAATTGTTGCCTTCTTGGTCTAAAGTGCCTCAATTCTTGAGAAATTCTCCACCTAAGCAGCCTTCTCATAACCAGTTGCATTTATCCAACAACGCACCCTTTTGGAATGCATCTGCAAGTGCCATGAGTGATGTTCGACCAAGCTTTTCCCCTTGCTTGCAACCGCAATTTCTTGCATCAAATTTTGACACAAAACCAAAGGTATGTATATATATACTTGAATAAATCCCCAATAGGAATATCACAAGCATGTATATGTACGTAGTGGCACTATGCCTATTGGTATATGCATTTTGAATTCTATAATGCTTATGGCCGAATAGTTTCACAAACAGATAGAAGCCAGAATTGATAAATATATAAACGAAAATATAGGTAAAGTATATCGATACCGAGATGGATCGAGGCAGCTATAAAATTAGGGTTGGAGTGTAGAGATTGAAAATTTTCGGTTCATTCATTTCCAGCAGAACATATCTGAAGCACGGGACTCGAACACAGTAGATAAGAAAATTGGTGGGAGTGAAGCAGCAACAAAAAGGCCTAGAAACGAAACAACATCACCTATGCCACCCTTTAAGGTACAATAAAAAAAATTTGATCGAAAAATGTTTTTTGACTTGATAGAGGGTGCACACTAAAACTTTTTTCTTTTGTACCATCTATACACTTTTATAGGTGAAAATTTTTTCGTAACTTTGATCATCATATAGGTAAGGAAAGAGAAAATGGGGGACAGAATTACTGCACTCCAACAATTGGTTTCGCCTTTTGGAAAGGTAGTCATATATAATTTACGACTTTTTTTTTTCTCTTATACTTTCAAAAAAGAAAACTAATGTGCATATGGTGAGAGATATCATTTGCATTCCTGAATCTTAGAAACTTATGTCTTCTCTATATTTTGATCATGGGTTTCCGCCAGACTGATACAGCCTCGGTGCTTTCTGAAGCAATTGGATACATCAAGTTTCTCCATGAGCAAGTCTCTGTATGTTCCATTAGAAACCTTTGCTTTTTCTCTCGATTGGGAAATAAAATGATATCTTTAATACTCATTATGTGCAGTGACGACTTATCAATCATTTATTACTCATCGTTCTATTTTGTATATGAAATGTTAGGTCTTAAGCACCCCTTACATGAAAAGTGGATCTCCCGTACACCACCGACAGGTACAAATACAACGCATTTTCCTTCCATAAATATATGGATATTTTCGCTCATAATATAATAAATACCCATATACGATGAGATCTGGGACACTTTGCTGTCAAGAGTCAAGTCCAGTCGGGTCGATTCGGACAACTAAAGTTTTTGGTTTCCATTTCCTTCTTTTACCTTCAAGAAGTTTAATGTAGATATCCTCCTCTCTCGATGTAGAGTTCTGACACATCTAACGACCCCGAAGGACAAAAACATGATCTGAGGAGCCGAGGATTGTGTCTGGTGCCAGTTTCGAGCACTTTTCCGGTTGCTCAAGAGACAACAGTTGATTTTTGGACCCCCACATTCGGAGGAACATTCAAATAGGAGTAAGGAAAGGGAAATGGTCGAAATTTGGGCGCAAGAACAGATTCTATTGTATGCCACTAGTACATATATGATCTTATCAGACACTAGTACATATATGATCTTATCAGAAACCCTAGCCAAGTTGGGAATGGTAAGATCAATGGAAAAGAAAAGAAAAATAATAATAAAAAGAACAAGATGAAGAAACGAAAAGATAAGCCCCACGTAACCGCTTAGCCCGGAATACAAAAAGAAGTTGAGAAATTGTGAAAGAGAAAGCGAAGGGACTAATTTTTCAAAGGTACATGCTTGTTAGTGTAGGGTCAGCAGCAGGAGGCAAAATGATAAGAGGTTGGCCCATGCATCGGGACCATTGGCTTCGGGAGCATATTCTTAACTTGTAACAATTCATGAATAATTATAACAAAATTAAACATTGTCGTGTTTAGGAACGAGAATAGGTGCTGATTTTAGGGCGGGGTAAAGAGTCAAAAGAAAGATTTGTTTTAGATAACGTTAATATGTTGTTGTTTCAGTAGTTTAGTTGAATAATATAAAGGAGCTTTTCTTGTTTCTTTCCACTATTGCTATATTGTGAACAGAGGTTGCACTATCATTAGTTTTACATCAGAGAAAAGTGATGAAAGAGAATAATTGAATTCCTGAACAGAGGAAGAGAAGAGCGTTGAGATTTGTTTATTGTGTAGGAATATTGTTAGTGGAAGTAGGAATGTGGCCCACAGCCCTTCTCCTTGCAAGTCTCTACTTTTATTTTTATTTCTTCAATCTTATTAGGTCAACTTGGAATGGGAATTGCAACGTAGAGTATATATGTACAGGTGCTATACGTCTATTTGCTTTTGTGCTTTCCATCCAATGGTCACATTCAAGAGTTTACATTGGAAGGGTGAAGACTGAAGAGTAGCCAAACCACCCCCACTCTTTCATTACGTTCCCTGCTTAGGTGTGCTCTGACTAGCCATAGGCTATCCTGTTTAGTCCGAAGCATAACAAGTGGCTTATGATTAGAAGGGAAAAGGATATTAAACAGAATCTAAATATATAACTGCTTTTTGATGGTTCCCGGACCTTTTGTCTCGGCCTACTCCGAATGATGATGTCATGCATGCTGCATCATAGCTATTTCAATTGAGTTGGCACTAGTTTAAACATAATATTCGTTAACTTTGTATCTTTCTATAAGTTCTGAGACATCAAATTCCAAAGCAACCACTTTAAAGAGGAAAAAGGTTATAATATAGAGTAGTTCTCAACGTAATTTGAGTTATCTACCTTGTGATGGTAATACAATTGAATTTTATTAAGAACATATAAACTTTCATTTGTACCTGGTTAAACATACACTAGACTTAACGACACATGTAAAACAATATTACTAATGACTTCTGCAACCTTGACACTTATTATTATGGTTCTACCAATAATAATAAACCCTAATTACTGTAATTTTGAACCTGGCTACAATATCTCTCGCATCAATACTCACTACAACAGACACTAATTTTCGTGACGTTATTTTTTGCGATGAAAAAGAAATCGTCGCAAAAAGAAAACATATTGCGATATTTTACCATAATCGTCACTAAAACCAAACATTATTTCCTGATGAAAATATTATGTGTCGCTCAAGGGAATACCTTTAGTAATTTATAGATGAAATCGATGCCAAATACTATACAATGGGTGATGATACAATAGAATCGTTGCAAAATAATGCAATTGCGATGATATTTAAAACGCCACCATAACTACTCGAACATTTGGTGACGTAGAACTGAGAATCGTCAGAAAATGTTATATGTTTTCGACGATAAATTAAAGCGTCACTAAAAGGTTATTATTTAGTGACGAAATTAATTTTTCGTCGCTAAAGCCAATAAATTCATCAACGATTTATGTTAATCGTCAATAAATGTCAAGCATTATGCGGCGCTTTTTGAAAATAGCCGCAAATGTTGAACATTTTGTGACGAATTGTAGAAAACGTCGCAAAATGTCTTTATTTGGTGATGATTTATAAAAATTGTCACTAAATTTTTGACATTTTCATAAATTATTAATCTACCATATTTATAATCTATCATACTTATATGTTTTATTGGAGATTTGTTGTTAATGTTTACAACGTATTATTGAAAAAAAGCTGACAATATACTTTTAGGTTTTTAACATTAATTAATTATCAGTATTTATTAGCACTGCAAAAATTAGTTAATAAAAATTTAAATTATTTTATCAATATAATAAAATGACATATGGAGTAGTACGGACTTTAAATTAAAAGTTACCCAATTCATACACTCATAGAACTAGAACAATAATATTCAATATTCAATAGTACGCAACTTGACTCATAAGTAATACATATGTTGTTTGGCAAATTATTGGAGATACAACAAGAAATAAACTTTAAAGTTGACTTCAGTTGATTGACTCGCAAACTGACAATGATTTAATTATTTATTTGGATGCCAAATAACATGAGAGTTGGTAAAGGTAAATGAGTCCCTAATGTCTGGATTCCCCAGAGAGGCCCTTGCACATTTGAACGCACCAATTGAAACAGTAATAGCTTTTCCCTCAAGTTTGAAGAGGATGCAATGAAATAGTCGCTAGATTTAGTACCTAAAACAAATCAATATAGAAGTTAGATATTATGATATTAGTAAACCGTTAAATAAACTGAAATTCAGGAGCAAACGAAGTATTTGGAATTGATAAATTTTCCAAATCAACTTATTTTCCTTTACGATTTGTTGCGACATCGCTTCCGCCTCCACGGGTATACATGTCACATTCAAGAATAAAGGAAGCTTCAAACAACATGTAGTATCAACCATCAAATGTGCATATATATAATAGCTTTATAAAAGGAAATGAGAAGTACATAATAAGGGAAGTGACGTTGTTCAGATAATACTAAACACCTTGAAGCAGAAGATCGGCCATGAAAGGTATATGATGATTAGTGTATATAGTGGAGATTTCTTTTTTAGCGTTGGTTTTCTTAGCAGGGATAATTTTGTCACATTCCTTCTAGTGGAATGAATTAGGGCCATCGTGAACTAGTCTCCATGTTGACATTCCTTCATTAATAATTTTAAGAGGTAAATTCTATAAAAGTTGATTTAGAATAAAATAATGATATGTTTAAGCCAAATTATGATGACAAATGAAACTAGTCAGGTTTAGCACTTAATGGATTGCCCAGAGTATAGCACCTTTCAAATGCAAATTGTTACAGAAATATCATTGAACAACTTACAAACATGACAAACTCATCACAAGATTCAAATGCAAATCATATATTTTCCCTTCCATAATAAACATTAAAACATGTCAAACACATTCCAAACTCTCTAACGACAATGTACAAATAACATAACAGAAAGAAATGAATGAACAAATACAAAACACAAAGAAATCAACTTTAGCACCACAAAAAACACCTTATGTACAGATCCACACAAAGAATGTTTAGATCTACCCTGGAAGGATAAAATTCTTAAGTTTTGCTATTTAATAATGGTAAAATACTTATTATAAAAATGAAGACCGCAACTAAAAATACAACAGATAGTTAAAAAGAAATGACAGGATTATAGACCGTGGTTTGAGATTCAGGATGATGACTTTGATATGTGGGTAAGACGTAGGATATCGATGGGTTTGGGGAAAAGTTCATGGAGACTAAAGAGGAAAAAGAAATGAGTTTCATATATATAAAGGTAAAGGTTTCGTAAGTAAAGTAAATGCTTGGGTTTTAGTGACATTTTTAGCAATTCGTAGCAAATTGAAACTTTTAGGCGATGATTTTTTAGATTTGTAGGAAAATGTTGTAGAATTTACGACGTTATAGGTATTTCATAGGAAAATATTGGAGTTTTGTGACGAATAATAAATTTGTCGCAAATTAGTTCCAAACGTATTTGCGATGTTTATTATTTATCGTGGCTAAAACATTTTGATTTTATGACGAAGCTTGTTTTCGTGGTAGAATGTTGCTACTGTAAAAAAGAAAAATTTAACAGGGACAATGTCGTCTATCTAAAGACAAATGACGTCATCCCATAGGAGTTATATTCGAACGTAGCCTTCCCTTTCCCTCTCCTTTCTCTATGTTTTCTCTCAAATAAAATGTTCCCTCCTTTCTTCAATCTTCCTTTAGCTATTTTTATTCATTTTTGACAAGAAATCTACCCCATCATCTCGTGAACCTCCGAAAACTAGGAAAGTTTTATTTTATTTTGGTTTCATTTTTTTTTAATTTGTTATTGAAACCGTATATATAATTTCTTGCGACTTTTGCGTTTTCTTCAGTTCTTTGCATCTTTTGAGTCGCAAAATGTTGGGTTTGTGAGTGGTGTGTGAATGATGGTGAAAAAAGGGGAAAGAATGAAGTAATTGATGAAGATACGTGTATGTTATATTATTCGTACAGGGTGTTTGTTGAAATGTCATTAGCCAAGTTTCAGCTTATATGAAACTTGAGAGGAGTTCGATTATCAATATGAACATAATACAAGACAAGACTTCTGTTATTATCAATAAATATAGTAGATAATCGTTCTTTCATATTTAATTATGCTTTTTATGCACTTCAATCCTTGATTAATTTTGTTTAGTTATGACAAATTATTGATTTTTTATAATATTAATAACTATTAGTATTGTTTGGAGAATGGCAGAAGTTGTCTCCTTTATGAACAACTTGAAATATTAATATATTTTAAAGCTCGGCGAAAAGAAAAATTGGTTTCTAATAAATAAAATTAAGCTTCTTAAGTTTAGAACTTATAATAGTTATTTTTTAGATACATATTAGATTAAAAATCAAAATATTAAATAATTGATAAGATATAATTTTGAACTATTTATTGGATTCTATGAATCAACTTGAAATAGTCATTAAAGTCTCTAACGCAAAACATAACTTACTCAGCCCCTCCCATCTATATGATAGGAAGATCCATAAGATTTTATCACGAGGCAATTCTTTTAACTTTATTAATTTATAAAGCGCATAAAAAGAGTAAAACATGTAATTTAGAAGTGCAATACAACATTGAGAGAATAAACATTATGAATGAGTAACTGGTAATAAAACTCAATTGAATTAAGGATAAGTTACATTTAAAAACTTGAACTTTGCCTAATTGTTCAGTAATAATCAAAACACATAAAAATAGTAATAATATATTGGAACTTTGCAAATTAGTCCATCATGAATTCTATAGTTAACGGACAAGTTTTTAAGAAACTAACGTTTATGTGACAAGTATAATAATATTATACGTTAACAATTTTTTATAAATTAGAAATAATTTTCCATTGGATGTTCACTTTTTTTTTTTTATTATTAGTACTACTACTACTACTACTACTACTACTACTACTACTACTACTACTACAATTGTGATTGTAGCCCGTTTAACCTTCAATTCATAGTTTTCAATTTATTTATAATAGAATTTGTTTGCAATAGTTTCCATATCCATACTATTTTGCAGATTTTGTGGGGAACTCTTTGTTTGTTGTCAAAAATCGCATACAACTATACATTTTCCTTCAGGTATGTTGTTGATATTATTATGATTATTATTGTTGTTGTTGTTATTGTTTGTTGTTGTTCTTATTATTATTGTTGTTGTTGTTGTTGTTGTTATTGTTGTTGTTATTGTTGTTGTTGTTGTTGTTGTTGTTGTTGTTGTTGATATTGTTATTATTATTATTGTTGTTGTTGTTATTATTATTATTATTATTATTATTATTATTATTATTATTATTATTATTATTATTATTATTATTGTCGTTGTTGTTATTGTCGTTGTTATTATTGTTATTAATATAGTTAATAATAATAACAAAAATAATAATAATAACATCAACATCAACAACAACAACAACATCAACAATAAAAAATAAAAATAAAACAAAATTTAATAATAATAATAATAATAATAGTAATAATAATTTATTATAATAATAATAATAATTATTATTATTAAATTTGGTTTATTCTTCTTCTTCTTCTTCTTGTTATTGTTGTTGTTGTTATCGTTGTTGTTGTTGTTGTTGTTGTTGTTGTTGTTGTTGTTATTATTATTATGATTATTGTTCTCCGTTTAACCTTTAATTAATAGTTTTCAATTTATTTATAATAGAATTTGTTGTTCATAATAGTTTCCAAGCTCATACTATTTTGCAGATTCTGTGAGGAGCTCTTTGTTTGGAGTCAACAATCGCATACAACTATACATCTTCCTTTAGTTATGTGAATTAGTAGTAACTTGCATTGTTTTATATATCAGTTATTGTTTCAGTTTGTTTTATATTATTTACTTATTTGCTGCGTATGAGTAGGAACAACGTTATTGACTGCATGTAATATTAAACATAGATTTTTTTAAACCTAATATAAAACGAAAAATGCATGTTATAACTTAGTTATCTTCTTATATTGTATAGCTGAATGGATAAGAGTTGGATGTCTTCTAAAAAATGGTCAACTGAATACGTAAAAGGAGTTAAGAGTTTCATGTGATTTGTAAAGAAGCAAATGGGTGAGGATTGTAGTATTTGTTGTCTATGCATTGATTGCTTAAATGTAGACTTCCAAATTCAAGATGTGGTATATAATCACTTGCTCATTCGAGGCATGGACAAATTCTATAGTCCATGGCTTTATCATGGTGAACGTAAGGAAGCAAGTTGTAGTAGAAGTGTCAGTACATCTTACAATGGGAGTTACAATAATGATGTTGATGATTGTGATGTGAATGATGATGGTGATGATGGGATTGATGAGATGCTAGATGATTGTTAGAATTATATGGAGACTATGAATGAAACAGGAATGCCTAACATAATTGTTAGTATGACCGAAGATAATTTTCGAAAGTTATTGAAAGTTGCTTAAGAACAATTATATCTGGGGTGCTCTAATTTTTCGCAACTATCCTTTGTTGTGAAGTTGCTGCATTTGAAGGTTTATAATAAATGGAGTAACAAGTCGTTTGACATGTTAATTGACTTATTAAAATGCATTACTTAGGGGACATAACTTACCGAAATCTTACTAGGATGCGAAGATACTTTAAGGGACTTTGGATTGGGATATATTTCCTTTCATGCTTGTAAGCATGACTGTGTTCTTTATTGAAAGGAAAGTAAAGAACTTCAGGAGTGTCCTATTTGTGGTACATCAAAGTGGCGGGTGGATGATGGGAGAGGGAAAAAGATACTGATGAAAATCCTTCGACACTTTCCTATTAAGCTATGATTATAGAGGCTATTTATGTTAACAAAACAGCCATAGATATAAGATGACATAAAGAGAAACACATTGATGATAACATTATGTGTCATCAAGCAGACTCAATAGCATGTAAAGAGCTTGATAGAAAGTTTCCATGGTTTGGACAAGATGTTCGACTTAGATTTGGCTTCCGATGGATTTAATCCTTTCGGTAATATGAGTAATTCATATAACATGTGGCCTGTGATTCTAGTCCCATATAATTACCTCCATGGAAGTGTATAAAGGAGCCTTTTATGTTGCTGTCTTTGGTTATTGCAGGACCTACTCCTCCTAGTAAGGACATCGATGTTTACTTACAACCATTAATTGATGACTAAAAGACCTATGGGAAAATGAATTAGAAACTTTTGATGTTGTTGAAGGCAACACGTTTATAATGCATGTTGTTGTATTGTGGACTATAAATGATTTCCTAGCTTATGGGAATTTGTCAGGATGGAGCACTAAGGAGTATATGGCTTCTCCTGTTTGTAATCATCAAACATATTCAACAAGGATATGAACCAAAATATATTATACGGGTCATGGTCGTTATTTGAACATAGGCATGGATGGAAAAGAAGTAAGCAGTTTAATGGCACAGTTGAGTTGGGTGAAGCTCTGATGTAGGTAGCGAGTGATGACATTGTTTACTAGCTGTCACATTTAGTTGACATTACAACTGACAAACACCCAAGTAATAGAAAGCGTAAGAGAAATGTTATTGAATTGAATTGGGCTAAAAAAGCATATTTTTCAGCTTACCATATTGGAAAGAATTACTATTGAGGCACAATCTTGATGTCATGCATATTAAGAAAAATGTTTGTGAGGCCATTTTAGGGACTGTTATAGGAATTGATGGGAAATCCAAAGACACTACTAAGGGAAGACTAGACTTGGAAGACATAAATATTAGAAAAGATTTGCATTTGAGAAGAAGAGATGATGGGTATAACATGTCAAAAACTGAGAAACAAGCATTCTGTCAATTCCTCCACTTAGTCAAATCTCCTGATGGGTATGCATCTAATATAGGCCATTGTGTGAATGTTCAAGAGGAAAAAGTGTCAGGGTTGAAAAATCATGATTGTCATGTACTTTTGCAACAGCTATTTCTTGTTGGAATACGTGGATGTTTACCGAAGGATGTGTCCATTACTTTGGGTTAACTTGGAGAGTTTTTTAAGCAATTATGTTTCAAGACATTTAAGGCTCAAGAGCTTGATAAATTGGAGAAAGACATAACATTGATTTTGTGTAAGCTTGAACTATTATTACCCCTATCGTTTTTTGATGTTATGGTTCATTTGGCAATTCATTTACCATATGAAGCAAAACTTGGTGGACCGGTTCAATTTTGATGGATGTTTCTGATTGAAAGGTAAGTCATATTAAATTCAGCAAGTTTTTCCTTTCTTATTTGTTTGAAACAATTCCTAATTTAATATCTGTTTATGTTTCGATTTTTATGCTCTCTTAAGCGTTATGTACATAATAGAGCTTGACTAAAGGGGTCTATTACAAAGGCTTATATAGCAAATGAATGCTTGAATTTTTGTTCAATGTACTTAACTGATGTGGAGACAAGATTTAATCAACGGGAACGTAACTTTGATTGCAAAGACGATGGTGAGTTGTCTATTTTCTCTTAAAAAGTTAGGCCATTTGGTACGGTTAAATATGTCGAGTTAAGTAAGGATGAATTCGAAATTGTCCATTGGTATATTTTGAACAATTACGAGAATGTCGATACATACATAGAGTACGTATATTGTTTTTCATTCAAACAATCATATTACAATTTTTATCAATATAACCGTGGGATAACATGTTTTTTTTTTCCAATAGAGAGCACAAAGCTACAATTTGAAGCATAGGGATCGTTAATGTTGAAGAAAGACATAGGCAGAAGTTTGTATTATGGTTTAGAAATCGAGTAAGTTGTTATATTAATTACAAATTATGAAAATATGAGAATATGATAAGATCCTGACATTTATTTTCAGTTTGTCATATAGATGATATGGTTGCATAACTGTAACATGTTTGAATCGTTAACAACATTATATAGTTTGGCATGTGGACCTCATATTTGTGGGAAGAAATACACTAGTTGAATTGTTAAAGGGGTGCAATATCATATACAAGATCGAGATAGTTAGGTTAGAAGTCAAAATAGTGGAGTTATTGTTGAAGGATGTCATGATGATGAAATCATTAACTTCTACAATATCATATATGAAATTATCGAGTTGCACTACATCAAGGATAAGAAGGTTGTTCTACCTAAATGCAAATGGTTTGATCTAACTGACACGAAAGTAAACGGGTATATTACTAGCATAAATTTTAGTAAGACATGGTATGATAATGATCCTTTTGTCCTTGCAATTTAAGCAAAACAAGTTTTCTATGTCAACGATACTGTGTTAGGTCGTAATTAGAAGGTTGTTCAAAAGTTTCAACATAGGAATTTTTATGATTTTTGTGATAGGGATACTGGTGAATTGGATGAAGACGCTGATGAAGTCTATCAAGATATTGGTTTGGAGATCAATAACGAAGGTATTCTAGTAGAAGATACAGATATATCATCATTCCATAGGAGAGATGTCGAGCCCAACATAGTTCAACTGGATAAAGTTCAATCCCATCTTATCTTACAAATAGATGAAGACTATATTCAGGATGGAGTGGATTACAATGACGATACTTTGTTGGCATATATTAGTGATGAAGAATCTCTCGATAAAGTACTTAATGATGATGATTTTCTTGATCTTGATCATGATGATTGAATGTAATTTTCATTGTTTCTATTATTTCAAATGTTAATAAGATAACTGCTTTATGTAGTTAATGTTTTAGTTATGTTAATTAAGCATAGTTTTAATGTTTTACAAAATGTTTATTTTTATTGCAATTACGGTTCTACTAATATGTTCATAGTTCATTTTACACAGCTTCATTATAATGGCACCTGGACGAAACAAAGGAAAAAGGGTGGTGACGGGAGATGAAGTTTCTCCTATAGAAGAACCAGTAATTGCATCATCACATAAGGGAAGTCAGCAACAACAACCTTTACCAACAACATCTGGTAGTCATGAGGGATCGTCAGGTATGTTTTTGATAACCAAACATATTTACATTTATACTATGATGACATGTTTAGTGTGTTTTTATCATTATGTTTTTTTTAGGTCCTAATATTGGCCTTAGAAAAAAGATAGAGGTAAGACAAAAAGAGTTGAGTTGCAACGGATAAATGTTGTAATGAATTCCAAGTTGTCCGTAACTACTGAACTGACATAAGGGTGCCTAATTGATAAGATCCAAGCAGCAAAATTGGCCAGTGAGTTAGGCATTGTTGTTCGAAATGAGTTGCCTTACCTTCATCATGTTAGGCAGTTAAAGGAAGACAACTGGCTGTAAAATGCCTTGGATAAAGTTTCGGTAATATTTCAATTCATTTCATTATATGTATTGCAATTTTACTTAACTAAATTAATAACTTATCTAACACATTTTTTCATAGATGAAGCTCAATATCATTGATACTGACATACCTAAGGTTTCAAGCAGTATTAATTCACTGTTGAAACATAGGGTGAAGGATCATCGATATCGTCTTCATAAATATTATCAATCATTTCCTTCCGATGAAGAGGCAAGGAGACATATGTTGGAACAGGAGACTGAAGAAAATTGGAATAAATTGTGACTATTAGGCTTCAGCGAAGGTTCAGGTTTATTTTTTTCCCCCTCTTCAAATTTCCTTCCATTAATTATGTTTACACATCTCATAACTACTCTTAATTTAGGAATAGTGTCAGAAAGCCAAGGTCAATAGAGCTTTAATGAAGACTCCTCATAATACCAGCTCCAGATCATTTGTCGTTGTCTGAAACGAATTAGTAAGTGCAATGTTTTCAATTTATTATTCTATTTTTTAATAAAATAAATTCTAATTGGTTATATTTTTTTAAAATTCATATTATAGAGTCAAACAAAACTCCTAGGAAAAGAGTGTGATCGGATCATATTGTACATGCACACACACTATAATGATGGCCAAGGCTGGACGTCTAAAGAGGCTCAGAGTAATTTTGTAAGTTCAAATAAATTAATATTACATTTTATTTTTCTCTGTAATAGTAAGTAATTATTTTTTAGTTAACTCGATTTTCTACTTTAAATTGTAGGACAAGATGCAGGAGTTGTTGCAGACATCATTGACTGAGGGGGATCAACCCAATGTCAATGACATTTGCAACAATATCCTTAGTACATGATTGGGTTATATCAAGGGTCTTGGGTATGGCCCTAAGCCTGTTGGTGCATATTCGTCATGATCAATTACAATGGCGATGCTTTAAGAGGAGAACAAGCAACTAAAGACTAAGTTAGATCGTAATTTTAAAGAAGTTAACAAGCTCAAAAAATTGGTTAAACAAATACTAGGTTCAGCATATGTTAGTGGTAGTGACTCTGATGAAGACTCTTAGTTTGTAAGTTATGTGTAAATATTTTATTATTAACAATGCATTCCATTTAATATGTGTAAATACTTCAATTTATTATTATTTAAAATTCTAACACTAACATTAATTTCCAAATGATTAATTTTAATATTTCAAACTGTCGTAAAAATTGTAATAAATTCACCCTAAAGAATTATAATAATTATTAAATTCAAAATTAAATTTTTCCAATAAATAATAATAGCTACCAAAATAAATTTGGGACAAGAAATTTAAAAAATGTAATAAACTAAAATAAATTTATTTTTAACAATTATAATAATTATTAAATTCAAAAATAAAATTGTCATTAAATCATATTAGCTACCAAAACATTTCACAAAATGTCATTAGCTACCAAGACATTTCACAAAATGTCATTAGCTACCAATATAAATCGTTGCTAAAAGTGTTTTGCTACAACAAAATATTAGTAGCTAAAACTATTTTCCTACCAAAAGAAAATTGTCATCAAAACCTATTAGCTACGAAATATAAATCGTCACAAAACATTTTTACCTATGTTTAATAAATGTATCTAAAAACATTTAAGAACAACAAAGACTTACTAGCTAAAACTATTCTGGTACTGAAATAAAATCTTCACTAATAACAATTACTTAAGAAAAAATTTTCGTAGGGAAATATTTTTATCTACAAAACATAATCGTCGCAAATAATTATGTACCACATTCTGTATTATTGCCGGTTATCATTTTTTTGCGAAGAATTATTTGTGTCGAAATTACTTTTTGTCGATGAGTCAATAAAAACGGCGTGGATGTTATTTTGCTAATGCGATTCTGCGATGCTTTTTGTGATGATATTGATTCGTCGCTCATTATTATTTGTGACTATTATTTTCTCTTTTGCGATGTTTAATTTCGTCGCTAATTATCTTGTTTGTTATAGTGATTCTCCCTTCCACAGTTAAGTACTATTTGGTTGTGGGTTGAAACCAATGCTAAATAATTTACTGTAATGGAAATAAAGTAGCAAGATCGCCATGATAATACTCCACTTTAATTAATAAGTCCTAATTCTCACAACTTTTCTGTCTTGACTTCATCACCTATATGCACTATTTTGAGTTATATTATCTCCTATATAGTCTAGGGTCGCCTTAAAATCGAATACATCTGAAATTATTTCTATTTCTTTCTTTAAAATTGCATCAACTTTACCAAAAAACATGAATGCATCAAGTTAAAATAATTTGCATAGTCTTCCTTGTGATTTAAACCATCAAGGGCTTTACCTTCCAATCCATATTTGTCTTTCGTTATAACTTCGTCCACTCTTTAATGCACATTCTATTTACCTCCCCTCCAAGCCGAGTTAAAATGTATTGATGGTAAGTAACATTATATGGAGGTTTAGTTTTTCCATGTTGGTAATTGTTCTATAAATTGTGCTGAATTTTTTATTTTCATGGCTAGAAAATTATTGCAGAGAGTTGTCTAAGTTGCATTACTGCATGCATGTGCTACACATATGCTAATACTTGTATTCCTCTTTATACGATAGAGATCAAGAGGAATACTTGCTACTCAAATTATCAGGAAACTATTGCCATAGTCAAAAGATGACAATGATTTTGACTTTTCCAAGGAATAAGAGAAATAAAAGCTTCCTTTCATTAAACACCTAAATCAACATTAATATCATAACTTGTTATTATGGAATATACACGGTTATGAAATGTCATATTCTCCAATATTGAGATCGATGAGATTGAGGTTTTTTTAAGGAGGGGATGGTAAAAGTTGGTCTTTATTTTATCAGAGATTATGATATTTTTAGTTTTTTGTTTAATCATTTTTCTTAAATCATAAAAGTTTGAGATAAAAAAATATGAATGTTATAGTGAATCAAAATTAATGCTATTTTTGAGGCAAACATGATAAAATGGATCTCATTACTCTCCAAAATTTGAAACTGTATAGATTTCCTTTATTATGATTTTGTTACAAATAATTTTGATTATATTTAATAAGGATATTTCTACAAATCTGCAAATGAAAGTATATTAGATCCTCTTATTCATCCTCTGCTCTCAATGGCTTGTACTCTTTAGATCATTTATCATGTCAATTGAATCTTCAATATTAGTAGACAGGATAGAATTTAATAGTTAAATACCCAAAATCAAACCTTTTATGAACTATTAGGACTTACAAATTTATATTCTAGTAGTGGACAAGATTCTTGAAACTATTTACAGTCAGTCCCATAAGGATTGAATATAATCAGCTAACAATTTGAATCTCACTTTGTATAAGGTAACAAAAGATTGAATTGATTAAAAATTAAACTAACAAACTTTATAACTAAATAAGATAACAATAATATTGAAGTACTCAATTGTGGAAACTTACGAATTATTCGATTCTTACTTTGTCTTCCCTTCACCTTGTGAATTCAACTATGCTTAATCCTATACATCTAAAGGTTTTGATTCCTTATCTAAGATCTAATCAAGTAATCATAAGTTAAATAGATAAAATTTGAGTTGCAATCTCTCAATATCTTAAAACTAATCCTAACTACTTAATTGAAATTAAAGCAATGCTAATGATAATTAACTTGTAATTGAGATCTCTCTTCTATTGCTTATTAACCTTAAGCACGAAAAAATCACAAAAGAGTAATATATTAAATTCAATGAGGTAAAATTTGTATAAAATAATTCAAGACTAAACCCTCAAATAAATTTAGCAATCCATAATCATGTTCAAGACATAACTATTGAGATTTAGAATATAAATAGAATAAAGAGAAGAGAATTAAATTGTTTGAAGCCTTGATCTAGAAAATCTAGAAAGGTAGAGTTGATTTTGATGTACTTTTTGATCTTCATCCTTAGGATGTGCAACCTTTTTTGTGTTTTTCTTTCCTCTTTTTGTGTCTCTCATGCCCATCCCTTAAACCTTGGAAAGATTAATGCCATAATGCCTTTCAAATCCTCCTAGCCCTTATCCTACTGCAATAATTCTTGCTAAGAAGATACCAAAAATGGAGCTAATTTCCACTCTCTCCATGATGAAAGTGCAACTGAAATTACCGTCGTAGCAACTAAGGAAGTCTTTAGACTGACTGGATTCGATTCGAGTGATTGAGGGGCAGACATCTCCAGATCGACTAAATGAATAGGGAGAGGCGGGAAGCAGTTCAACAGAAATGAAATAAGGAGACGAATTAAATCACATTTTGTATAAGTTAACAAAAGACTGAATTGATTAAAAATTAAACTAAAAAACTTGATAATTGAGTAAGATAACAATAATATTGAAGTACTCAATTGTGGAAACTTACTAATTATTCTATTCTTACTTTGTCTTCCCTCAACCGTGTGAATTCGACTATGCTTGATCGTATACATCTAAAGGTTTTGATTCCTTATCTAAGATCTAATCAAGTAGTCACAACTGAAATAGATAAAGTTTGAGTTGCAATCTCTCAATCTCTCAAAACTACTCCTAACTACTAAATTGAAATTGAAGTAGTCCCAAGGATAATTAATTTGCAATTAAGATCTCTCTTCTATTGTTTATTAACCTAATATTTGTAAGTCTATTAAGGTTCTAGCTCTGGTTGTGTAGCTTAATACAAATACCTTGATTCAATCTCTTGATTCAAATTAACTACAAGCACGGAAAATATCACAAAGTAGTAATATATTGAATTCAATGAGGTAAAATTTGTATAAAACAATTCAAGAATAAAGCCAAAAAAAATTTCAGCAATCCATAATCTTGTTTAAGACATAAATATTAAGATTCAGTATTCAAGGAAATGAAATAAAATAAAGAGAAGATAATGTAATTGTTTGAAGCCTTGATTTAGAAAATCTAGAAAGCTAGAGTTGATTTTGATGTACTTTTTGATCTTCATCCATGGATGTGCAAACTTTTTGTGTGTTTTTCTTTCCTCTTTAAGTGTCTCTCATGACTCTTAGTTCTACACCCCCATCCTTTTGCAGTAAAACTAGGCTTACACAGTCATGTAGGTGACCGTACATGTCTAAAACCCTCTTAATTATAACTTTACATAGTCAAAAGCTTACACGGGCTCATACACAGCTTTTTATGTCAATGTACGAGAGCATATATCTTTACATGAGTATAAACAATTTCTTCAAAACTCCATACGTGACCGTGTAAGCCCAAGGTTACTTTAATACTTCCATTTTATACCCCAATTTCACCCAAATTATTCTCATTTTGATTTACAAATGTAATTATCGAGTAATGATAGGTGTGCATTCGGTTATGTTTTTATAGGAATTTGGCATATGTTTTCTAGTGTAATTGTTGTTTATTGTTCTAGTTTAGGATTCATTTTGTATGTTTTCATTAAGTTTGACTTCCATTGTTGTTCTTGTGTCAATAAACTATCCAGGCTCCGTTTAGAAAAAACCAACTGGTAATATATTTAGAATTAATAGTTTATCATATTCTAGCTAGAAATTAGATTCTAGTTATAAATAGGATTTATAAAAAATATTCAATTTATAAAAAATTGTTAAACAAGAGTCATTTCAAACTGATTAATAATCAATCATTGGCAGCTAATTGAAGGTAATAATTAACTATTTTTGTGTAGGAAAGAAGAGGGAGCAACTTGGAAGTTGTACAAAAGATTAAAGAAACGAAGATAAGAAGAGTGATTTTGTGACCAATTCGCACGTTCGTGTGAATCATGTAAATTCCCACTAGACGTGGGATTCATAGCAGGAATAAGGAGTGCATCTGTGTGTAATTCCCATACTCGTGAGATCAGGCAAATTCCCACGAATGTGGGAATTGTAATTCGAAGGCAATCTGCAAGGCTTCGTTAAACCTAGGGTTTTTGGGCTATTTAAATACAATTAAGCCTCCATCTTCAAGGAGAGACGACACACCTCTGCAGAAACACCATCCTTGAGTGAAGAACACATATTCAGAGCATTGAAGAAGGATTGAAGAAAAGGATCATCATCAAGATTGGGCAAAATAGCACATCAACACCAAAATTCCAGATTTTGGTAAAGAAGAGAAGGAGTTCTCATATTCAATTTTTTGTCACTTTTATTCCCTTTAGTCTTTGTAAAGATGGTTTGTTTGAATGTTGATGATGTTATGGAGATCATTTTAAGCTAATTTCATTGTAGGGATTGCGTTGGAATTGTTTTTTAGAACTCCTGTTTTATTGAATTGAATGCAATTGTCTTTGATGATTGTTGCTCTTAATTATCATCTTGCAATAAATCGAGAGAGCGAGTGAGATGAGATTCATGTAGGATTGCACAACGAGAGTTGGCAGCCTATAAAATAGTAATCATCACATTAATTGAATAGTTAGAAGAGAGATCTTGACTAGTCAATTGATCACCCATAGGATAGCTTAATAACTAGTTGAATTGGTATAGTCACTGGGTAGGTTGAGAGATTGTTCAATCAATTCTCGTTAATTCAATTAGGAAAAAATAGTTACCCCTTGAGAAAGGGTAATTAGTACATTCAAAAATCTAAGGTGAGACATAATTCAATCAATAAAATAGGAGAGACATAAAATAGGGAAAAAGAAATCTCTAGCATTTAGATTCTTGAATTTAGATTTTCTGCAATTGTGGTATTGTCCACTATTACATTAGTCTTTTAATTTTAATTTAATTTATTTTATATTATTCACATTTAACAATTTCATTTCTTAAACAAAATTGTGTCTAAATCATGTGATGTCTCGACATCAATGCCTGTGGGATCGATATTTGCTCTTTTTAACTACAAGTTACAACCCGTTCACTTGCAGTTCTTGAGCGTAAAACAAGTAGATAGGTTTTTACCTTTAGTAACCAAAAACACACTTGAAGTAAAATAAGTGCCTTAATACTATAAAATTCTCAAAAAACAAGAAAAACACAGTTAATATGGGTATATAAAAATGGTTAATTGATCATTTATTGAACATCCCCATACTTAAATATTTGCTTGTCCCTATGCAAAATTAAAACCATAAAATAATCAAAACACACAAGCAAATACACACACAATCATGCAACATTACAATAGTGGTTCAATGGCATCAAATTTCAAGGAATTAATATAACTTGAAACATCAACCACTTAAAAATTCTAACAAACTAACTTAATCCATTCATGTTCAAGTTCTTTGATTTGAAACATATCAATCAAAATATTTACACACTATATGCACTTATGTCACTAGTAGGCATTCACTCATTATTAGCAGTAAATCAAAGAGGTAAACTATCAATAAACATCATTTCATAATTCTTATTATTTTAAAACATCAGCATGTTTAATTTTATTACAAGTACCATTTTTTAAAATTTTCTTTAAATATCACCCAGTCTTTTAATGTGAAGGTAAACACCTTTTCATGAATTTCCCCCACTTACTTAACTAGTAAAAACTTATTGATAGTTTTAATTGAAAAACTTTTAATACTACAAGTATATAGATAACATTTTATAGTATAAAAGATATCATTCCTACAAGGATTGAATACAGTCACCAAACAATTCGAAATACACTTTTTCTAAGGTAACAAAACATTGAATTGATTGAAAATTAAAGTAAATTAGTAAACTCTATAATTAACAAATAAAAGATAACAATAAAATTGAAGTATTCAGTTATGGAAACTTATGGATTATCCTATCCTTGCTTTGTCTACCCTTCACCTTATGAATTCAACTATGCTAGATCTTAGATATCTGAAGGTTTTTGATTACCTACTCTTAATATTTAATCAAGTAATCCCAATCGAAACAGATAAAAATTAAGTTGCAATCTCTTGATCTCTTAAAACTATTGCTAACTACTTAATTAGATTTGAAGCATTTCTAAGGATAATTAATCCATAATTAGTATCTCTCTTCAACTGCTTATCAACATGATATTTGTAAGTCTATTAAAGTACCAATTGTTATTATGCACTTAACATAAATACCTTGATTAAATCTCTCAATTCAAATCAAGTATGAGCATAACAAATATCACAAAGCAGAAATTTATTGAATTAAACAAGGTAAAATTTATACAAAACAATTCAACAATAAACCCTAAAAAGGATTTAGCAATCCACATCATGCTTAAAACATAACTATTCAAATTAAGCATACAAGGAAATGAAATAGAATAAAGAGAAGAGAATGAAATCAATTTGAAGCCTTGAATTGGAAAATCTGGAAAGATGGAGTTGATAATGATGTTTCCAATTTTTGATTTTCATCCATGAAAAGTGCAACCTTTTTGTGTTTTTCTTACCTTTTTTGGTGTCTTTTATGACTTTCAAGTCTTCCCTCTTTGCATAGCCTTCAATGATATCATTTTATGGAAAAAAATAGGGTTTTTTCAAACATACATGGCCTTGTAAGTTACCCAAGTATGTCAAAAAACCTCTCAATCGTGACTTTATAAGGTCATAGAAGCTTATATAGGCTCATACACAGCTGTGCATGTCAGCATACATGGGCTTATATCATTACATGTGGTTAAACAACATCTTGAAAGCTCCACATGTTTACAGTGACTTATATGGTCACTATAGACGATCGTGTAAGTCTATAGTTACTTCAATTCTTTCATTTTATGCCCTAATTTCAATTGGATTCTTCTCATCTTAGTCTATGAAGGCATTTATCACCTAAAAACACACTTGAAGTATAATAAGTACCATGATACCTTAAGATTCTTAATATGTACAACACACTTAATATGGGTATATAAATATGGTCTATTAATCATTTATTAAACATCCCCACACTTAAATATTAATTGTACCCAACCAAAAATAAAACTATAAAACAATCAAGACACATAAACACACACACACACACAATTATGCAACATTATAATAGTGGTTTAATGGTTTCAAATCTCAAGGAATTAACATAACCTCAAACATTAATTTGTCAAAAAGTTCCATCACACTAATTTAATCCATTCATGATTAAGTGCTTTGATTTGAATACAAATATCAATTAAAATATTGACACACTATAAATACACTTATGACACTTATAGCTATGTACTTATTATTATTGATCAATAAAAAAGGCAAACTATCCCTAAATATCCTTATCATGAAAATTCTTGCTATTTTAAAAGATCAGTAGGTTTAATTTTATTTTAAGCACCATCTTTTTATATTTAATTTAATGATTAGCTTGTTTTTAATGTGAAGGTAAACACCTTATCATGAATGTCTTTTGATTAGTAAACTGGTAAAAACTTGTTGATAATTTTAACTGAAAATCTTTTAATACTATAAGTATACAAATTGTATCTTATAGTATAAAAGATATCATTCCCACAAATATTGAATATAGTCACCTAACAATTTGAATCACACTTTGTCTAAGGTAAAAACACATTGAATTGATTGAAAGTTTAAGTAAACTAAAAAACTTAATAACTTAAAAAATAAAAGATAACAATAAAATTGAAGTACTTAATGGTGGAAACTTATGGATTATCCTATCCTTGCTTTATCTTACCTTCACCTTATGAATTCTACTATGCTTGATCCTAGCTATCTAGAGATTTTGATTACTCTCTTTTGAGATCTAATCAAGTAATCCTAATTGAAATAGACAAAGCCTGAGTTGTAATCTCTCGATCTTTTAAAACTACTCCTAACTACTTAATTAGATTTGAAGCAATCCTATGGATAATTAACCATAATTAAGATCTCTATTCAATTGCTTATTAATCAAATATTTGCAATTTTATTAAGATACCAACTCTCATTACATAACTTAACATAGATATCTAGATTTAATCTCTCAATTCAAATCAAGTACAAGGATAATAAATATCGTAAGGTAGTAGTATATTGAATTCAAAAGGGTAAAATTTCTCTTCGATGAAGCTCTCTTGGCCAAACAATAACTCTCTTGGATGAACATTAACTTTTCAACTAAAAGTTTGGATGGCTTCAAGTATTGTGTAAGTAACTTTCTCTTGTGGAAAGTTCTATGGAAACCTTGAAGGGAGGTTTCATTTGCTTAGAAGCAATGTAGCTACGTTTTCCTACTATTCAAAAATTGATATAAACATTATGAGGGATCTGTCCAAGAAAAAAATTGAAAAATCAAATGTTGAGAGAAATCTAAAAGTAATGTAGTTTCTTTTGAGTCTTCCATATTAGAGCCTAAACATTTCTCTTCCACTTTGGTTAATGGTGTAGTTTCTCCTCCCCTTGAACTTCTCCAAGAAGGAGCTAAGATCTGGAGCAATAACTTAGTTAGCTTCTTCCTAAACAAAAGGCCAGCTTTCCCCGTCATATAAATTTGGCCTCAATCCAGATGGGGTAGCAAGGGGTTAGATAGGATTCTACTCACTAAGGAGGACACTTTCCTTTTTAAGTTTATAGATGATGATAGTGTGTGTAAGGAATTGGAAGAAAGACATTGGCATATAGGTGTACTGTTGGGAAATTAGGTCGGGATCCGATCTTTACCGCAGCGGAATAATTATGAAACTTTTTCGCAATCTTTGATTTTCCAAAAACCAAGATCTGTTTAATTCTATAAAATGATTAACACAAATTATAATAAAGCGGAAACTTAATTCGTTCCTTATTCCAAAGCTTGATCTTTATTTTGTTGTATCCCTTGAATCGTTCCAAAAACCTATTTGTCTTAACCACAATAGTCGTATAAATATCCGGCCTCTAACGGTATCCATATAACAAGTTGACAGAAAAGTGCTAGCTTCATAGAGCTTAAGCCTATTTATAATAAGCTTTGGACGTTTTAGTAATTTAACTGAAATTAAATTCTAATTTCAATTAAACTTTAATTAGAATTACAAATAATTCTATTCCCAAACACGTTGGCAATGATTATAAATTCTAATTCTAATTCATAATTAGAATTACATAAATTAAAACTCCTTTTAATTTATCTTTAATTTTCTAATTAAACAATTTATAATCGTAGATCAAGATTGGCATTTAGCAATACGTCATGACCACTCAAATATTTAGGAATGTCAAGGTGGTTTTGACTAATCTTTCTGTGTATAATTTTTTTTGTATAATTCAATCCTTTCATTAACCAATGTTCCAATTAGACATAGAGTATGAAATTAATGTCCACTCTTTTTTGAGTCAAATCATATTAGTTCTCCGCCATTAGCTATTGATTTAATTAATGATATTTGTAAACTATTTACAAAATATCATTCCACCTTG
>JAOSBN010000005.1:26191456-26213447 GCA_027563595.1 Erythroxylum suave
GAAAAAGGAGGTATAGAGATGAATGCCAACTTGTTAGAAGAAGATATGGCCAATTTTGAGAAGGACGATGAGCTTGCTGCATTTTTATCTCCCAATTGTCAAATCCATGTTAAGAGCTGTTCTCGTTTGTAGGAGTTATTTGCTTAGTGCTTAATGTTTGCAAGTTTTCTTTGTATCTCCCAGAGTCAAATCCGTGTTAGTGCATTGCCATTTGTATCTCGCTTGTATGATCCTTTGTTGGTGTTTTTTTACAACTTCATATTTTGTATGCTTTAGTTTTACCAATCTATTATGCTGTCAAATATTTTTCTCATCTTAGATATATTATTGATGTTAAGAAAAATGCTCTCGCATTGGATCCGGTTGAATTTAATAGCTCAAATCTTGACAACGAAAGATAAAGAAAAGGCAAACTAAATGGGACAGGACAAAAGGATTTACGTAGTTTGATCAATGTAACCTACGTCTATAGCCGAAAGGTGAGCAATTTTACTAATATGTGAAGAATGTATACAAGTACAAAGACTGGAACAAAAGACTTTTAAAAACTCATCAAATATACAAAAGGAATGAAGAAAAATGGAAGGATTGGTTATTGGTGCACTGAACTTTGCAAGCTTCCCATCTATTTATAGCCAAGGTATCAAACATTCATCTAAAGCTTCCCTTAATTTAGCCTATCCATGCGAAGAAAATTTAGCTAAAGAGGGGAGCAAATGTCAGAGATAGTGGCTGAGGCATGCAATCAAATGACCAATAATTTTTCATTGGTTGAGGCATGCAACAAAAAATGGCCAACAATATTTGACTCGTGAGGGGCCAAGGCATATAATAGTCAACAAATCTCCACCTTGACTTGGTTATGAATAATTACTGATCTACTCCACCTTCTCCGGTAATGCCCTAAAGGGCTATATCACTAACTATAAACACCAATCAAGTCCAAGTATCGCTTGAACTTGTAAACTGGAAGAGTCTTTGTAAACATGTCAACATGATTGTCCTTAGTATTAATCTTCTAAATAAGGACCTTCTTCTCTGCAATAGTATTCGAAATGATATGATATTTCAAATTAATATGTTTCGTCCTCTCACAATACATCTGGTCTTTCGTCAAATGAATAGCACTCTGACTATTACAATAAACGGTAGTAACCCCTTGATGTAGAGATAACTCACCGAATAAACCTCTCAACCATAATGCTTCTTTGATAGCCTCAATAACTGCCATATATTCTGCGTCAATAGTAGATAAAGCCACTAGATGTTGTAGAGTAGCTTTTCAGGTAACAACACAAACTCCAATGCAAAATACATAACCTGTAAGAGACCTACATCTGTTGAGATCACCGGCATAATCTGAATCCGCAAAACCAACCAAGGTGTTGCTGGTTCTACCAAACTCCAAACAATAGTTTGAAGTACCCTTCAAGTATCTGAGAATCCATTACTGCCTACTAATATTCTTTGCCAGGATTGACCATATACCTGCTAATGACACTAACAACTTGTGAAATATAGGGACGAGTACATACCATTGCATACATAATATTGCCAATGACACTAGAATACGGAACCCATGCCATATAATCTTTCTCTTCCTGTGATTGTGGTGGTTAAGCAGCAGATAATCTAAAATGACTAGCAAGAGGAGTACTAATTGCTTTAGCATCTCGCATGCAAAATTTCTCCAAAACTTTATTGAGATAATTCTCCTAGGTCAAGAATAATTTACCAGCTCCTTGATCACGTCTTATTTGTATAATTTTCTTTGCTGCTCCTAAATCTTTCATCTCAAATTCAACATGTATTAAGGCCTTCAAATGGTGAATATCTATGACATTCTTGGTAGCAATGAGCATTTCATTGACATATAACAACAAATAGATGAATGAGCCGTCATGTAACTTCTAGAAGTAAACACAACTATCTTACATACTCCTGGAGAAACCATGACCCAACATAAATGAATCAAACCTCTTATACCACTGTCTTGGAGATTGCTTCAATCTGTACAAGGATTTCTTCAACAAACACATCTATTCTTCCTTTCCTGCCACTTCAAAACCTTCAAATTGTTTCATATAAATTTGCTCATCTAATTTGCTATGCAGGAATGCTGTCTTGACATCAAATTAATCTAATTCCAAATCAAACATGGCAACCAATACAAGTAATATATGAATAGAGCTATGTTTCACCACTGGTGAGGAAATATTGTTAAAATCAACACCTTGTACTTGATTGTATCCCTTTGCAACTAACCATGCCTTACACCTTGCATTTTCAATACTTGAAGTACTTTCTTTTCTTTTAAAGACCATTTACAGCCAACAATTTTCTTACCCTTTGGCGGCTTCACTAGAGCCCAAGTATCATTCTTGTGTAAAGATTCCATTTTTTTCATTCATGACCACCACCCACTTATTAGCATCAGTACTTGAAACTGACTTTGTATATATGGAAGGTTCACCATCTCCATTTGTTTCCTGTGCTACTGATAAAGCATATGCAACTAAATTTTCATATCTTTGTGGTGGTTGAATCTCCTGTCTTGGTCTGTCTCTAGCTATGGAATATTCTTCTTCTACTGGTTTATATTGAACATGATCAGGATCTAGTTCATTAACTTGATTTTTCTGATGTGTAGAAGACATCTGTGAAGGACTAAAACTACAAATCTCTAACTCCATTTACTTTTGTGCACTATCCACCTTTTCTAAATTACAAGGATTATAAGTCGCTTTTCTAGGATACAACATAGAGGACTCACCAAATGTGACATCCCTATTAATTACAAATTTAGGTGACTTGAGATCAGGAAACCACAAACAATATCCTTTTACCCCTAAAGCATAACCGAGAAAAATACATTTCTTAGCCCTAGGCTCTCAGTTTCCCTCATTTACATGCATATATGCTGGACACCCAAATATTCTTCAAGTAGAGTAATCAGCAAGAGTACCTGACCAAACTTCCTCTGGAGTCTTGAAATCGAGAGGAGCACAAGGAGAGCAGTTAATGATGTAGCAAGCCATAGCAATGGCTTTTGCTCACAAATCAAGTGTCAACCCTGAATTGGGGATTATACACCGAGCCCTTTCTAAAAGAGTTTGGTTCATGCGCTTAGCAACTCCATTTTTTCGCAAAGTCATTCTAACGATGTGATGCCGAGCAATTCCTTCATTCTTGCAAACTTCATTAAATTCACCTCCACAAAATTCCAAACCTTTATCTTTTCGTAGCTGCTTAACATGTTTTCCTATCTGCTTTTCAATCAAAACTTCCATTTTTAAAAGTTAAGAAAACATCATTCTTATGTTTTAAGAAATACACCCAAACCTTCCTTTAATAATTATCTATAAAAGTCAACATTTACTGGGAACCACCTTTAGATGGAATACAAGAGGGGCCCTAAAGATTAGATTGAATATAATCCAAAGAACCTTTAGTTTTGTGGACAACTAGAGAATTGAAATTGACTCGTTTCTGCTTCCCAAAGATACAATGCTCACAAAAGTCCATCTTACCATTACTTTGACCACAAAGTAGGTCTCTCTTGCTTAACAACGTTAAGTCCTTCTCACTGATTTTTCCCAAATGCATATGCCACAATTTGGTAATGTCACCATCAGTAGAGACTGTTGCAGCACCTATTACTGTAGATCTCTGCAAAATATACAAACTACCAAACCTGTAAGCTTTCATTAATATAAGAGCACCTTTAGAAATTTTCAAAACTCCCTTCAACTGAGAACTTGCACCCTTAAGAATCGAGAGCACCCAAAGAGATGAGATTTTTCTTCAAATCAGGAACATGTCTAGCATCAGAGAGTGTTTTAATGATACCATCATACATCTTGATCGGGACTATACCTTTACCAACAATTTTATAGGCAACATTATTACCCATCAAAACAATTCTACCATCTAATGACTCATAAGTGGAAAAATACTCCTTGTCACGACTCATATGGTAAGAACAACCCAAATCTAAAATCTACTCCTTATTAGACCTAGCTTTATCTTCTGTGGCTACAAAGATAATTCCCTCATTCTCATATGCTGCTGCACTAGCCTCGGCGGTGTTGTTGTTATTCTGCTCAATTTTATTTTTCTCCTTATATTTCAATTTATAACAGTCAACCTTTATATTCCCCTTTTTCTTGCAATAATTACAATTTTTATTTCTATGTTTGGATTTTGACCTACCTTTAGATCTACTTCTTTCAAAATCTTTGTTTTCATATCTACCTTGTACAAATAGTCCCTCTGCCTGACTTCCACAAGTCTCTTTAGTGATGTCCCTATCAATCTGCTCTTTTGACTTTAATGCAAACTTAATACTATTATATGGATTCACTCTTTCCCATAAATCATAGTATCACGAAAATATTTAAAAGACCAGGAGAGGGAGCATAACAACAATATGGCTTGATCTTCATCCTCAATTTTTACATCCACATTCTTCAAATCCAAAATAAGAGAATCAAATTTATCTAGATGTGAAAGAATAGATTTACCTTTTGTCATTCTCAACATGTACAACTTCTATTTCAAATAAAGCTGATTTTTCACCGTGTTCTTCGTGTACATGGCTTTCAACTTATCCTACATACCTTTAGCTATGCTATCGCCAGCAACCTCATGCAAAACCTCATCAGAGAGATTCAATATAATGGCTGATCTAGCCTTTTTATCTATATCAGTGAATTTATCTAATGCCACATCTATTAGCTTTTTTTCCACTCCATCAAGTGCAATCTCACACCCATCTTGTATTAAAATGACCTACATCTTAAACTACCACTTATCGAAGTTAATATCCCAGACAAACTTTTCAATAGAGGTCTTCATTATCGTCATGATGGCTAAAAATTAATATTCTAACTATTTTTTGACAAGTGGACCCTAAATGTGAAACCAGACAATGGCCCTCATAAAAGCACTGGACATGGCCCCTACAGACAAAGTCAAGACATAGGCCCCAAAAGCAAAACTGAACTTTGTTTACAAAACCAAGACAATGAGCCTCGTTTAGACTCACAATAAAATCTAAGTTATTTTTTGATATGGAGGATCCACTTTAGTGGCAACCACAAAATATACAGTCAGTTAGACCAATAAGAGAAGCTCTGATACCAGTTTGTTAAGAAAAATGCCCTTGGATCGGATATTGGTTGAATTGAATAGCACGAATCTTAATAACGAAAGATAAAGAAAAGACAAAATCAATTGGATAGGACACAAAGATTAACGTGGTTCAGTTAATGTGACCTACGTCCACAGGCGAAGGGTCAACAATTTTACTAATATCTGAAAAATGTATATGATTACAAAGGTTGGGAAAAAAGACTTTTAAAACCTCATCAAATATCCCAAAGGACTGAAGAAAAAATGGAAGGATTGGTTGTTGGTGTATTGAACTCTGTAAGCTTCCCATTTATTTATAGCTAAGGTATCAAACATCCGTCCAAAGCTTCCCTTAATTTAGCCTAGTCATGCAGAGAAAATTTAGCTAAAGATGGGAGCAAATGTCAGACATAATGGTTGAGGCATGCAACAAAAAATGGCCAATAATATTTGACTCATTAGGGGCCAAGGCATGTATTAGTTAACAATTGATTTCTCATTTGTTTTATAATGTTACTGCATTTATAGCCTTCAAAAACCACTTTTAGCATTGCTCTTAATCCATATCAACTGTTTAATTTTCCTTTTTTAATTTATGTTTTAAATTATTTTATTAAAAAGATTTAATAAGAAATTATAAAAAATAACTCAATTACACTTCTAACATAATGCGACTAAATTCTCAATGGTTATAATTTAAGACATACGTCCCGCGAGTAACATTTCCTTATACATCGGAATCCCCTCTCGTGATTAAAGGCATACATCACAAAAGTCATTTCGTAAATTGGATCCTATGTTAACTTTTGTCTAGAATTAATTGCATAATTATTATTTTACTTATTTTATCAATGTTTTAAAAATCAAACTGAAAATTAAACCAGTATAATAAGGAAACTATATCTTTTGTGCCAGAAATAATGTTCAAACCATGTTCCAGTCAATTTTAACCACATTTATGTAGACCCACATAAATATGTGGATGAGATTTAGTATAACAAGGTAAGAACTGGTAAACTGAAACAGAAGATCAGTTTCCTATATCAAGAGATTTAAGATTTAAAAGTTTCGACTAATATTATATCATTATAAAATCGGCAAAAGATTGAATAAAATTAAATAATCATTGTCTTTACCTATCGAAGGCTAACTTTTTGATTCAGTTTTAACTTTTCGGATTGATTTACTTTATTAACTCTTTTGTTAAAATTGAATGATTAAATTGACTTTTAATAAAATACTTATCAAATTAAATCAAACCGAAAAGTTAACCAATTCAAATTTTTTACATTGAATCGGTGATCAATTAAATTTTTTAATCATTAATTTTTATAACCATACTTGGCAAAATGAAACTTTGATGCCTTTTTAAACACATTTTCTTTAAGAACTTCGATGCTTGATGCCAAAACAAATCTCGTTGAAACAATGTTGTATGTAATAATCTTTAACCTTAATATGTATAAATTGAAAGGCAATTCGAATAAGTCAGAACTCAAGTAATCTTCACCAATTTATAATATATGTTGTTTGCACACAAAGACGGGGGAATGTGAAATATATACGTGCAAATTGAAATGCGGTACAATTCAATGAATTGCCCTACGTACACTAACTTAATTATTAAATTTCTGCAATTAAATAAATTTAATTTAGAGAAATAGTGTTGGAAGTTGAGGTTAATCCGAACTTGAAGGAGTTTTTTATGACTTGTTTGATTTATTGTTAATAACTAGAGGATCTGTTGTGATTATCTATCTATTATCTTTCCTAATTCATAGATAGGTTGATGAGAGTTCATAGCTTGGCTTCCCCTTTTTTTAGCAGATGTCAATTTCATGTAAAGCCTATTTAACAAGCTTCTATTTAGATGAAATAAAACATATGAGCAGTAGCGCGTACTTCTCCATCTTCATTTATTTTTTATCTAAGTTTCTCCAACAATTCTAATATCAGAGTCAGGTTCCATCTGAACTAGGCATTCAAGCATGTTCTCTTTTGTTTCTATTTTTTTAAATGGCAGTAAACAGAAATGCAGTTAGCCCATCTCAACCTCAGATTCCAATTTTCAAAGGGGACTCGTATGAGTTTTGGAGCATTAAGATGAAGACACTTTTTAAGTCTTAAGACCTCTGGGACTTGGTGGAGAACGAGTATGCAGAAATAAGTGATGATGAGACAAGGAAGAAAGAAAATTAGAAACATGATGCTAAAACATTATTCTTTATCCAACAAGCAGTAGATGAATTGATAATTGTGAATTGCTTCATATTTTAGGGCTTAGTTTGATATGTATTTAATCATTAATTCAATCGTTCAGTATGTGTTTAGGTTAGAATTGTGTTAGTTTGTTAATTATTTATGTTTTAAGTGTTTTATGGGTTAGTATAAGTCTTTGAGCTTAATTATTATGTTTTTAAGGTATCTTGATGTGTTTGTTAGTATTTCAGGGTCAATATCAAAAAATGGAGAAGTTTTGGAGACATTCGGGTCGAAATAATGGCTCACGATTGTGGCACAATAAACCACGATCGTAATAGAAGCACTGGAGTTAGCCCATGATCGTGGCCTACAGAAAGGCTCAGATGTGGCCCACAATCATGGCTTGCATCGGGCAGATGCGTAGACACTAAAAAATGTCAAGTTTCGAGGAATTTTTTGGACCTTTTGGACCCCAAAATACCTAGGGCTATTGAGAACATGAAAGGTATTTAAAGAATAAGACAAAGAAAAGGAGGAGTTTTGTGTCAGCCACTTTAAGAGAAACCTTAGAGAGAATTGTTGAGAGAAAGAGGAAGAGAAGAATGAAAAGAGAAGTGGAGAAGAAGTTGATTCGACATACTTCCTAGATTAGGAGTTTCCCAACATTACTGCCTCCGGTCTCCATTTAGATCATATTTCCTATTTAATTCCATTTCTATTATTGTACAAAATTGGTAATAATAGTATGATGATAGGATTTGGGAATATTAAGATGTTTTAAATTCATTTTTGGGGGTTGTATCGTTGATTTAATGAAATTTGATAGTTTGTGTTTTTACTAAATTTATTATGGTTTAATTTTTGCAACAGCATAATTCGGTGATAAACTGAGATGGTGAATCGAGTGAAAAACAATTAAATTGGGCTAATGAGAGTTAGGTAATTTAATAAAACGAGAATTAAATCAAATTAGTAAATTGAGCAAAGAGAAATCTTGCATAAGTTCCTGATAGTTTTTGGATAACTTTAGATCTATTTAGGGTATTGGATAGATTGTTAATCGAGAGCTTGCAATTCCTAAAATCTGATTAAGGTTTATAAATTAAGGTTAATGGTTATAACTCGAGAGAGAGTAATCAACCCTAGGACCGTGTAGAACCAATAATCCAGTAATTCATAATTGATTAGGTTAGATTTAAAGAAAGGTAAAATTCTCCTTTCTCTCAATTGGTAGTTCCTTAGGTTGATTCTTGAGTGCGCGTTGCAATTGCTAATATTTTCGTGACTGATTCTTAAATTGATTGAATTTCATTCTTGTTTCAGTTATGTTACATTTGAATTTCTGTAAATCATTTTGGCCTTAGATTTTAGGTGTAGATTATCCCTAGGGAGGCGATTAGTTTTTGATGTCTTTACCTAAGGAGGCGATTAGTTTAATTCTTTAGTCTAAGGCTTTTTCACTATCTTTTGTTGTTTTTAAAAAAAAGAGAGAAGGAAGTTGAGGTGTAAAGTAGAGACACAACAAAACATCTTAGAGTGAGAATGAGACATATGAAAAGCTAGATGCCAAGAATTGGAATGATATTATAGGGTGCAAGGAACTTTTATGATCTACAATGATGCATAGTATGGTTGGGGAAGTAGCAATCCTTATTGGAACATGTACACTCCGAAGTGGCACAACCACCTAGATTTTTATTGGTCCAACAATTTAAGGACTTACTTAGGACATTAAGACCTATCAAGTTATCAGTCCAGTTTATGGGATTCTAAATTGGACAAGATCCTGGATAAGCTCACGGATATAAAAGAGGGCCAGAAGAGACTAGAAGAGCAAAATGAGCAAGTAATGGAAAATCATGCCTCGTCTATTTATAACCTAGAGATTCGAGTGGAACAGCTTTCTTGTAAATTTTGTAAGTGATGTGTGGAAGACTCTCTAAGTAATATGGAAATACATCAAAGAGAACAATATGAGGCTATTGCACCTAAGAATGGGGGAGACTCAGAAGAATAAGTGGAAAATCAAACTAAACCCCATTTTGTTAAAGACCAAAAGAAGAAGAAAGAGGATGAAGAAAAGAAAGCCAACCCTCCATTTTATTCACCAGTTCTTGATATACCATATGTGAACATAAAAAAATCTTTGGTAAATGTCCACAAAAAGAACCTTATCCTTCCGATTAATGATGACCAAGTGACATTCAACATGAATGATATATTAAAGAATCTAAAGGATAGTAGCTCGTTCAGGATAATTGATGTGTTCAAATTTCTAAAGAACAAAATGACGAAGAACATATGACAACAGACATCGAGTTTGAAGAAGCTATGAAAGTCTCTATTCATAAAGTGGAAGAAGCAGAGGAGACGAAGGTAATTAAGGAAGAAAGAGAGCAACTCACCTTCTTACAAGAGAAACTATTGGATTCGATGGAAGATTTAGGGAATTTTGTTATTCATTGTTTTGTTGACAGTTCACTAAAAAAAAAGGACATTATTGAGTTTAATTGGTTTTCATAATGTTATCAATATTATCCTTCTGATTATTTTGCAATTTGTAGCGTACTTACAGGCTATAAAACCTATGTTGAATGAAAAAGGTGGAAGCAAGCTGCTCATAATTGATCTCGGCTGAGTTTCCAAGGATAAAGCTTCGAGCTACCGATGTTAAAAGAAGTCCTGCATGGGAGGCAACCAATGGATTATTAATTTGATGTTATTTCCTTTGATTTTTTTAGATAGATTGAATTTCGTAGTTAGATTGTTTCATTCTAATAAAATCTGGAAGGCAGAGGACTTCGACATGAATTTGATGATCGAGGAAGTATACAAAAGAGAGATGAAAGAGACATAAAGAGTTAAGAAGTGATTTTGGGGAAGTGGAGAAGAATAAAATTAAGAAGAAGAAAATTTAAAATTTGGTTTTAAAAATTGCAGGCAATGATCATGGTCTGCGGCAGGGTAAAAAGGGAGACACATAATTTTTAAAGTCAAAATTTACCATTTTACGCTGTATCCACCTATATATTCATTTCTAACTTCATTTTTTCACTCCCTTTCATTTTTACTTCATCTCTCTAAGTTTAGAACCTCCAAACACTCTCACTTCTCTCGACCAAAAATTTCAAACCTCCAGTCTCTTCCAACTTCTACCTACTCGCAAGCCAGTATGTCACGCATTAAGCAATCAACAAAGTAGGATTAATCATTGGGGCGAAATTAAGTCTTAGGACGAGGGAGAAGCAACAAGGCAACGAACTTCAGAGCACCCTTCCCGATTTACACAGAGGAGGAAGGTATTTGTTTCCAATCTCTCAATGTTAAACAAATTATAGTCCCTAAATATTTTGATTTTGATACGCTTGATAGATTAGAACTGTGTGATAGGATAGAGAACTTAGCAGAAAGAATTCAATTGGCAAAATTCATACATTTCCAATTTCCTGTCTACCAGGAGCTCACTCTAGAATTCTTTACTTCCCTTTTCTATAAACCTAGGAACCCTAAAGAAATGTAGTTTAGGTTGTAGGGAGAACTAAACATTGAAATTATATACGATATACGTGGGTTCCCTGAGTCTTCCATTATTAATCAGCACGATAATTTTCTAGCTTCTCGCTATTGGAACTAGCTCACTGGGTTAGAGCGATTCAATGCCAAAAATGCCCAAAAAAACATAATAAGGACCCATGAGCAATTATTATTGCACAAATTCATGTGTCAACTGGTTTTTGATAAATTAGAAACTAACAAGTGTTCAACAAAGGAACTTTTTATATTGTGGTGTATAAATCAAAACATTTCAGTGTACACCTCCACACATGTGCTGAATACGATTATGGCTACTTGACGTAAGAGGAGCAATAATTTAGGAATAGGTTACTTGGTTTCGGCCATAGTTGATTACTATGGAGTTGAGTGCAACAGACTCATGGTCTACGTCCTGAATTCATGAATCATCATCATCTATGGCGAACTAAAATCCTAAAGTCCCACAATATGGAACTTCAAGATATTAGTGCAAAGACACACATTAAATCAGGACCATTCAAGTGAGTTCAAGTACTCAGCAACATCAAGAAGAGGATTCGACCAGCGAGGAGTTCGAGGAGGAAGAAGAAATAGAAGAACTGGGCTAAAAGAAAGTGCTTGATACCATCTCCGCAAATACCAAGGTAATTATAGATACACTTACAGAGAACTCTAAAAGAATGAAGGAGATGGCCCAAACACAACAACATCAGAGCCGGGATATATGTCGTATCCATTGTTACTTTGAGGCTCAAGAAATCCAATTGCTACCTCTAGCACCATCCTCGCGTCCACCACTGTGAGGCTTTATGTCTAACCCCTTCTTTTTAAATTTATTCTTTATTTTGTTTTTTGTTTTAATTTAATTTATTTTTCTTCGTTCCATGTGTGTTGTTTGTCCCCTTCTCACATTGAAGACAATGTCTTGTTCAAGTGTGGGGAGGGTTATATGATTTGCGTTGAATGTGAATTTTGCATATTATATGATAGTTGTTAGATTGCATTTTGTGAATCGTGTGAATGTGTCAATAGCTTAGATGGATTGAAATTGATTTAATTTTGAACATCGTTTATTAGGTTGTGAAGATTCATTAACTCACAAAATTGGTGAATAGGGTTCTTTGGTTAAATATGCAGCTTAATTAGGATTTAGTGTCAAGTTATAGCCCTTTTAATTGTCACATTCATTCATAATTTGATGTCTTTCGATTTAAGTAGCTTTGCTATTATTTTTTCATGAAAATGAGTAGTTAAAGCATCAAGATAGGTAATAAAAAATAATGTTGTGTTTGTAATTTTAAATAAATTACTATTTCGCTGGCCTTCGGGTTATGAATAGAGCTAGTAGCTAGTTGAGAACATGATGTAACTGAGTAACTGGATCGACACGCATCACAAATGCGTGCCTCCTCATCAAAAGGCTATAATGACATTTCAACCAAGTAGCCCGGATCAACATGCGTCACAAATGTGTGCCTCCGTGTCAAAAGGCTATAATGACATTTCAACCAAGCAGCTTAAAAAAATGAATGACTTAGTCGAGTAGCCGGATTGACATTTACCACCAATGTTTGCTTGTGAGTAAAAGACAAGGACCATGTTCGCAAAAAAAAAGTAAATAAAAAAAGTGTTTTCTAATGAAAACCTACCGAACTTGTATTAGCTTGACTTTTGATGAAAACGTACTTAGGAGTAGTTAAAAATTTTGAGTGAGCAAAGAATTATTAATGTGTGTGAGCAATTGAAAAGGGTGAACAAATTAACACTTGAACCTATATTAATATGTATATTTAGTTCAAAGTCCCTTTTTGCAGATTTTGCATGTTAATGATTTGATATAACTTGAATGATTGTGTTTAAAATTCAATTTATTTCATAAAGTTGAAGCCATTGTCTCATTACTGCATTGTTTGTTGTGTGATTTTGTGTGTTTGTTGTTTTGTTTGCTTGAGGACAAGTAAACGTTTAAGTGTGGGGACGTTGATAATTGTGAATTGCATCATATTTAACGGCTTACTTTTGGTATGTATTTAATCATTAATTCAATCATTCAGTATATGTTTAGGTTAGAATTGTGTTAGATTGTTAATTATTTATGTTTTAAGTGTTTTATAGATTAGTACAAATCTTTGAGCTTAATTATTATGTTTTTAAGGTACCTTAATGTGTTTATTAGTGTTTTAGGGTCAACATCGAATAACAGAGAAGTTTCAGAGACATTAGGGTCAAAACAATAGCCCACGATCGTGCCATAACAGGCCACGATCATGACAGAAGCACTAGAGTTAGCCCACGATCATTGCCTACAAAAGCCTAGGATATAACCCACAGTCGTGGCTTGCTTGCCACGATCGTGACAAAAGGCTCAGATGTGGCCCACGATCGTGGCCTGTGTCAGACAGATGCATTGACACTAAAAAACATCAAGTTTAGAGGGATTTTTTAGACTTTTTTCCTTGAAAAAACCCTCGGGTTGTGGAGAACACAAAAGCTATTTAAAGAATAAGACAAATAATAGGAGGAGTTTTTGCATCGGCCACTTTCAGAGAAACCCTTGAGAGAATTGTCGAGAGATAGAGGAAGAGAAGAGGAAGAGACAAATGGAGAAGAAGTCGATTCGATGTACTTCCCGGATCAGGAGTTTCTCGATATAGCTACCTCCAGTCTCCATTCAAATCGTATTTCCCGTTTAATTTCTATTTTTATTATTGTATAGAATTAGGAATAACAATATGATGATAGGATTTGTGAATGTTGAGAAGTTCTAAACTCATCTTCGGGGTTGTATCTTTGATTTAATGAAATTTAATTGTTTATGTTTTTACTGGATTTATCTTGATTTAATTTCTGCAACTGCACAATTCGGTGATTAACTGAAAGGGGGAATCGAGTGAAAAATAATTAAATTAGGCTAATGGGAGTTAGGTAATTTAATAGAACAAGAATTAAGTCAAATTGGTAAATTATGTGAAGAGAGATCTTGCATAAACTCCTAATCATTTTTGGACAACTTCAAATCTAATTAGGGTTTTAGATAGATTGTTAATCAAGAGATTATAATTACCATAATTTGATTATGGTTTATAAATTAGGGTTAATGGTTATAACTTGAGAGAGAGTAATCAACTCTAGGACTGTTTAGAACCAATAATCTGGTAATTCATAACTGATTAGGTTAGCATTAAAGATAGGTAAAATTCCCTTTCCCTCAATTAGTAGTTCCTTGGGTTGATTCTTAAGTGCACGCTGTAATTGCTAAATTTGTTAAAATTTTCATGAATGATCCTTGAATTGATTTAATTGATTGAACTGCATTCTTGTTTTAGTTTTGTTATATTTGAATTTCTGCTAATTGTTTTGGCCTTAGATTTTAGGAGTAGATTATCCCTCATCGTGGGATCAATACCTTAGGTACTACGAGAACGACCCGTGCACTTGTGAATTATCGAGGTCAAATTAAAACTTACACATATTGGAAAACCATGATAATTAATCAATATTCTCACGGATAGAAGCTACAACCACAACCCTGCAAGTATGGACCATCTTAAGAATAGAATTTCAGGGTTTAACAAAGGTAAATTACTGTTAAACTTCAGTATTTTCAAAGTGAGTTTGAAACTTCCTTCATGAAGGAAAACGAATCAGTTCAGTAAATACTTTGTGCGTGTCTCATCTATCGTAAGTCAGATGCGTTCTTATGGAGAAATAATTGCTAATAAAATGGTTGTTGCCAAGGTTCTAAGAAGTTTAACTCTTAAATTTGATCATGTAGTAGCAACGATTAAGGAATCTAAAGATCTTTCTGTTTTTTTTTGGATAAATTAATGGGTTCTTTGCAAGCACATGAGGTTAGGATAAACAGGATAGTGACAAAAGAAGAAGAAAAAGCTTTTCAAACTAAAGGGGAAACAAAATGCTCGAACTAGAGAGGAAGACATAGAGGAAGAGAAGGCTTCCGAGGAAGGGGACAAGGTCGTAACAATTCTGCGCAGTGCTCTTCTTGCAAAAAATATGGACACATAGAAAAGTTCTGTTAGTTAAAACCTAATTAAGCCATTTATCCAGAAGAGGATGAGAATCAAGAAGACTACTTGGTCGTGACAAATACATCCATTAGAAGGGTAGACAATGAGGTCTGGTTTCATAACAGTGGATGCTCGCATCACATCACGGTGAATAAATCCAAATTCAAAGAATTGGATGAATCTATCAAATCAAAGGTTCGTCTAGGTGATAATCAGAAGCTTCAAATTGAAGGACATAGGATGACCATGTTTATGATAGGTAATCAACAAAAACTTATTAAAGATGTGCATTACGCTTCTCGTTTAGCACATAACTTGATAAGTGTAGGTCTGTTAATTGAATGTGGTTATTTAGTGGTATTTGAAGGATCAAAATGTGTGATAAAGAACAGGAACTTAGGAAAAGTGCTTGCCCAAGATGATATGTCTTCCAACAGAATGTTCCCTCTTGATTTCACTAGAAACATAGAATTTGTGTTGGTCAACAAAGAAATGTAGGATAGCGAGTTATGGCACTTGAGGTATGGTCATCTTAATCATAAGGGTCTGCATTTGTTAAAAAACATACAAATGGTTAGTAGCCTTCCCTCTATTTTTGAACAAAAGAAGGTAAGTGAAGGGTGTGTGCTTGGAAAACAAGAAAAGAAAGCATTTCCTGTTGGAAAAGCCAAGCGAGCAATAGAGGTCCTCGAGCTAGTACATACAGATATATTGGACCTATGAAGAGTGAATCTCTTGCGGGAAGTAAGTATTTTTTGCTATTTACGGATGATTTTAGTCGGATGAGCTAGGTTTTTTTTGGATATGAAGTTAGAAACTTTTGATCATTTTAAGAAATTTAAAGCCATGGTAGAAAAGAAAAATGGGAAAATTTAAAGGTACTCTGTACAAATCAAGGTGGTAAATTTCTCTCGAAGGAGTTCATTAAATTTTGTGATGAATAGGGCATCAAAAGGGAGCTTACGCTGTATACTCTAGAGCAAGATGACATGGCTAAACAAAAGAATCGTACAGTGGTGGAGATTACCCGTTCAATGATGAAAGCCAAAGGTCTTCCTAACTACTTCTAGGCAGAAGGCATTGCTACAGCCGTCAACATCCTCAATTTATCTCCCACAAAAGTTGTCTGGAATCAAACTCCTTATGAAGCTTGGAACGGTAATAAACCATCAGTAGGCCATTTACGCAATTTTGGTTATGTAAGCTATGCCTTTCGAACTACAGATGAGCATAAGTCAGAAGATAAGTCGCAAAAAATAATTTTTGTGGGCTATAGTTTCAATTCTAAAGCATATCATCTTTATGATCTGGCAAAGAATTGTTTGTTGTTAATAGAGATGTGGTGTTTGATAAGTAGGCAAGCTGGAAGTGGGAAAGCAAAGATGAGAATCAAAAGACATCAATTGTAAATGTTGAAGGTGACAAAGAGGTAATAACTCTGATCAATTAACCAAACTCGAAATTAGTAAGAACAAGTCCATTGTTAAGTACTACCTCTTCATCCGAAGAATCTCCTTCCAATGAGCTAGCTTAGCTGCGCAGAAGTGAGCATGGTAGAATACCTTGTCGCCGATTTAAAATTGAGGGAGAGGCTACATCGCCATTAGTTCTGTTTGCTGGAGATTCGATTAAGGTAGAAGAAGCTATGGACAGGCAGGAATGGAGAGATATGATGAAAGGTGAATTGGCATCTATACAACATAATCAAACGTGGGAGTTAACTTATCTTCCCAAAGGTAAAAATTGCATTGGTTTGAAATGGATTTTTAAAAAAAAGTTCTTAGCTGATGATAGTATTCAAAAGCACAAAACAAGGTTGGTAATGAAGGGATATACCCAATAACAAGGAATTGACTGTGAGGAGACATTCTCACCTGTAGCTCACTTTGAAACAATTAGTGTAATTTTGACATTAACAGCTTGAAGAGAATAGAAAGTTCATCAGTTTGATGTTAAGTCAGCATTCTTGAATGGAGAACTACATGATGAAGTATACCTGAGTCAACCCCCTAGATTCGTAGACTCAAGCAAACCAAACAAAGTTTACCATCTAAAGAAGGCACTCTACGGGCTCAAACAGGCCCCTAAAGTATGGTATAACAAGATTGACAAATTATTCTGCAAAAATGACTTTGAAAGAACTATGTATGAGCCGACTTTATATATCAAATGGCAAGGTATTAAAAACTTGATGATCGTAGGTCTACATGTTGACGACATAATTTATACTAGTTTATCCTCACAACTCAATATGAGTTTCAAAGTTCCATGAAGTCAATGTTCAAGATGACAGATTCAGGAGAACATTATTTCCTAGGGTTAGAAGTTGCTCAAAGTAGAGAAGGAATTTTTATTTCATAGAGGAAATACATTGAAGACACTTTTAAAAAGTATAACATGATGAACTACAAGATATCAATCACACCCATGAACATTAATAAGAAGCTATAAGTTAAAGATGGTATAGGGATAGCTGATGGAAACCAATGTAGAAGTCTAATTGGATGACTCATTTATATGACTCACTCACGACCTGACATCAGTTTTTCAGTAGGAATGTTGTCTAGATTTATGTATCATCTGACGAAGCATCACTTTAGTGCTGCAAAGAGGGTATTGTGATACTTGGCAGGAACAAAAGAAGTGAGAATTTGGTTTTGAAAAACAATATCCTTTAGTCTCAAAGGTTATAGTGACAGCAATTGGGCAAGAGTTGTTGATGATAGAAGGAGCACCTCTGGAAACTATTTTGTACTTAGATCGGCAGCAGTCTCATGAAGTTTAAAGAAATAAAGCATAGTGGCTTTATCATCCACAGAAGCAGAATATGTTGCTATAACAACTGCAGCATGTCAGGTACTATAGCTAAAGATGATTTTATGAGATTTGGGACATGAACAAGATGAAGCTACAGATATGTTTTATGACAGTAAATTAGCGGTGATGTTAGTAAGAAATCCGATCTATCATAGTAGAATAAAACACATTGAAATTAAGCATCATTTTATCAGAGAATTGCTTGCTACTGGTGAAATTAAACTGGAGAATTGCACGACAGATCAGTAGGTTACAGATATTCTTACAAAGATCTTGCCTCAGAAGAAACATAATGATTGTTGTATTCAACTTGGACTCTCCAAGTCTGAATGAAGGGGGAATGTCAGAAGTTGAGGTTAATCCGAACTTGAAGGAGTTTTTTACAACTTGTTTGTTTTATTGTTAATAAACTAGAGGATCAGTTGTGATTATCTATCTGTTATCTTTCCTAATTCATAGCTAGGTTGTTGAGAGTCTAGCTTAGGTACCCTTTTTCAATAAGTGTCAGTTTCATGTAAAGCCTATTTAACAAGCTTTTATACAGACGAAATAAAATATACGAGCAATAGCGTCATACTTCTCCATCTTCATTTGTCTTTTATCTAAGTTTCTCCAAAAAATAGCAGTCAATATCACAAGAAATTCTAACTCACCAATCGTTACAAAAGTGATTAGTTAATAAAAAGAGGTTTGTGAAATTTTGTAATAAAAAAATAAAGTTAATAACAAGTTGAGAGTTTCCAATAAAACAAACATTAGTTTATGCTTGCTTCCACTCTTTAGAATTATGATTGATCATTACCACAAAATAATTATTTCATCAATCATATATTTGATGTGATACTAATTATCTATCATTTATTAAGATTAGTTAATTGAAAATATGTTAATTCGATTAACTTTTATTATTTAACAACTTCCCTTTTCTATGAACCTAGGAGCCTTAAAGAAATGTGGTTTAGGTTGCAGGGAGAACTAAACATTGAAATTATGTACGATATATGTGGGTGGTTCCCCGAGTCTTCCATTATCAATCAGCATGATGATTTTCTAACTTCTCGCTATTGGAACTAGCTCACTGGGTTAGAGCTATTCAATGCCAAAAATGCCCATAACAACGTAATAAGGACCCGTGAGCACTTGTTATTGCACAAATTCATGTGTCAACTGGTTTTTGATAAATCAGTAACTAACAAGTATTCAATAAAGGAACTTTTTATGTCGTGGTGTATACTTCACAACATTCCAGTGTACACCTCCACGTATGTGTTGAATACAATTAAGGCTACTCCACGTAAGAGGAGCAATGATTTAGGAATGGGTTATTTGGTTTCGGCCATAGTTGATTACTATGGAGTTGAGTGCAACAGACTCACAGTCTACTGTCCTGAATTCATGATTCATCATCATCTATGGCAAGCTAAAATCCAAAAGTCCTGCAATATGGAACTTCAGGATATTAGTGCAAAGACACATATTAAATCAGGACCAGTCAAGTGATTTCAAGTACTCAGCAACAACAAGAAGAGGATTCGACCAGCGAGGAGTTCGAAGAGGAAGAAGAAACAACCGGGCTAGAAGAAAGTGCTTGATATTATCTCCATGAACACCAAGGTAATTACAGATACACTTGCGGAGAACTCTAAAAGAATGAAGGAGATAGCCCAAACATAACGACATCAGAGCCGGGATATACGTCATATCCATCGTTACTTTGAGGCTCAAGGAATCCAATTGCTACCTCCAGCACCATCCTCGCCTCCACCACTGTGAGGCTTTCTTTCTAACCCCTAGTTTTCTTCGCTCCATGTGTGTTGTTTGTCCCCTTCTCACATTGAAGACAATGTGTTGTTCAAGTGTGGGGAAGGTTATACGTTTCGTGTTGAATGTGAATTTTACATATTATATGATAGTTGTTAGATTGCATTTTGTGAATCGTATGAATATGTCAATGGCTTAGACAGATTGAAATTGATTTAATTTTGAACATCGTTTATTAGGTTGTGAAGTTTCATTAACTCGCAAAATTGGTTCTTTGGTTAAATATGCAGCTTAATTAGGATTTAGTGTCAAGTTATAGATAGCCCTTTAAATTGTTACATTCATTCATAATTTGACGTTTTTCAATTTAAGTAGCTTTGCTATTATTTTTTCATGAAAACGAGTAGTTAAAGCATCAAGATAGGCAATAAAAAATATATTATTGTGTTTGTTAATTTTAAATAAATTACTATTTCACTGGCCTTCAAGTTATGAATAGAGCTAGTAACCAGTTAAGAGCGTGATGTAACTGAGTAAGCGGACAGACATGCATCACAAATGTGTGCCTCCTCGTCAAAAGGCTATAATAACATTTCAACCAAGCAGCCCGGATTGACACGTATCACAAATGTGTGCCTCCGTGTAAAAAGGCTATAATAACGTTTCAACCAAGTAGCTTAACAAAATGAATGACTTAGTCAAGTAACCGGATCGACATTTACCACCAATGTTTGCTTGCGAATAAAACACAAGGACCATGTTCTCAAAAAAAAAGTAAATAAAAAAGAGTGTTTTCTAATGAAAACCTACTGAACTTATAATATCTTGACTTTTCATGAAAACGTACTTAGGAGTAGTTAAAAAATTTAAATGAGCAAAGAATTATTAATGTGTGTGAGCAATTGAAAAGGGAGAATAAATTAACACTTAGACCTGTATTAATATGTATATTTAGTTCAAAGCCAAATAAACATTTGAACCTGTATTAATATGTATATTTAGTTTAAACTCCCTTTTCGCAGATTTTGCATGTCAATGATTTGATATAACTTAAATGATTGTGTTTAAATTTTAATTTATTTCATAAAGTTGAAGCCATTGTCTCATTATTGCATTGTTTGTTGTGTGATTTTGTGTGTTTGTTATTTTGTTTGCTTGAGGAAAAGTAAATGTTTAAGTGTGGGGACGTTGATAATTGTGAATTGCATCATATTCAAGGGCTTACTTTTAGTATGTATTTAATCGTTAATTCAATCGTTCAGTATATGTTTAGGTTAGAATTGTGTTAGTTTGTTAATTATTTATGTTTTTGAGGTACCTTGATGTATTTGTTAGTGTTACAGGGTTAACATCGAAGAATAGAGAAGTTTTAGAGACATTCGGGTCGAAACAATGGCCCACGATCATGGCATAATAAGCCATGATCGTGACAAAAGCATTAGAGTTAGCCCACAATCATGGTCTACAAAAGCCCAGGACATAACCCACGATCGTGGCGTACTTGCCCCGATTGTGGGAGAAAAAAGGCTTAAATGTGGCCCACGATTGTGGCCTGTGTCAAGCAAATGCGTAGACACTCAAAAACAACAAGTTTTGAGAATTTTTCAGAATTTTTGGACCCCAAAAAACCCCTAGGGTTATTAAGAACACAAAAGGTATTTAAAGAATAAGAAAAAGAAGAGGAGGAGCTTTTGCATCAACCACTTTCAGAGAAACCCTAGAGAGAATTGTCAAGAGATAAAGGAAGAAAAGAAGGAAGAGAGAAATGGAGACGAAGTCGATTCGATGTACTTCCTGGATTAGGAGTTTCACGATGTCGCTACCTCAGTCTCCGTTCAGATTATATTTCCTGTTTAATTTCCATTTTTATTATAGTATAGAATTAGGAATAACAGTATGATGATAGGATTTGTGAATGTTGAGATGTTTTAATCTCATCTTCGGGGGTTATATCTTTGATTTAATGGAATTTGATTGTTTATGTTTTTACTGGATTTATCGTGATTTAATTTCTGCAACTGCATAATTTGGTGATTAACTGAGAGGGTGAATCAAGTGAAAAATAATTAAATTGAGCTAACAAGAGTTAGGTAATTTAATAGAACGAGAATTAAGTCAATTTGGTAAATTGTGCGAAGAGAGATCTTGCATAAGTTCCGGATAGTTTTTGGACAACTTCAGATCTAATTAACGTTTTGGATAGATTGTTAATCGAGAGATTGCAATTACCATAATCTGATTAGAGCTTATAAATTAGGGTTAATGGTTTGATGGGTGTTGAAACTACCAAAAATAAATTACCTACTCTAAAAGATTTGTAAATAGTGATGAGCAGAGTCGATCCCACAGAGACTGGTCAAGCTTATTTCTGAAGAGCTAGAATAGAAAATGAGGGGGTTAAATTGAACAAAAAAAATAAAACAAAAAATTGCAACAGTAAACTAAAATCAAATCAATAGAAAACGAACACAGCCAAAGGTATAATTCTTAGTAAGAAATTCTTATATTTGATCATT
>JAOSBN010000005.1:26213547-26239497 GCA_027563595.1 Erythroxylum suave
AAGTCCCAAATTAATTCTAAAAGGAAAATTAAGCAAAATAAACCTCAATAATAAATTAAATAAACCTAAAATGAATCGGGGCCCAACACCTTTGCAGCAAGCTAACTGCATAATCTAGCTTCTCTTCATCGGAGCACTTCATCTGAAGTAGGACTCTTTCAGTCCTCTTCAGCCATGCTTCTGCCTCTTCCGAATTTGTAGTACCATTAAAGTCTACAGCTCCATACTTGCGAAGCTTATCATACTGTCCACTCCTATTTATTGGAGCTTGTATCAGAACTTGTGACCTTTAGCCCATGGCATATGAGAAAGCCCGAGCGAAGGCTTGAAAGAATCGCGAATCCATGGTGGGCATAGGAGGAGGAGGTAGTGACACTTCATGCTGCACACTAGGTGCCTCAGAATCAGAAGCAAAGTGTGTTCCTCCATCTTGCGGGACAAAGGATTCATCCGTGCTCTCTTGGCGAGAGCAAGATTGAGTCATAGCTCCTCGAGTTCTCTTTCGAGGCAGCATAATCACTCTTTGAATATAAAACCATTGAAAACCTTTAGTTCAAGCAAAACAATTTCAAAGTATGTGAAACAGTTCAGATCGTATAAAACAATTTCAAATCATTTAAAACAATTTCAAATCATGTGAAACAATTCAAAACAATGTAAGCTGTTCATTTAAAAACATGCATGTTCATTTCATGTCCTAAACTACCCATTTCATGCTTAGGATACTCCTAAACCTAGTCGCAAACCTAGATCTAAACCTAGTCACTCTGATGCCACAATATGTTGGACCCTATTTCCGGAGCCCAACATTGAACATGGGATCATGAAGCTTGAGCGTGGAGGAAGGCTTAGAATTTGGAAATTTGAAAGAAAAATCCTTTGGAAGCAAAGGCGGGCTTCACCGTGGCGACAAGTATAACTTCGTCGTGGCGAACATATGGGAGTAAACCCTTTGGGTCAATTTCACCGCGGTGACAAGTATATCTTCGCCACGACAAAGTCACCATGAGAAAAGTAGAATTTCCTTTGGGTGAATTATGCCGTGGTAAACTCTTGGCTTCATCGTGGCGAAAACCCCTGTGGCAGAACCCCTAACTAAACTACTTATCTTACGAAAATGCAAACTTAAAATCTTTCAACCATATTCATCAATTCAACCCAAAAAAAAAAAGGATAAGAACCTAACCACAAACAATTTCTCAAAATCTTAATCTCATTTCCATAATCGAATGCTTTGCGAAAACATGGAAAATCATAGACAAAACCAAACACATATTTCATTAATATCAAAAGTAAGAGTTTTACAAAGGTTTAATGCCATTTCAAGCCACATTACATCATTTGCTTGATAATCCAAAAAATACAAAAGATACTTGAAATGCGGCTAAACCCTTAAATTCCCAAAACCTAACTCAAAGTTCAAAAGTATGCAAATTCGGAGTGATGTCGTAACCCTTGACTACTCGATCTCTTACTCCTTACCTGAAGATGGGACAGAATTGGGAGGAGGTGAGCTTAAAGCTCGTGGATAACAATTTTATAACCAGTAACAATCAAAACCATTAAAATAATTTACATTGAATCATAAGCATATATTTCTCAAATTTTCTTCATGCAATCCAATTCACAAATAACATGATCTATGCATTCATCAACTTGTTCACAAATCATAAACATATAGGCACATCCAAAATGGTTAGGGTGGATCCAAAACAGAAAGTACTACACATTTCTCATAAGGGTCTTGTATAGTCATGAATAGAATGTACTATTGCAATCCTACTTAATGGTCTTGCGTAGTTGTAAACTTATGAGAGTCCATGAAGGAGTTCCAAGCCACTAGTAGGTAGGCGGGAGAAGTCTTTTGTCAAAGTGCACTTGACTTAACTTAGGGGACCACCACAAAGCCATATAATCATACATTTCACAACTCGTAAACATATTGCCGCAACGGAATTTTTTCGAAACTTGATTTCATAAACATAACATCATTTCAACAATCAATATCCTTTCAAAAATCATTTTCATCATTCAATTCATAAACCAATAACACAATTCATATACAAACATGTGGCACATTATCAAAGCATTCAAGAAACCTTAACAACACATTTATAATGCAAATGAAAAGATTTTAAACTTTCTTGGTTTGGAAGAAACATTAGGGGCTTATTACTTAATTATAAAAGTGTAACCCACCTTGAAATCCTTGCTTATAAAAGTGGCTTAAGGGTGTCCTTCCTCTTGCCTCTCTTGATCACCTTCTTGATTTCCTTTAACAGTAACAAAATCCCAATTTCAATAGAAATTCTAATTTGACAATCCTAAGAAAATACATTCACTAAAATGATTTTAGAGTACTTAAACCCATGCATTTTCTAAGCTTCATGAACCAAAACCCTTCCATAAACCAAACCTTTGAGTCAATTTTCCATGATCATTTTGATCAAGTAAATGACAAAATTTGATAACACTTTCTTCTAGAAAAATATTCTCCATTGTCTTAAGTTTCTAATGACACTAAAATCATTCAATTTGGTTCAGTACTCTAAAAGTTAAGCTATAAAAATTTTCAGGATATCCTTATAGTAAAACAACATTCTATGTTCAAATTCCATCCCAATATTAAAATCATTAGAAACTTAGTTAGAACTCCATTTCATCATACAAGTTGTAGCCCTGTGTCTCTATTTTACAGAAAATCAAAAATAATCTCATTTGGATAAGTACACAAAAAAAGTTATGCCTAAAATACCAAAGCATGTTCTGTGTTGGAGAGTTGAGTTCGTCACGGTGAAACCCAGAATTTCTCCGCGGCAAACTTGTCCAGAAACCTACTTCGAGAACATGTTTTACGATGCTGTAGGGAAACCCAGAAGTTCACCTCTGGGTTTCCTTGCAGCGAACTTGTCCAGAAACCTACTCCGAGTACATGTTTTACAAGATTTTTCATCTTTTTACCTCCCACCTTTCACATATAACCCATCTTAACACTAAACCATCTCTTCTACTTCATTTTCAACTGCATTCCAACCCAATATCATTCATAACAAATTCATAATCTACTTTTGATCATTAACCAAACACTAAAACATTTACATAAATGATTCATCAATAACTTCCTACATATATTCACTTTATTTTCACTTCTGACCATCACTAAATATGCTTCATCTAACAATCAAGAAGGGATAATCCTCATACTTACTTGTTTTAGCCTCAAAATCTTTAAGCTCTTCAAGAATCTCCAAAACCCTAGCTTGTTTTTCTTCTTTCCTCCACTTCTCTTTCTCTCTTCTTTCACTCAAGATTTTGCTTCCCTAAAATACAAGACTACAGTCACTTCTCCCCTTTTTTACCTTTAATGAGTGTGAAATTTCCAATTTGTCCTTCCATTTATACCTAATGTCTATTTAAACTTAAGTAGTCTTCCAAAAATGCCCTTATATCACCTTACAACATTAATAATTTAATTCCTTCAATCCATGAAATAAATCCTCCCAAACTTGTCATAATAATTAAACTCCAAATAAAATGATTTATCTAGCAAGACCACAAAATTTATTCAAATCATGCTTAATAAAATAAATAAAAAAATTTGGGGCCCAGTAACAGAAATACATGTTGAGTCTCCTATGGGCATCCTCCATGCCTTCGATCTTGTCCAAAATCTTATCCAACTTTGATTCCATCTGGCTTGCCTTATAATGTTGAAAGCTTGATTGCCCTTGAGACCTAAACTGTCCTCCATTGTTGTTCGACTGGGAGAAGTTAGGGTGATTGTTCTACCCAGGGTTGTAAGTGTTAGAGTAGGGATTGTTGCCCCCTTCTCGTCCATACTGCAACCCCATATAGTTCAGTTGCACCTGATTGTCTTCTCTCATCAAGCAGCAGTTTATAGTATCATGGTCTATCTAACCATATAGCTTGCACTTCAGTTGTGCAGCCTTTAACTGGGCTAATGATGATGCCTTCATGTTGCTAAGCTGTTTCATCAAATCCTTGATCTTTGCTTACATCTCAGTCATCTGATCGACTGCCACGATTTCCTTTTGCTATCTAAAAGTAGTCGGTTGACTACCTTGGTCATTCATCCATAAGCAACTATTCCTCACCATCAATCAACTCCTTTGCTTTGTCAATGGTTTTTCGCATAAAGGATCCTCTAGATGCTACGTCAATGGTGCCCCTAGTCAGTGAATTCATCCATTATAAAAGGTTTGCAAAAAGAATTCCTTGGGTAGGTTGTGGTATGGTACAGGTCCTTATATCTTTTCCACGCTTTGTAAATCGACTACCCATCACCTTGTTAGAAATTGGTGATTTCATTTATAATCTTTATGGTCTATATCAATTGGAAGTACTTGTCTAGAAAGGCACGCACAAGCTACTCCCATATTGTGATGTTAGCTGGGCTCAGTGAATGATACCAAGCCTTTGCTCTATCTCTAAGAGTGAAAGGGAAAAGCCTGATTCTAACTGCATCCTCCTACATCTGATGATACCTGAAAGTATCACAAATCTCAAGGAAATTAATGACATGCGTGTTCGAATCCTCATTAGCCATTCTGTATAATTGCACATTCCACTGAAGCATATTAAGAAGTGCAGGTTTAATTTCAAACGAGGCCACTTAAATAGGTAGCCTAGCCACTCTTTGGTTCAATGGGTTGAACCCCGACCTCTTGAAGTCCATCTATTGCTGTCCTTGGTTCACTCTATGGTCCATGTTTTCTTGGAATTCCTCAACAATTGATGATTTTCCTATTTCTTCTTCTTCTTAACGCCAGGTTTTACTAAGAGTTTGTTCTAATTGTGTGATATCTAAATCTACCGTCTCTGCTGTAAGACTTGAAACTCTCATAACTTTTGAGTTTATGCAAGAGCACGATTCTAAAATAAAATTTAAGAAACAAAAACAAAAATTAAAAATCCGGTGGGTTCCCTTAACCAAGCCATTGCCTATGAGTCGCCGGCTCATTCTTCAACAGGCACGCGGTCAGAGCCCCGGGCTCCTCCCACTGCTTGGGAGCTTTCGAGCAAGCCGCTATGGTGAAATCGGTAGACACGCTGCTCTTAGGAAGCAGTGCTAGAGCATCTCGGTTCGAGTCTGAGTGGCGGCATAAACGTAGTCTAACGCTTTAGACTATAGAACTAAACTATCGCCCACCTGGCAATGTCGCCAAAAACTTGATCGATAGTTTACATATAACAAAATTTAAAATTTATAACCTCGATAATACTGCAAGCGTATAGGTCATTCACGTAGTGCCTAAGGTATTGTTCCCACGAGGAGGGTAATCTAATCCTAAATCTAAAACTTGACTAATTTTTGCAATAACCCTAAATAAACAACTAATGTAGAAAATAAATCAATCAAATAATCAATTACGAGAATTAAAATTCAGAAATATAAACCGGATAGCAATTCTCACAACCCAATCAAGAATCAACCTAGAAACTACCAATTGAGAGAAAGGGGGTTTTATCCGAACTTAACTAAAATCTAATTGATTATGAGATTTCCGGATTATCAGGTTTAGACGATACTAGGGTGGATTACTCTTTCTTGAGTTATAATCTTTAACCCTAATTAATAATCTTTAATTTAAATTATGGAATTGTAATCTCTCGATTTACATTTTACCTAAAACCTAAATTAGTTCTAAAATTTTCTAAAAACCTGCTAAAAACCTATGCACAATCTCTCGCTACACAAATTTAACAATTTGATTCAATTCTTTATCTATCAAACTACGTAACTATCGTTATCCCAATTTGATTAGATTCACTAGGTTCCCCCTCTCAATTTATTACTGAATTATTAAGAGCAGATATTGAATCACAAATAACTCAACAAAAACACATTAATTAGAATTTCATTAATATCAATAACAAAAATCCAAAAGGTGTGTATAGGCAAAAACTTAACATTTAACACAACCAGTTCCCAATAACTATCTCAATTCTATACATCAATAAAATTGAAATAACTAGAAAATATGTCTGGAATGGAATAGCGGAGGCAACGACAGTGGGAAATCACCTGTTTCAGGAAATACCTCACATCAACATTCTTTTCCGTGTTTCTCTTCCTACGTCTCCTTCTTTAATCTCTCGATTTGCTCTCTAGGGGTTTCAAATTTTGTTAATGTGAAAAGCTCCTCAAAGGCTCTCTCCTTCTGTCCCTTAATGTTATATTTATACATTGGACACCTTAGGGTTGATTCAGGGTCAAAACGGTCCAAAAAGTCTTGCAAAACTCCAGTTTTTGTGTTAGCCTGACGCAGGCCACAATCCTCTTTGTCAACATCGTGGCCTGGTTCATAGCTCTCTATCATTACTGTGCCTAAAGTGCACGATCGTGGCCTGGGTCTTGTTAGCTCGTCTCTTTCTGTCACGATCATAGCCTATTGTGCCACGATCGTGGGCTATGGTTTTAGCCCAAAACTCTTCAAACTTCTTCGTTCTTCACCGTTTATCCTGAAACACTAACAAACACATCAAGGTACCTTAAAAATATAAAATTTAAGCTCATAGACTCTTACTAACCCATAAAAACAATTAAACACATAAACTAAAACAATTAAAACCTAAAGACCCACTAAATATGAAAGCCCAAAACTAATGCAAATATCAACCATCAATTCACACCTATGACAACCACATGCACCACCATGAGCTATTTAACCCTACATTTTCAATATATACAGAGAGACAAGTGACAGCAAGAGATAGGAAAGAATAGGTGTGTTTTTGGCTGGGGAAAAAGGAGAGGAACTCTTGGGAGACTAAAGAAGAGAGGGTGATGAAACTCTCACATATGGAGAGACCCATGGATGGGTAGGTTTCTTGACATTAGTTTGGAGGTGGCATCGACACTGACGACCTATTAATGTATTTCTCCTTTTATTTGTTGTTTTCTTTCTCTCTTTCGAAATTGATTATGTTATCCAATATGTATGGATTTGGTTATTGCAAAAAGATGATTTTAATGCCTTCATTAGATTGTTTTATTAGAAGCCCATTGATAGAATATTCAATGTAATCTGTAATTGTTATGTTGAAATTCATTTGTAGTGATTAAGGGTTTGTAATCATTCAATGATAACATAACCTAAGTTAATTGACACATTGTATATGGTTATTATTTTGATTGTAATCATTCAATGATAACATAACCTAAGTTAATTGACACATTGTATATGGTTATTATTTTGATTAATCTGTTTTCCTAATTCATAATGCTACTACCCAATTAAATTTGGAGATCGTATATTCGGTAGTAAGGTTTAATTAATGATTGTATCTTAGTTAAACAATATCTAAGGGAAAACTTGGGTCAATAGATTAACCTATGATTAATAGTTTATAGGAGATGTTTAAGAACAACAAATCACTAAAATATGTTTAATTAAGGTATAGACCGAGATTGAATCAATGAATTGGGTCCTTAACGAATTCACCACTTTCCTCATTTTTTACGTCTTTTCTAATTTACTTTTATTATTTTATTTTCTTGTTTGACAAACCAAACCAAAACCCCCTCCCTATAACGTAAACACATATTAATTTCATTTCATAAACTTTACGCACACTCTCTATGGGATCAACCTAGAGTTACCACTATTACAGTAGTAGGTCTAGTTTATTTTGACTAGTGTTACGACGCATATTGATTTCAATTGGTGTTTTTTACATATTTGTTTTTAATTAGTCTCTTTTCAGTTATTTGTCAATCTTTTCACTTTTTGTTTAGTGTTTGTTGTGTTAAAAAACTATAGATTTTGACATGGATGAAAGTAATTTCTTTTATAACTCTTATCCTCAATCCTATAAACCAGGTTGGATTGATCAAACTAACTTTAGTTATGGATGGGATAATCAACAAATTTACTTTCACAATAGTTTGTAGGACACACAATAATTTGCTTATGGATCAAAAGTTTCTTATCATGATTCACATACATCTCTGGAAGAATTGATTAATGTTGTGAATGCTAATACTTTATAATTACAACAGGGTGTGCAACAATTTCAACAGATGTCCAACAATTCCAGCAGGATGGATGGCAATTTTGGTTTGATATAAGGTCTAACATCCAAGATGTAGAGAGTCAATTAGATTTAGTTATATCTCTGGATGACTTTATCAAGATCTTCACTGCTAACGATCTTCAACTTTAACAGAGTATCTAGCAACTACAACAAGATATACAACAATAGCTTCAACATGGTATACAACAACTCCAATAAGATACAATGTCTAGACTCTAGAATGTGGCAAACCAAACGGGTGAGATGGCAACGAGGACCGACTTCCTAGAGTTGTAAAGCGAAGAGAAGCAGTCATATCAACCCAAGGTGTGCCTAATGGAAGTTAGCATGCAGACTTTTAAACTAATGAGGAGCTTCAGAAGTTTGAGAGTAATACTCAAGGAATTACGTGTGAAGAAGAAGTTAAGGAGGAGCTTGAAGTAGAAAAAGCTATATCTTTCAACTTAGGGGTAAATACTATGTTCCAATTTGTTGTTAAGAATGACTATTTACTTTTACCCAGCAGGTTAGAGGAATTAAACGTGGAAGAAAAAGATGAAGGGACATTGGAGATCTTTCCAGAATGCATGGATTCAGTAGAGATTGAAAGTCAAAGGATAGGGAAGATGATGTATGGGAATTATTATCAATTGAGGCCTTATCTTGAACAACCTCACATAGAAGTGGCTCAAACTGTGATACCATAACACTAAAGTTCTTAAGATACTCACTTTTACTCATATATGGTTTTAGGTACACTTCAAAAGTGAAAGAGCTAAAGAAAGTTGAAAGAACTATATTTGGGCCACTTTCCAAAGATGTAAACTCACTTGTCTTCATGGAGCAACAAAGAGAAGATTAAAAGTAAGAAAAGATAAGAAAATGCCAAGACAAATGAGACATATGTTGAACATATCAAAAGGAGGAGGTAAGAAAAAGAAAAAAAAAGAAATGACTTGGAAAATCACTCATAACCATATATTAATTTGACATGCACGTGAGCATCAACTCACAGCCATGCCAAATTATTGTACAGAACTCACGATTAGGAAATATAAATGTATAGGTGTGATTTACTCTCACGTCCATACAATGTTAAGTCATGGGAGTGACACACAGTCACACTCGTGACAACCCTATACACCACCATGAGCTATTGACAGCTCACCACATTTATCCCTACATTTTCAATATATATAGAGGGACATATGATGAAAAGTGATAGGAAAGACTAAGTGTGTTTTTGGTTCGGGAAAAAGGAGAGGACCTCTTAAGAGACTGAAGAAGAGAGGGCGATGAAGCTCTCACATATGGAGAGACCATAGAGGGGTAGCTTTTCCAACGCCAGTTCAAAGGTGACATTGACGTTGACAACCCAGTTACGTGTATTACTCCTTGTATTTGTTATTTTCTTTCTCTCTTTCGAAATTGATTATTTTATTTGCTATGTAAAGATTTGGGTATTGTGAAAAATGATTTTGATGAGTTTATTGGATCGTTTTATTACAAATCCATTGCTAAATGTTCAATGTAATATGTAATTGATATGTTCAAATTATTGGTGACTAATGGCTTATAATCATTTGGGATAACACAACCTAGGTTAAAAGACACATCATATGTGGTTATTACCTTAATTAATCAGTTTTCTGAATTCATAATGCTACTACCCGATTGAATATAAAGATTGTATCCTAGGTTATTAGGTAGTTATGTTTAATTAACGACTATATCTTAATTAAACAATGACTAAGGGAAAACTTAGGTTAATAGATTAACCTATGATCAAAACTTTCTATTAGATGTTTGAGAACAACAAATCATTATAATATGTTTAATTAAGGTGTCGGTCGAGAATGAACCAAAGAATTAGGTCTGTAACGAATTCACCACTTTCATCACTTTTTATGTTTTCTTTAATTTTTTATTAGTTTAGTTTTATTTTATTCTCTTTTTTGATAAACCAAACCAAACCAAACCCCTCCCTCGTAACCTAAACATAGATTAATTTCATTTCATAAACTTTATACACACTCTTTATGGGATCGACCTAGACTCACCACTACTACAGTAGTATGCTAGTTTATTTTGACTAAGATTATGATGTGCTACCAACTTCTAAATAAATATTATCATGCCTTTAGATTAATTAAAAAATAATGCAAAAAGAAAATAAAATGATTGTATTAATTAAAGAAAAGTTTTCTTAACATTTTAGTCCCTTTTAATGGTATTAAAAACTTGGGCTAAAAGCCCAAATTAGGGTTTAATTTTTTTGGGTTTGATCAATTTAAAACCAAATCTTTTAAGTTGCTCAATAAAGGTCTAATAGTTCATGAGCCCGGTTAACGTTAGACTATTTTGGATGAAAATTATAAACTGTCATAAATTTGTCGTTAACTAGAAACATGTTTACCTAAACAGTGAACATTGACTTCTTTTGTTATTGAATAATCACAATTTCGCTGTTTTTTTCTCTCTCTTATCACTATCTTGTACCTCTCTTTTTTCTTTCTCTTATCACCAATCCATCAACTGTTTAATGTTCTGTGATGGGTATTTACAAGATGAAGTAGCTATCTAGCCTAGAGCTCAAACACTTTTTGAAGAATATCGGCAAGTATTCTATGCCATCATCAATGAGTATGACTCACTTGTTTCTCTTAATACATTTCTATGGCGTGATGATCTATTACTTCACTCTTGCATGTGTGTAAGACTTATCAAATGTCTTCTCTTTTCTGACGTGTTTAGTCGAGCTCTGAGATAAGCCTTCCTAATAAAATCTCCCTATGTAGAGTTAAATGAAATGGACCTTCACATTAAGGCTTCCATTAACCATAACGGCAGTTCTATCATGTAACTATAGCCAAAGATGGTATCTTTTAGAACAAATTCCAACGTTGTTAACTGGTTGGAAACATTTTTGCATTGCCTGACTTCATCTCTTTGTCTCAATCTGTTGCAGGAAGCAAGGATTAAAGGTTAGTACACTTCCTGATTCTTAGGGCTCTACTATAGGTTTTTATTCATGTTATAGGTAAGATTTCCTTAGTGATTGGGAAAACACAGGTCATTGCACATACACTTGGTGCTTTTACCTTGCTGATGACTGTTGTGCTGGGAGGTTTCATAGTCTTTAAAGGTAACAACCTTTCCAAGCTTTGCTTAGATAAGTCAAAAATCGAACCCGTGATGGGGACATCCTTTTCGGAGCAAATATTATCCAAATTACTAAGATGGAACTAACAGTGTGTAGTGTAGTCTAACCCATGTCTCAATTCAATCAGAGTGGTTAAATGCATACTTTTTAGAACTTTGGCATGGACACTAAATCTAATAGCCATACTTAAATTTTCACTTCGGCTTGCAGATGACATTGGACCAAGCATGACGTGGGCCTTATATATATCCCCATTGATACAAGGACAGAATGCTATATCTATAAATGAGTTTTTTGACGGAAGATGGAGTGTTGTGAGTTTTAAACCATTATAAATCTCGTTCTTTTGACTTAGCTTACAACACGTTATCTTGTGGAGTTCTAGTGAGTTTAATAGCATACATCTCTTTTAACAACCCACGCATGACTCAAAAGAAGCCACAGTTGGAAAATCTCTCCTCAAGGAAAGAGATATCTTCACCGAGGAGTACTGATATTGGACTTGCATTGGGATGCTTATGGGATTTTCTCTTCTTTCTAGCTTACTCATCATTTCGGCACTTATTTTTCTCAAATGAAAAGTCAACAAATTAAATGTTCAGTTTTTCTGGATTTATACATCAGTTCTTAGAAATTCTGGAGTTGTAATTGCTCAAGATGATCATAAAAATGACAGTAACCCTAGTTCAAATGGTAAGTGATCTCAGACATGTACAACTGTTGTCTTCTAGCATCAATGAGATTCCCTTTGAACTACCATTATGTAATTGTCAACTGCTGCGACACCATAACCTTAAGAGTATTAGACAGAATTATCATCACCAATTCACTCGTTTCTTATTTGTGCAAATTAGCATTTCATGTTGTATGAACCTACAATCGTGCTATCATTATGATGTCTTGAGCAAGTTTATATTTTTTTAGGGCTAGTGATAAGGAATTATGAACTAAGTACTGAGGCATTTGCTCAAGCTGCAACTGATCTGTTTACGGGAGGAATGGTCGTGCTGTTCTAGCCTCTTTCACTTGCTTTCAATCATGTGAACTAATATGTTGATGTGCCTAGAGTAGGTCAAACACACTGAAGATAAATGATTCAGAATATTTGTATCTGTTTTCACAAAAATCATGCTGAATTTAACTTGTCAGGAAATGAAAAATAAAGGCGTTAAAGAGAGCCAGTTGCAGCTTCTACAAGACATAAGTGGTGCTTTTGGACCAGGTATTTTGACAGCATTGGTTGGAGTAAGTGGTGCAGGAAAGACCACCTTGATGGATGTCTTGGCGGGAAGGAAAAACTCTGGGCACATTGAGGGAAATATCAACATCTTTGGTTATCTAAAGAATCAAGATGCTTTTGTGTGCGTCTATAGCTATTGTGAACAGAACGATATTCATTCACCTTATGTAAATACCTGTCACAGAACATTAAACAGTTGATAGATTGGTGATAAGAGAGAGAAAAAAAGAGAAGTACAAGATAGTGATAAGAGAGAGAAAAAACAGCGAAATTGTGATTATTTGATAACTAAAATAAGTCAATATTCACTGTTCAGGTAAACATGTTTCTACTTAACAGCGTGTCTATGACCCTTCATAATTTCCATCCAAAATAGTCTAACATTGAGCAGACCTGTAAACTATTAGACCTTTATTGAGCAACTTAAAAGATTTGGATTTAAATTGATCAAACCCAAAATAATTTGGCCCTAATTTGGGCTTTTAGCCTAAAAACTTTATATGTGACTTTATATTTCTTGAAACACATAACAATACTAAAAAAGTCACTAAATCAAGTGCACGTATCATTTTTTATAATATAGTTTTAGTGAGTTTAAGTGTTGATCCCATGATGACTATAACTAATGGTACTAAAGTCTCTCTATTATCTAATTTAACAAAACTAGTGAAAAATTATAAAAGGAAAAAATATAGCTAAATAACAAATAAGACATGATAAGTGTGAATTGCATCGTGTTTTAGGGCTTAGTTTGATATGTATTTAATAGTTAATTCAATCGTTTTGTATGTGTTTAGGTTAGAATTCTATTAGTTTGCTAATTATTTGTATTTTAAGTGTTTTATGGGTTAGAACAAGTTTTTGAGCTTAATTATTATGTTTTGAGGTACCTTGATGTGTTTGTTAGTGTTTCAATGTCAATAGAGAAGAATGGAGAAGTTTTCAAGACATTTGAGCTAAAAAAATAGCCCACAATCGTAGCACAACAAATCACGATCACAACAGAAGCACTAGAGTTAGGTCACAATAGTGGCCTGTATGCCACAATCGTAACTGAAGCCTAGGACATGGCCCACGACTATGCCTTCTTGCTGCCTCTATGATAGAAGGCTCAGATGTGGTCCATGATTGTGGCATACAAGGTCACGATCGTGGTGTCGGGCAGACATGTAGACACTCAAAAATGTCAAGTTTCGACGAATTTTTCAGATTTTTTGAGCACGAAAAAACCCTAAGATTGCTCAGAACACAAAAGGTATTTAAAAAATAAGACAAAGGAGAAGAGGGAGCTTTTGCATCAGCCACTTCCAGAGAAACCCTAGAAAGAATTGTCGAGAGATAGAGAAAGAAAAGAAGGAAGAGAGAAGTGGAGGAGAAGTTGACTCGAAGTACTTCTCGGATTAGGAGTTTCCCGTCATCACTGCCTCCTGTCTCCGTTCAGATCATATTTTTTGTTTAATTTCCATTTTTGTTATTGTATAGATTTGGGAACAGTAGTATAATGATAGGATTTGTGAATGTTGAGATGTTATAAACTCACCTTTGGGGGGCTTACCTTTGATTTGATGAATTTTTATTGTTTATGTTTTTACTAGATTTATTGTGTTTTAATGTATGTAATTTCATAATTCAGTGATAAACTTTGAGGGTGTATTGAGTGAAAAATAATTAAATTAGGTTAATGAGAGTTAGGTAATTTAATAGAATGAGAATTAAAAAAAATCGGTAAATTGTGCGAAGAGAGATCTTATGTAGGGTCCTGATAGTTTTTGGGCAACTTCAGATCTAATTAAGGTTTCAGATAGATTGTTAATCAGCAAATTGCAATTCCCATAATCTGATTAGGGTTAATGGTTATAACTTGAGAGAGGGTAATCAACCCTAAGACTGTCTAAAACCATTAATCTAGTAATTCATAATTGATTAGCTTAGCATTAAAGATAGGTAAATTTCTCATTTCTCTCACTTGGTAGTTCCTTGGGTTGATTCTTGAGTGTGCATTGCAATTGTTAAATTTTTAATAATTTCTTAATTTATTCTTGAATTTATTTTCTTGTTTGAATCACATTCTTGTTTTGGTTTCATTACATTTAAATTTCTGCAATTATTTTGGCCTTAAATTTGAGGATTAGATTATATCTCCTCCTGGGATCGACACCTCAGGTACTACACGAACAACCTGTGCGCTTACAAATTATCGAGGTTAATCAATTAAAACTTACACTCATCGAAAAACAATGACCAAGTTTTTGACATAGTTGTCGGGGAGGTGATTAGTTTAGTTCTTTAGTATAAGGCTTTTTCAATATCTTTTGTTTAAAAAATAGAGAAAGAAGTCTAGGGGGTAAGTAGAGACACATTAGGACATCTTAGGGTGAGAATGAGACATTTGAAGAGCTAGATGCCAAAAATAAATGGAAAGAAAAATGATGGAGGATAGATATTATAAGGAGCAAGGAACTCTTACAAACTACAATAAGGTATAATATGGTTGGGGAAGTAACAATCCTTACTGGAAAATGTAAACTTCGGGTTGGCAGAACCACCCAGATTTCTATTAGTCCAACAATGCAAGTACTTATATAGGACATTAAGACCTATTTGAATTTTAGTAAGATGAGTCCAATGTATGGGATTCCAAATTGGACAAAATCATGGATAAGCTAATAAACATAGAAGAGAACCAAAAGAGACTAGAAGAGCAATTTGATCAAGTAACAGTTTATCATATCGCTTCTATTCACAACCTTGAGATTCAAGTAAGAAATCTTTCTTGTAAATTTTGTAAGGGAAGTTTGGAAGACTCTCTGAGCAATATCGAATTATATCAACGAGAGCAACATGAGGCTATCACACTTAAAAATGGGAAGAATAAGAAGAACCAGTGGAAGACCATGCTGAACTCTACCTTATAAACGACCAAGAAATCAAGAAAGAGGATGAAGAAAAGGATCAAAACCCCTCATATTATCTGCCAGACCTTGGTATACCATACTTGAACTTCGAAAACTCTTAGGTAGATGTCCATAAAAAGAACCTTATCCTTGGGATTAATGATGACCAAGTGGCATTCAACATGAATGATGTATTAAAGAATCTGAAGGATAGTAGCTCATTTAGAATAATTGATGTGTTCGAATCTTCTAAAGAATAAAAGGAGGAAGAACAGATGACAATAGAAATTAACTTTGATGAAGCTATGAAAGTCTCTATTCGTGAAGCAGAAGAAGTAGAGAAGACGAAGGTGATTAAGGAAGAAATATAGCAGTTTTCCTTCATACAGGACAAATTGTTGGATTCAATAGAAGATTCAGAGAGTTTTGTTATTCCCTGTTATGTTGACAGTTCACTTGAAAAAAGGACATTATTGGACTTAATTGGTTTTAATAATGTTATTAATATTGTCCTTCTAATTATTTTGAATTTTTTGCTTATTTACAGGCTATAAAACCTATATTGAATAAAAAGGTGGAAGCAAGCTACTCATAATTGATCCCAGTTGAGTTTCTAATGATAGAGTGTCAAGCTATCAACGCTAAAAGAAGCTTTGCATTAGAGGTAACCCATACAATGTTAATTTGATACTATTTCCCTTTATTTTTAGATAGTTGAATTCTGTAGTTAGGTTTGTTTGTTTCCAAATAAAATCAGGAAGGTATAGGATTTCACCATGACTTAGATGATCAAAGAAGTAAGTAAAGAGAGATAAAAGAGCCATAAATAGTTAAAAAGTGATTCATGGAAGTGGAGAAAAACAAAAGAAATAGAAATATTAAAAATTGGTTTAAAATAAAGCAAAGGGGGGACACACGATTTTTAAGTCATTTTTACCATTTTACCTTCTATCTACCTATATATTCATTTCTAACTTCATTTTTTCACTCACTTTTATTTTCACTTTATCTCTCTAAGTTTAGAACCTCCAAACACTGTCACTCCTCTCTACCCAAAATTTCAAACCTCCAGTCTCTTCCAACTTCTACTTGCTTGCAAACCAATATGTCGAGCATTAAGCAATAAGCAAAATAGGATCAATCATCAGCGCGAAACCAAGTCTCGGGATGAGGGAGAAGGCATAGGCCAATAGAACTCAGAGCACCCTTCTTAATTTACATAGAGGAGGAAGATATTTGTTTCCAATCCCTCAATGTTAAACAAATTGTAGTCCTTAAATATTTTGATTTTGATATGCTTGGTAGGTTAGAAATGCACGATAGGGTAGAGAACCTAGTAGAAAGAATTCGGTGGGAAAAATTCATACACTTCCAATTTCCTATATACCAGGAGCTCACTCTAGAATTCTTTACTTCCTTTTTTCCATGAACCTAAGAACCTAAAGCAATGTGGTTTAGGTTATGGGGACAAGCTTATGAACTAAACATTGAAATTATCTACGATATGTGTGGGTTCCCTAAGTCTTCCATATCGATCATCACAATGATTTTTGTGCTTCTCACTATTAGAATGAGTTCACTGGGTTAGAGTAATTTAATGCCAAAAATGCCCACAACAACCAATAAGTGTCCAACAAAGGAACTCTTCATATTGTGGTGCATGAATCACAGCATTCTAGTGTGTACCTTCATATATGCACTAAACGCTATTATTGCGACTCTACGTAATAAAAGCAAAAATTTAGGTATGGGATACTTAGTTTCTATAATTGTTGAGTAATATGATATGGAGATACTTAGTTTCTATCATTGTTGAGTAATATGATGTGGACTGTAGTGGTTTAACTATCCATCTCCCAGACTTCCTACATCATCATCATCTATAGGTTACTGAAATCCTTTAAGTCCCATAATATGGAACTCCAGGATATCAGCCAAAAGATGCATTTTAGGATCAGAGCTAGTCAGGCGAGTTTGAGTATAGTGTTGCATCAGCAAGTAGAAGAGGACTTGACTAGTGAAGAGTCCGAGGAGCAGGAAGAAACAAAAGAACCAAGTTGGAAGAAAATGCTTGATATAATCTCAACAAACACCAAGGCAATTATAGATACACTTGCGAAGAACTCCAGAAGAATAAAGGAGATGGCTTAGAAAAATGACATTAGACCTAAGATGTCTAACTGCCACCTCCAACACCATTCCCTCCTCCATCAACATGAGGTTTTTTTCTATCCCTTTTCTTTTTAAATTTAGTCTTTATTTTATTTTTATTTTATTCTAATTTATGTTTCTTCCTTCCATATGTGTAGTCCAAGGAGGAAGGAGAAACAGAAGAACCTGGCTAGAAGAAAATGCTTGATATAATCTCAATAAACACCAAGGTAATTATAGATACACTTGTGAAGAACTCCAAAAGAATGAAGGAGATGGCTCGGACACAACGACGTCAGAACCAGGACATCCAACTGCCACCTCCAACACCATCCCTGCCTCCATCAACATGATGCATTGTTCTATCCCTTTTCTTTTTAAATTTAGTCTTTATTTTATTTTTATTTTATTGTATAATTTATGTCTCTTCCCTCCGTATGTGTTTGTTTGTCCTTTTCTCACATTGAGAACAATGTGTTGTTCAGGTGTGGGGAGGGTCTTTTGATTTGAATGTGAGTTTTGCATATTTTATGATAGTTGTTAGATTGCATTTTCTTAATCATGTGAATGTGTCAATAACTCAGATGGATTGAAATTAATTTAAATTTGAACAAAGTATATTAGGTTGGGAAGAATCATTAGCTCGCAAAATTAGTGAATTGGATTCTTTGGTTAAATATGATGCGTAAATAGGATTTAATATTAAGTTGTATCCCTTTAAATTGTCATATTCATTTATAATTTAAGGCCTTTCGAATTAAATAGCTTTGCTTTTTTTTCACGAAAACAAGTAGCTAAAGCAACAAGGTAGGCAATAACAAAAAAAAAGTGTGTTTGTTAATGTTAAATAAATCATTATTCTGCTAGCCTTCGAGTTATGAATAGAGTTAGTAGCCAGTTAAGAATATGATGTAGCTGAGTAACTGAATCGACATTTATCCCTCAAGTTATGAATAGAGTTAGTAGCCAGTTAAGAATATGATGTAGCTAAGTAACTGAATCGACATTTATCATAAATGTGTGCCTCTGCATCTAAAGGCTATAATGATTTTCAACCAAGCAGTTTAATAAAAAAATTGACTTAGTCAAGTAACCGGATCGACATTCATCACTAGTGTTTGCCTCTAAGCACAAGTCTAGGTCCTTGCGTAAAAAAAGAGAGTGTTTTCTAATAAAAACCTACCGAACTTGTAATAGCTTAACTTTTCATGAAAACTTACTTATGAGTAGGTACAAATTTTGAATCACCAAAGAATTAATAATGTGTGTGTGCAATTGAAAAGGGTAAATAAATTAAGGCTTAGATCTGGATTAATATGTATATTTAGTTCAAAGCCTTTAGTTGTGGATCTTTTTTTGTTAACGATTTGATAGGACTTGTATGATTGTAGTTTAAATTAAATTTATTTCATGAAGTTGAAGCCATTGTCTTATTACTACATTGTGTGTTGTGGATTCGTTATTTTTTTTGGTTGAGGACAAGAAAACATTTAAGCATGGGGATGTTGATAAGTGTGAATTGTATCATGTTTAAGGCTTAGTTTGAGATGTATTTAATAGTTAATTTAATCATTTAGAATGTGTTTAGGTTAGAGTTGTGTTAGTTTGCTAATTATTTATATTTTAAGTGTTCTATGGGTTACTATAAGTATTTGAGCTTAATTATAATGTTTTTTAGGTACTTTGATGTGTTTGTTAGTGTTTCAGGGTCAACAGTGAAGAATGGAGAAGTTTTGGAGACATTCAGGCTGAAATATTGACGCACTATCGTGGAACAACAGGATATGATTGTGACAAAAGCACTGGAGTTGGCCCACGATTGTGGCAATCGTGGCCCATATGCCACAATCGTGAGAGAAGCCTAAGAGATAGCCAACAATAGTGTCCTTCTTACCACGATCATGAAAAAAGGCTCAGATGTGGCCCATAATCGTGGCATGCAAGGTCACAATCATAGCCTGCATCAGGCAAACACGTAGACACTAAAAAACGTCAAGTTTTGACAGATTTTTTGGACCTTTTTGACCTAAAAAAACCCTAAGGCTGCTCAAAACACAAAAGGTATTTAAAGAATAAGACAAAGGAGAAGAGGAAGCTTTTTCATTAACCATTTTCAGAGAAACCTAGACAGAACTGTCGAGAGATAGAGAAGGAGAAGAAGGAAGATAGAAATAGAGAAGAATTCAGCTTGTACTTCCCGGATCATAAGTTTCTCAACATTGCTGCCTCCTATCTCTATTCAGATCGTATTTCTTGTTTAATTTCCATTTTTATTATTGTATAGAATTGGGAATAATAGTATGATTTGAGATGTTCTACAATCACCTTTAGGGGTTTTAACTTTGATTTAATGAAATTTGATTGTTTATGTTTTTACTAGATTAAATGTGATTTAATTTTTGCAATTACATAATTTGTTGATAAAATAAGACGGTGAATTGAGTTAAAAATAATTAAATTGGGCTAACGAGAGTTAGATAATTTAATAGAATGAGAATTAAATCAAATTGGTAAATTTTACAAAAAGAGATCTTGCATAGGTTCCGATAGGTTTTTGACAACTTCATATCTAATTAGGGTTTTGGATAGATTGGTAATTGAGAGATTTCAATTCTCATAATCTGATTAGGGTTAATGGTGATAACTCAAGAGAGAGCAATCAACCCTAGGAATGTCTAGAAACAACAATCCAATAATTCATAATTGATTAGGTTAGCATTAAAGATAGGTAAAATTTCTCTTATAAAATGCCTCTTTCTCTCATTTGGTAGTTCCTTAGGTTGATTCTTGAGTGTGCATTGTGATTGTTAAATTGTTAATAATTTTGTAATTGATTCTTGAATTGAATTGCTTGATTGAATTGCATTCTTGTTTTGGTTTTGCTACATTTAAATTCCTATGAATGTTTTGGCCTTAGATTTTAGGATTAGATTATCCCTTCTCTTGGGATTGACACCTCAAGTACTACGAGAAAGACCCGTGTGCTTGTAGATTATCGAGGTTAATTAATTAAAACTTATGCACATTAAAAAGCCATGATCAAGACATAACTAATTAAGAGATAGATAAGAATTAAAGAATCAATAGATAAATAAGATATAGATGAAGAATCCCCCTAAAGCCTTTTTTATGCTTGAATTTATCTTAATTCAATGATTAATCTTAATTAATTAGAATGGTAAAAATTACAAATCTATGATCATAATCTTTACCAAAGTATATAGCAGTTATTTTTAAGTTGATTGACTGAAAATATCATTATTCATGCTTTGACTTAATCATACATATAATTTCTTAATTCCCATATACGGAAAATGATATAGGAAAACATGCATAATTATAACAAAAACTAGATTCTTGGACTAAATTAAATGATCAATCTAAACAAAAAGAAAAATCAACAATAACTAATAGAAAATAAGATATAAAAAAATGAGTTATGATATCTCTTAAATCTTAATCTTCTTTATTAATTCTTAATTGGCTTTTGGCTTTTCTTTAAGATTGTTTCTTTTTTTTTTCTTCTTAAACCTCCTTTGGTCTTTCGCTCATCCTTTAGCCACCTTTAGATCCTAGTGACTAGTCTTTGATCCTCCTAAATAGCTCTTCGCTTTAGCTCTTCATGTCTCTCTCCTTCTTATTTTTAGAACCCTAAAATTTTGACAAATGCGAGCCCATATTGATCATGTGTTACTTCTAAGTTACCAAAAACCTTAATTTATTTAAAATTTACTACCAATGTAGTCTACACTTTGGTACCATGTTAACCTCGTGTCATTTTGTTTCACATTCAAGAACTTACTTGGAATATAGGCCTGAAATCAATAAACACAGTATTATGTAGGTGTCATGTTAAGGAATATGGAACCATGTCTAGTTTATGTTCTTCAGTGGCCAAACCATTGAAGAAGTCAAATGCACTAATAAATAACATTGGAGAGAATACAACTATGTCTTTATATCATAATTTGAACATAGGACAATAATTTTTTTCATCCAAAATTGTTCAAAAATTTATCCAACTTGGCTTTGCTTGAATTTGTTCGTTCTTTATTACAAAGTTAAAATAAGGCCTGTAAGTAAAATTAAACCAAATTAAGTACCAAATCATTTTTAAAAATCCTTTAAAAAACTAATTACGTTAAAAATATACTAAAAATATAGTTGAATCAACACTTTTCACTTGTTACAATAAGTTAAGATATGATATGAGTTTATTAGACTTCCTTCAACAAACTTACAAAATCAAATGTTAGAGTTTCTTTTTTTTTCATTTGGCCTTCGACAATCAATTAAATAAAACTAAAGGGAGAAAATGTGGTATTAAGAGAGAGATAATGACAATGTCCTTCGTTATTAGGAAAAATGAGAGCTTAGATAATGACTTAAAGGTTTCTAATGATACTTATCTCTATTATATATAGAAGTTGAGAAACTTATTGATTTCACTATATATACATACATACACATATATATATATAATTCTTCAAAAGTTTTCCATGTTATAAATTTATCACTCAATAACTTAGGTAAGTGTACCTATCATTGATAAGAAATATAAGGTTAAGTAAGTTACTGATCTTATAAACAAGTGGGGAGGATAGAAATACCTATCACTTTTAGCCACTGTTGCTCCGACCACCATGGTAGCTCCTCCGACAGTCACCTTACTACTTCTCAATCTACTTCTACTTAGATCTATCAAACTCTCTTGCTCCAAATGTCATCTTCATTTATCCTTGCCCATCTATTACTTCATAAATCTATTTCCTTCTTTAGCTCTACTTCAATCATCCTCGTATCACCTTCCACAATGCAGGCTTTTCATGCAACACCTTCCCTCACACCCTTAATCACTTCCTATCTCCTTAACTTCCACTCCTCAACCTTTGTCTATTTTATCTATTAGTCATTACCCTTTCCTTATAGATGTTGAAATTTTCCTATCTTTAAACTCTAAATCTTTACCTTTGCAACTATTAATGCTTCAATTATGATGCCTTACACTAATTCATAATGTTCCACTAAAATACTGTACTATAAGGGCCTTAGCCATTTAACAAACTTCATTGGAAAGTCTATTTGTATGTATGAAGCCACTATTAAAGCCACTATTACTAGTTAGTGTTACCCTAATTGTTTAACGACTTGGTCACTGCTCCTAAATGCCATCATTTTGTAACTCTGCTTTTGATATGCCACCGTTTAATATTTTTTGTAATTGAGCCATGAGAGAGACTCTTATGTAAACATCCCATTCTTTATTGAATTTTAATTTCTCCAAAAAATAGTTAAGATGATCAATTTTACTGGAATATGCATCTTAGTCACCTCTACGGCTAATTTACCTAAAGTTATTCCTATCATTTGACTTAATGAAAACACAAATTCAAATGAAGATCATTTAAGGGTATCTTATGCATAGAAATCCCCAACTTATTAGTAAGAAGATATGGCAACCTACTGTGAGGACTTTCAAAACATATGAATACTAGGAAATCATAGAGTTAAGCGTATTATTTGATGTTACTCAATTGCCAATTTCTGATAATCTAGGTGAAGCAAGCTATCAAATCCCTAATGTAGAAGAGATAGCCAAAGAGGCTAATGGAAACATACTTATTAGCACACCTTGTAATGTTAAAAACACTAAAATCTCTACATAAATCACCATATTCATATCTAAAGAGAGAATAGATCAATCTGATCATAATGACACACCTACTAGAACACCAAGCAAGGCCGCTGAAGAGCTAGACAACACTAAATAAGGATTTGAACCTATTATCAAAAGAAGATCAAATAGGAAAAAGAAGGATTTACCTATAGAGTTAATTATATGAAGATTTAGAATGGAATATCGAGGAATAAATGCTTTTCACAAGAAAATTTTGATCAAAAGTATGATTTCTCATAACAAAGTTGTGATTGATGGAATTTTGTAATCCTACATGAAGCAAGGGTATTGTAATCTTTTTAAAGTGCTTCGTAGTTAGTAGAGAGAGATAAAAAAAACAATAATCATCACCCTAATGGAAAATATGCGGTATTTTATGACTCTTCCTTTATGAATGTAGCTATAAGGTTCATATTAGAACAAATCATCCACCTAGACTTGTCAATCAAGAATCCAGGCAAATTGTTACACACCTCATTCATATATTCTCAAAATAGTTATTATTTCTTATAGGAACAACTAAAACATTTCGCTATTAGCACCTTAAAATATTCTCATAGCAAGTCCATTCCTGATTAATAAATTGTTTAGTTAAAGTCCAACTATGTGATCTTTCTATAAAGGGAATTTTTTTCACCTGGAGCAATGAACAAGTTGGATTCAATTACATTTGAAAGAAGCTAGATAGTGACCTTTCAAATTAGTACTGGTTTTCAAGTTTTCCAAATAACTTCTTAATGTTCACCAATAGCATCGTTTTTCATCATTTAGTCATCATCACTTACTTAACTGTGATAAGTCTAAAAATATCTTTTAGATTTAAGAATTTCTTAATTGACTTAGCAAGTTTTGATGATGGGATTCGGAATGCCTTAAAAGTAAGAATTAAGGGCTCTAAACACTTCATCTATGATAGGAAAATTCAAATCCTTAAGAATGAAATGAAACTACTATTTTTGAAGTGAAGTAAATCACTTGTTAATATAGAAATCACGGATAATATGTAAAATACATAAGAAAGGACGTTGAATTCTGTTAAATCATCTAAGGTAGCAATCTTTAAAATCTTCTTAATTTTCTTGAAAAACTCAAATGATTACAAAACAGTGCTCTTAATTCGTTTAAGTAATGCAACAGTAGAAATAGTATATATGTTAAGTCAGGAGGAATTTACAATGTTGTAATTTTGATGACAAACTAATAATAACAATGTTAGAAACAAATGAACGTTTTGACAAGTTTGTTAAGTGTGCAGTACAAAAGACAGAAGGAATACAGAACACAGAAGATGAGCAAAACAAAGAAGAAACGCAAAGACAGACGAAATACAAAAGTCAGAAGAAGCACAAAGGCAGAAGAAATACAAAAGTCAAAAGAAGCGCAAAGACAGAAGAAATACAAAAGTCAAAAGAAGCGCAAAGACAGAAGAAATACAAAAGTCAGAAGAAGCGCAAAGACAGAAGAAATACAAAAGATAGAAGAAATACAAAAGACAGAAGAAATGCAAAAGACAGAAGAAATGCAAGAGACAAAAGAAGTACAAAAGACAGACGAAGTACAAATCATAGACAAAGCGCAAAACATAGAAGAAGCGCAAAGCACAGAAGAATTGCAAGACACAGACGATACTTAGAAGAAGTTATGTCAATACATCGGACGATTACTTAGTTGAAGTTAGTTATAGAACTCAACTAAACAGTGGTTTTCAAGAATCGAAAGAAAGTTGTCAAGATTTAAGAAGCGATTATCAAAGATCAAAAAGCAGTTAAAGAATGAGACTATAAATACAAGTTTCAGTCGAAGCTTTCGGACGAATGAATGACTACTGAATGAGTGAGTGCTAATACTAGTGAATGAATATACGATATCAGTGATCTTTGAGTGCTTAGAAAAGAGATTTTTATAGTACGATACTGTGAGAGAGCTATCTTACTGTATCAAAAGCTCAAACTACCTTTCTAGTAAGAGAGAGCAAAGTCTGAGAGCCTGAAGAGGCTATAGCAAAAAGAATACTTTGTGAAAGAGACCTGAAGAGGCTTTGAGAGAAAAAGAATACTTGTAGTTGTTTAAAGTATAGTGAAACACTCAAACGAACTCTGAGGACTAGACGTAGCCCACGGTTTGGGGTGAACTAGTATAAAATCGCAACGTCTACACTCTAACCTTTTACTTCAGTTTATTTCTGTTGTTAAATTGTGATTTGATTTCATAACAAGTTTCGTATAAACTTTGCAATAGTCTTTTAACAAGTTCAAGAAGTTCTTATAATTCGTATTCACGAAAAGGATACATCATTCAACCCCCCTTTCTAGTGTACCTAGTTTATCATATACAAGTTCTTTATTAACATGTGATTCACTTCAATTGGTATCATAGCTCGGTTTCCTAGAACCACCGTTACAAAGTGGGGACAAAGATCCATAGCAGATCACATGTCTTTATTGCTGAAGGTGCCTCCGTCATAAGACCTCCTGCGTTCAATGGTGAAGACTATCATTATTGGAAGGACAGGATGCGGCTCTTCATTGAATCTACACATATTGATCTTTGGGATATCATTGAGACTGGACCATACAGACCAGTTGATGATGAAGGAAATGTCATTCCTCGTAATAGATGGACAGTTGATCACAAAGCTAGATTTAAGCTAAATTCAAAGGCCAAGTTCTTTTTGAGTTATGCGTTGAGCAGAAGTGAATATGATAAAGTTAATGGATGCGAGACTGCAAAGGAGATGTGGGATACCCTATCCATCGCACATGAAGGCACAAACCAGGTGAAAGAGTCC
>JAOSBN010000005.1:26248497-26262453 GCA_027563595.1 Erythroxylum suave
ACTTAAATTAGGTAGATAACAACTTTATCAATCACATCTCATGTGACTCCTAGATCCGTTAGGTGACAACTCTTGCCTAAATATATTTTATTTATTATTCTTAACCTTGCCTCTAAATTCATGTGATCATGAGTTTGCTCATCCAAATCACATAAATTTAGTTAAGTAGAACCCAATGTCATAAGACTAAATATGTTCGGGTTAAAGCGACCTTGAATTTGCTCAACAAGCCAACTATAAACAAAACTCTGGTTTATTCTTATAACAATGGAAGGCAACAATCACACTTTCAACGTGTACTTAATATTTTAACGAGGGATTTAACTTCATCTGTCTCATCAAACATAAATTGCATGTAAAATATCAAATATATAAAACACACAATTTATCATACATCCAATATATATATCAACCATATAAATAAAGAAAGCAATTTATTCACTCATAATCAAATTAGATGCATAAAATTTCAAGCTTCGTTTGATTCTAGTTATCGATCTTCATAATCTAAAATAATATTTCCAACTCCTTGAAAAAAAATTAAATTAGATTAAAACTATTTATTCCTAAATAAATTAAATTCCTATTCCAAATAGAATTTTAATGTGATTTGAAAACAATTTTCAAATCCAATTGAAAACTATTTCCAATTATCTTGACTCCTTTAATAAAATTTAATTGAAAACAATTTTCATAAATTTTACTTCTTATTTATTATAATTTAGAAAAACCCTTTTTCAAAATTATATAAATAACATATTTTAATCTAATTAGAAAACTGTTTCTAATCTCATTAGAAATTATTTTTCCTTAATTAGAAAACTATTTTCTGAAATTAAAAGAAAACTACTTTCAAAATTAAATAAAACATCGTTCATATTTAATTAAGAAAGTCTTTATATTATTTATTTAGAGATTGATTTCTTAATAAATTAGAAAACCTTTCTTTAGTAAATTAGAAAACTATTTTCAAAAAATATTAAAGAAAGCTCCCTTTTCTTCTTTAATAAATGAAAACACTTTTCAAAATATTAATCAAGATATATCCTTTCTAATAAATCAAGAAACTTATTATTTATAAATAAAGAAACAATTTCTAAATAAATTAAATAATAATTCTCTAAACAAATAAAATCATAAATTTAATTTATCTCAATCAAATTGAAATAAATAAATTTAATTAAGAAACATTTTTCTCAATTACTTAAGAAAACAATTTTCTTAATTTTAAGGAGTCTAATTAATTAATTTCAATCTAATTGAAACTAATTAATCCTTATTTTAGAAACTACTTTTCTAATTAATTAATTTCATCCAATTGAAAATAATTAATTCTAATTTTAGAAATTAATCAAATTAAGAAAAATAATTATCTTAATTTTAGAATTTATTTTTAAAATTAATTTAATTTAATAATTCAACTCTTGAAAAATTAAACTAAATTATAAAACAATCCTAATAAAATCAACTCTTTGAAAAGAATTAGAAAACACTTTTTCTAAATTTATCGGGATTTAAAACTACTTATTATTTTAACTAAACTAATTTAATAAAAGGAAGGCTAAAAAAAAATCGTGGATCAGCCATAAACGTCGGAAGGAAACTGTCTTGTTTCCAGAGAACCGCCAGCGTATGTCAGGGGCCGCCACAAGCCTCTATGCCTGGGTCTCCTTGCCGTAGCAATCACGCCAACAACAGCTCATCATTTTTACAGTTTTTCATTCAGCGGTTCTTCAACCACCAACCTGTGACTGCTTCTCCATTTCCTGAAACGTGGGTGCGTGTATGTGCCCCCGTTTTCTCCAACTTCCATCTCCGTCTGATTCGGTTGTCTCCACATTGCTCCACTGATGTCAGACACCGCAGGAGCTGCTAGAAACGTCACATGCCACAGGTGCTCCACATAGCCTATCACTAGCAACGTCATACGCCACCAGTGATAATAGCTGTGCTTCTCCAACATATGAGCCGCAACGCCAGCGTCGACACTCAGACGCATACAACACCCAAAACACAGATAAAACGCATAGCAATTGATGTGGTTCTCAAACATTGCTAACCAGAAAATCAAACCCATTTAGTCTTCCAGATTTTACGATTTCCAGAAGACTTATTTCATGCGTTTTTCCAGATTTTGATTTCTAGGCCTTGGGTATTTAATCTGAACTTTTCAGATTTCAAAAACAAAGTTTCATGAACTGGTTTGATAATGTGGACTCAATTGTAGAACATATCACGCAACGGTATCACAAGCAGTATACAACAAACAAACCCAAACGCCATCTTTTTCTAGAATTTCCAATCTGGATATCTAATTTTGTGGTTTAAGATTTATAGTGTATTATTTTAAACATCTTTCAGAATTTGATTTTGCAATTCAATTCCAAAATTGTAACCAATAACAATGAAAAACTTTTAACCAAATTATAAAATTAAAATCTCGCTTTGATACTACTATTAGAAAATTAAGTTGGAATCTAATCTTAACCGTAGCGGAATAATCACAAAATTTTTTCGTGATTTTTGATTTCTCGAAAACTAAGATCTATTTAATTCTATAAAATGATTAACACAAATCATAATAAAGTAGAAATTTAATTCGTACCTTATTCCGAAGCTTGATCTTCATCTTGTCGTATCTCTCGAATTGTTCCCAAAATCGATCTGTTTTAACCACCGTAGCTGCGCAAATATTCAGCCTCTAACGATATCCACATAACGAGTTGAGAGAACTCTGTAATATTTACAAAGAGGGTTAAGCAAGAAGTGCTAGCTCTATAAAGCTCAAGTCTATTTATAATAAGTTTTGAACATTTTAATAATTTAATTAAAATTAACTAATTTTAATTAAACTTTAATTAGAATTACAAATAATTAATTTTAGAGCAGAGATTTGGAATTTTCATGCCACACGAAGAAAACAACATTCCATCGGAAAGAGAAAAAAAATATATAAAAGAAAATTTCATCCTTTGATACCATACTTAGACGTCTACCCATTTTCCCTTCAAAACGCCTGAAAGTTACCATCAACTTAAGCAGTGAACGGCTACTTGCATCTTTTGATACCAATCATTCCAACATCACTCGCATAGTGATTGACTGATTCTTAAGTTAGAATCTAGTTCATTTTTCACGAATACAAGATTTTAGCATTTCAAATTGGTATATCAAACAAAAAATATGGACCAATATTCGCTAATACTCAATTAATTTCACAAACTATTCGAAGACTTTGTTTAAATAGAAAAGATGTGGGATTGAAGAATAGAACCCAAATACATACCTTATTTCAGAGTAGCCTAAGTTCAGCCTTTCTCGGTGTTGTTCTCGAACATGGTGGTGAGTTTGTTGAGGAGGGGATCTAACTATAGAAGAACCTTGAGGCTACTTTTGGTTAAAAGTAAGGTTTTTAATGAAATAGAATAGAATTAAATGATTTATAATATAATGGAATATAAATGGATGTAATATTTGAAAATTATTATTTAGAAAAAATGGAAGGGTTTATAATGTAATATAGTGAAATGTTATTTAAATGAAGGATTTATAATATAATATAGTGTAAAATTGTTTATCTTTTTACATTTCATCCTAAACCATCTAAATCAGTTTTTTTTTCATTTTTACTGTTTATGATAGAATAAAATATATTATGAAACTCTCTTCTTCTATCTCATTCTATTATAAACCCTCCTCTTCAATCTCATTCTATTTCATTTTATTTCATTACAAACCCTCGTCCTAAACAATGGAATAATATTGCATTCCATTTTATTATATTAAGAAACCTCTAATCAAACATAGCTTAAGCACCCTAACATAAGTTACAAGAAATTAGCATAAATTCAAAGAAAAAAAGTCGAAGTTCAAGCATTGTTGGTGAAATTTATCATTGGTCAAAGAGCCGCATAAAATTGGATAAATGGGCCACTTGTTTAACGAAAACATATCTTTCATTTGACAAGATAAAAATAACATAACACATATCTAGACGAGAGAAAAATGCACCCATTCGTTGGTGATTTTCAAGTAACTCTGCCGATGAGAAATTAGTGTAAAGAAATGTATATCAGTTATTTGGGATAGATGGTTATGAGTTATCGATTATGGATTATGATTTATTTCGGGTCTAAATCATGTGGTTGCTCATATATTTACAAAATCTAATGTGAGTATTCAAATTTCAAGTTAAAGTGAGTTTCATTAGCTACATTAACAAACAATTAATACAAATATCGTTTTAATTCAAAGTGTACCAAATATGAAAAATTAGTTATTAAATTTAAAAAAATTTTAAAATTAAAAGCTACATAAAAATTTTAAATTTTTTTGATCGTTCTGAATTTGTTATCTCCAAAGTTGTAATAAGAAAATAAAAGAGAGTGATGATTCTTGTCAATAGTATGGTTATGGGCACCGATGTATTGGCCAAAGAAAAATACCCAAATCATAAGTATCTTATTGCTTATGAATATCAGTTGGAAGCGGCCAATATCCAAAATGTTGAGTTTTTTAGATTAAATTGTAATTTAAAAAAACTTATGAACTAAATTGAAAAAAAAATAAAGCTAAAGACACTCTAGCAACACATCTTTACTATACTTTTTTTTTCTTTATACCCTTTATACTCTTTTAATTATTAATATCAATTTATCTTTAAACAAATTAATCAAAATACAATTCTTTATAGCAATAAGGGAAAAACTTGTTGGTTTGCTTATGCTTATGCTTATGCTTGGAACAATGTGGCCTTTATGAATTTCTATTCAAATGTCACATTTATACTTAAATCCTTTTAGGAATACTAAAAAAAGAATAAGAAATTAGTAATTTACTCCTACTCTTAATCATATTAATATAAAATTTCTTTGTACTTGAGATGTCTTGATAAAAATAATAAAAATTTATAGTTACTAGAAACCTAATAACAAAGTTATATCTACAATTATATATATAATATAATGAAAAATATTTTCTTTTTTTATTGATTTTGAATATTAATATTTTAGTCAAGATACCCCGTGCATAAAGCTCCCTACTTTATGGGTCTAGGGTTCATAAAATACGTAGCTTTCCCTTTGTATTTTTACAAAAAAGGTTATTTTGTGACTTGAACCTTTAACTTTATGATCACAAAGGAGCAACTGGTATCAGTTGCTCCAAGGCTTTACAATATGAATAAATGAGTATGAGTGTGTGTGTGTGTGTGTGTGTGAGGGAGAGGCAAAGAGGGCTGAAATTTTATATTGTATTAATTACTATAAGATATATTTGTATGAGAATGTTATCTTTTAAAACTTTAAGTTGTCATAAAATTTGAACTAAGTCAAATATATGATAAATTTTAAATTGTAAATAACGTGTTTAGATGATGAACTAGTGTATCTTTATTTTTGTATCAAAATATTTCCATTAATTCATTGCAAAATAAATAAAATATCTATTTTTTAATTTATTTCAAATTTATACAAGGAAAAGGTTTAAATATAGTTATGTAATAAAATTTTAGATAATAATTAATAATAAAATTTAAATTTTGTAGGTGCTAGTCATATATTAATTACGTATAACTTGTAAGAGCTTTAAATTTTTAATTATTAGTTCTATAAAAATGAATGAGTTCTAACAATAAAATGATATTCGTGGAGTTTCAGGTTTTTATTTATCCTTTTCTTTTAATTTCACATATATTTGATGTAAATGTTAAATTCTATATATGCAATAGACAAATAACTGTAAATGTTTTTGTTTTAAGTTTCACTTCTAGTTAGTTGTTTTCTCGGTGTGAACTCGTTGCAAACTGTAATATTTAGAGAGTTATGATTTTTTGTTAGTCTTCTTATTTGATGCTTTGATATAATATTATTTATTAGATGGTAAAATTGTAACATTTTAAGTACTTTGTAATGTGCTTTATTTTATATTTGTATGATCTTTTTTCATATTAGTTATGGTTATCATTTATATGTCAAATATGTGAAAGGCAATATTAATATAAATTATAAATTATTATTATATTTAAATATTATTATTGTAATTTTTAGAGACATGTTTGATGTAAAATTATAAATTATACAATACAATATATTGAGGGACTATTTTATAAATTTTTAAAAAATCCGAAACAAGACTTGGTATTGCTCAATACTAGTATAGTACCATACCAGAACCAAATCTAGTGTCTGTACCGATACAATATTCATAACATTAGTCAATAGTGATGGAAGTTATGGGATGCCTTAGATTTTTTTTTTTGGTTTTTTTGCGTGACTATTAGCTAGATTGTGAAGAAGAATGCCTCTAAATAAGCTTAGCATTTTCCTGTTTTTCCATTCATTTAAGTTATAATGTAAGAGAGCAAAATGACACCTTAATCCCTTTTTTGTTTTATTCATTTGGTAAAATTTTTTCCTGTATTATTTTTATGAAAAATAAAATTTCATTGACTATAAAAGAGGTACAAGAATATACGAGAGAATGTTAGTTATAATGACAAGAACTAGATAGAAACAGATTAAGTACAACTCAGACAAAAACATAAGTAACCAATATATTCCGTATACAAACTTACAACAATATCAATCTAAAACAATCTCCATCTTCTTTTCAATGTTGCATTCATTTTCTCTGAGGCATGAGTTTGTAAAAGCTCCTTAATCTAGCAACAAACAAAGTGAGCTAGCTCATATTTATCTAATTTAGTTCCATTGAACAACCTCCTATTCCTTACTCTCTAAATAGAGTAAACTAAACAAATTATAGCCAAGCCCAAATTGCATGTTCACCACCCTTATTTATGAAAAGTTTATTAGCCCAAACAAGTATATCAAGCCAATCTTACTGAGGATATTACAATACTATTACTTATAGCATTCTACTCCAAATGACACTGGTATAATAACATTTAAGAATAGATGATTTATAGACCCACATTGTAAGTTACATAGCATACATATCTGATATGTGGCTTCAGTCAATCTATCTTTAGTTTTCAATCTAAACCTTGCAATAAGCCAAGTTACAAAAGAGGCATCAGGCACCCATGATCCTTTCCATACAATGTGGCACCAATCAACTTTAGGATGATGCTGAGTAATGGCTTTAAGACAACTTTGATTAGTGAAATCTCTACTTTTTTAGACATCTAGTGGAAACGATCATCTTTAAAAGTGTTGGGGGAGTAATCAAGCATTATAGATTTAACTTTTTCACCATCTGTAAAATCAATGTGCCAATTATTTTGCTGAATAATCTCTTTCAATTGAGACTGAGTAGGAATTTTAGTCTTTTAGAATTAGAGGGCTATTTAAAGACTAGTTATCAAATCAAAACCTATAGAAAAAACCATTCCTTGTATGAGCTTTAATGAGGGGATTTATGATCTGCCTCTTTCTAAGCATATGAATGAAGTACTAGGAGTATTCTTTTCTCATCTAACAACTAGAAGATGGAACACTTGAGGTATCCTTCATTGAGCCATTTGGACCAAAAGGATTCTTTATCTATGAGCAATCTCCAAATTCTCTTAACAATGATAGTTGTGATTTGCATTATGTTTTAGGGTTTAATTTCTTAAGTATTTATTGTTAATTTGAGTGTTGAGTGTGTACTTATGTGTTAATTGTATTAGATTAGGTGTTTAAGTGTTTTTATAGGTTAGTGTGAGTCTTTGAGCTTAAATGTTATATTTTTGAGATACCTTGATGTGTTTGTTAGTGTTTTTAGGGTAAACGGCAAAGAACAGAGAAGTTTCGAGGAGTTTCGGGTCAAAGATATAGCCCACAATTATGGTGAAACAAGCCACAATCGTGACAGAAAGAGACAAGTTAGCAACAACCAGGCCACGATCGTGCACATTGGGCACGATCGTGATAGAGAGTTTTGATCCAAGCCACGCTTGTGCACCACAATTGTGATAGAGAGGGTTAGGCGCTAGCCACGATCGTGGCAAGTCAAAATCGTGGTCTGTGTCAGGCTGACACAAAAATTTGAGTTTTGCATGGGCCACGATTGTGACCTGCGTCGGGCTGACACGAAAACTAGAGCTTCTCAACATGTTTCAGACCGTTTCAACCCTGAATTAAACTTAGGGCTTCCAAAGTACAATACAACATTACAAGACAGAAGTAACAGCTTTGGAGAGTCCGGGAGAGAGCCTTTCACGTCAGCCACATTTCGAAAACCCTAGAGAGAAATGGAGAGATTGAGGAAGGAGACACGAAGAAGAAGCTTGATAAGACGTACTTCCAGGAATAGGTTGTTACCTGCTATCACTACCTCTGTAATTATGTTCTCGACGTATTTTCCACTTATTTCAATTCTATTAATGTATAAATTTGAAATAGTTGTTGAGAATAAGTTGTGTTGAATGTTGAGTTTTTGTCTATACTCACCTTTGGGATTTTTGTTCTTGATATTAATGAAATTTGATTGATTGCATTTTTATTAATTCATCTGTGATTCAATTTCTGTTTTTAATAATTCGGTAATAAACTGAGGGTGAATCGAGTGAAAATAATCAAATTGGGCTAATGAGAGTTAGGTAACTTGATAGATAAAGAATTGAATCAAACCAGTAGAATCGTGTAATGAGAGATCGAGCATAGGTTCCCGATAGGTTATTATACAATTTTAGAATTAATTTAGGTTTTGGGTTAGTTGTGAATCAATAGATAGCAATTCCATAACTTAAATTAGGGATTATTAAGGATTATAACTCGAGAGAGAGTAATCTACCATAGGACCGTCTAGACTGATAATTTGGTAATTTCATAATCAATTAGGTTTTCATTAAAGTCAGCTAAAACCCCCTTTCTCTTACTTGATAGTTCCTAGGTTAATTTTGGATTGGGTTGTGTGATTTGCCACTTGTCTATATTTCTGCATTTTATTTCTCATAATTGATTGTTTGATTGATTTATTTTCTGCATTAGTTGTTTATATAAGTTTATTGTGAATTTAGCCAAGCCTTAGATTCTAGGATTAGATTACCCTCCTCGTGGGAACGATACCTTAGGTACTACGCAAACGACTTGTGCACTTGAGGTAATATTGAGGTTAAAAAAATAGTGAAACTTAGCACATGTAAACTGTGAATTAAGTTTTTGACACTGTTACTGGGGAGATGAAATTTGGTTCTATAGTTTAAGGTGTTAGATTATTTTTTAATTTTTATTTCATTTCTTTTGTTTTACTTCAGAATTGTGTTCTTTTATAAACACAAGAGTCCCAAGAGGTTCGAGTCATGCAGTGGAGTCAGTAGATTTAGATATAACGCGATTAGAATGAACTCTTAAGAAAGCTTGGCGAGAGGAGAACGAATAGTTAGGAAAATCAACAATGGCTGAGGAATTCCAACAGAACATGGACTAAGGAGCTGACCAAGGACAATAATAATAGACCCTCATGGACTTTATGAGGCCAGGATTCAACCCATCGAACTAAGAGTAGCTAGGCCACCTATTCAATCGGCCTCGTTTGAGATCAAACTGCACTTCTCAACATGCATCAATAGAATGTGCAATTCTACGGATTAGCTAATGAGGACCCCAACATGCATATCGTGAACTTCCTTGAGATCTGTGATACTTTCTAATACCACCAGATATCAGAGGATGCGATTAGGATTAGGCTGTTCCCTTTTACACTTACGAATAGGGAGAATGCTTGGTATCATTCACTAAGTCCAGCTAACATCATAAAGTGGGAGCAACTTGTTCACGCCTTTTTGAATAAGTACTTCCTATTGATGAAGACCACGAAGATTATAAAGAAAATCACCAATTTCCAACAAGGTGATGGGGAGTCGATAGATGAAGTGTGGGTAAGATATAAGGACCTACAAAGGAAGTGCCTACACCACAACCTATCGAAGGAGTTCCTTTTGTAGACTTTCTACAATGGAGTGAACCCACCTACTAAATGCACAATAGATGTGGCATTAGGAGGATCCTTGATAAGTAAAATTGTGGATGAAGCAGAGGAGTTAATAAAGGATATGGTGAGTAACAACTACTTAGGGGAAAATAAGTAAGGTAGGCAGCCCACTACTTCTAGAGAGTAAAAGGGAATCGTCGCGGTCAATCAGATGACGGAGATGCAAGCAAAGATCAACAATTTGATGCGATAGCTCAGCAATATAAAGATCTTCAGCCTAGGTTAACGTTGTACAAGTGAAGTGTGAGCTATATGGTCAAATAGACTGTGATACTGTAGACTACTACTTGTAAAGGGAGGATAACCAGAAGCAAGTAAACAATATGGGGGCGCAATTTAGACAAGGAGGGGGAACAATCCTTACTCCAACACTTACAACCCCTGGTGGAATAATCATCCTAACTTCTTTTGGTCAAACAACAATGGTAGGCGGTTCAGGCCTCAAGGACAATCGAGCTTTCAGCAAGATAGAGCAAGCTCGATGGAATCAAAGTTGGACAAAATTTTAGATAAGCTTGGAACTTTAGATAGTGCATAAAAGAAGTTAGAAGATAAATTTGAACAAGTCACCAAGAATTATGCTTTTTCCATTCATAATCTAGAAGCCCAAGTGAGTTGATTGTCAAATGCCTTTTCTATGTGAAATTTAGGAAATGTTCCTAGTACTTCTGGATCAAAATCCAAGGAGCAACTGAAGGTTGTTACACTTTGAAGTGGGAAGGAACTTGAACCATCCACAAGGACAATAGAGAAGCATGTTCAACCAGTTGAGACGAATCAAGAAAAAGATAAAGAAATAGACATGAGTGAATATCATCCTTATGTTACATATCCACCATATCAACCCAAGGTTCCTTTCCCTCAACGATTGCAAAAGAAGAAGTTAGATGAACAATTTGCAAAGTTTCTTAAGAAGTTAAGGACGCTACAAATCAATCTCTCCTTTGTTGATGCTTTAGAACATATGCCTAAATATGCAAAATTTCTGAAGGACATATTATCAAAGAAGCGTACTTGGGAAGATAATCAGACGGTAGGTCTAACTGGCACTTGTAGCTCAATAGTTACCATTAATGCCCTCAAAATTGAAAGTCTAGGAAGCTTCATAATACCTTGTGTCGTTAGTGAATTACAATTTACAAAGTGTTTGTGCGATTTGGGAGCTAGCATCAATCTTATGCCCTTGTCCATATTCAGAAAATTAGGACTGAGAGAGGTCAAACTGACATCAATGTTAATTCAATTAACTGATCAAACCATTGAAAGGCCATTTGGAGTAGTGGAAGATGTTCTGATGCGAGTGGATAAGTTCATTATTCTAATGGATTTTGAAGAAGATAAGAACTACCCACTGATCTTAGGTCGACCATTTATGAACACAAGAAAGGCCATAATTGATGTTCATGAAGGTAAATTGACACTTCAAATAAGCGAAGATCCGATTGACTTTAATATGCATAAGGCCTTAAAGTATCCAATAACGAGCTGTACATGCATGAAAGTTGAAATGATGGATCAAGATTTGCAAGAACAAGTTGAGAGATACATAGCAGAAGTGCAATCTTTGGAAGCAAAGGCCAAAAATGAATATCAGAATCTTGAATTTACAAGAGATGATGAGATGGAGGAGGTAGATGTTCAAGCACAGCAAGAAAAATTAGTTCAGACCAAACCCTACATCTCAAAGAAACCTCTGACATTAGAGCTTAAACCTTTACCGGCACACCTCAGGTATACCTTTTTTGGTGAAGTTCAAATGCTACCAACAATAATTTCCAACCAATTGAATGAAAAGCAAGAAAGTAAGGTGGTGGAAGTTGTTAAGAAGCGGATGAAAACCATCAAATGGTAGATTGCTGACATTTGAGGAATAACCCCAAATGTCTGCATACACAGAATAAACTTAGAGGAAGGATGTAGAACGGTAAGGTAGCCTCAGCGAAGACTGAATCCTAACATGAAGGAGCTGGTCAAGAAGGAGATCATAAAACTCCTAGATGCGGGGATAACTTATCCCATCTCTGATAGTAAATAGGTCAGCCCAGTACAATGCGTACCTAAAAAGGGAGGAATGAAAATGGTAGAGACTAAAAGTGGAGAAGTAATTTCAACAAAAACAGTCACAGGATAGAGAGTATGCATAGATTATCGTAAACTCAATTCAGTGACAAAAAAAGATCACTTTCTTCTCCCATTTATAGATCAAATGATAGAAAGGGTAGCTGGCCATTCATTCTATTGCTTCTTAGATGGATACTCGGGCTATAATCAGATTTTCATCTACCCTGGTGACCAAGAGAAAGCCACATTCACTTGCCCTTACAGTACCTTTGTGTGCAAACGGATGCCTTTCAAACTTTGCAACGCTCCAGCCACATTTTGAGATGCATGATGTCGATCAGACATAATAGAGGTGTTCATGGATGATTTCTTAGTCTTTGGAGATTCTTTTGACCCGTGTTTAACTAATTTGGATAAAGTTCTTCAAAGTTGTGAAAAATCACCTTTGGTATTGAATTGGGAGAAATGTCATTTTATGGTTCAAGAAGGGATAGTGCTAGGGCATAAAATCTCACATCAAGGATTTGAAGTTGATAGAGCGAAGACAGAGGTAATAGAGAAACTTCCACCACCAAGCAATGTAAAAGGTGTGCTAGGATTCTTAGGTCATGTAAGATTCTACCATCGATTCATCAAATATTTCTCCCAAATTACAAGACTTTTAACAAACCTTTTAGTCAAGCATGTGCCCTTCGTTTTGATGATAAGTTTATGTTTGCATTCAACACCTTAAAAAAGGCATTAATATTAGTATCAATTTTATCACCACCAGACTGGAAACTTTCGTTTGAAGCTATGTGTGATGTAAGTAATCAGGTTATAGGTAGCGTTTTGGGCCAAAGGAAAGATAAGAAGCTGCATGCAATCTACTATGCCAGTAAGACTCTCGCAGCAGCTAAATTATACCACTACAGAAAAGGAACTACTCACAGTAGTGTACGTGTGCGAATAGTTTCGAAAAAATCTTTTGGATTTAAAGGTAATTGTATTCACTGACCACGCGGCACTAAAATACCTTTCAATAAGAAAGATTCAAAACCTAGAATCATTCGATAGGTGTTACTTTTGTAAGAATTTGATTTAAAGGTGAGAGATAAAAAGGGAGCAGAAAATGTGGTTATAGACCACTTATCTAGACTTGAGGGAGAGGAATGCAAGCTAAGTAATGACATTAACGAGAATTTTCTCGATGAAACTCTAGTACTACTCGAGAGCTTGGCTACACCATGGTTTGTAGATATCGCCAATTATGTTGCTAGTGGTAAACTTCCTTCAGATCTCTCTTATTGTCAAAGGAAGATGTTCTTGTATGACTGTAACCGATAAATATGGGATGAGCAAACCTTATATAGAGCCTGTGCAGATTGATTAAGGCTACATTGTGTTCCAAATAAGGAAATGTTAGACATCCTAAAGCAATGTCATGAAGGTTGGTATGTCGATCATTATGGAGCCATCAAAATGGCGACTCGGATACTTGAGAGGATTTTACTAGCCATAATTGTTTAGGGATGCACAGACCTATGTGGCACAATGTGATCGATGCCAAAGAATAGGCAACATTTCCAAGAGGGATGAAATGTCTTTATCCAATATTTAGGAAGCAGAAGTTTCCGATGTATGGGGCATCAATTTTATGGGTCCATTCCTATATTCAATGGGCAACATGTACATTCTAGTTGGGGTTGATTATACTTCACATTGAGCCGAAACAGTAACATCTCCAACCAATGATGGGAAGGTAGTGCAAAAGTTCATTAAATGGCTATTTAACTGATTTAGAGTACCACGTATAATAATAAGTGATGGAGGTGCACATTTTTGCAATAGATCTTTTGACGCCCTCCTAAAAAGATATGGAGTACACCACCGAGTTGCTACTGTTGGTAGTGTGCCCTAGGCCAATGGATATTTGTGATTCATGTATTAACATTATGACTTGTTAATAATATATTA
>JAOSBN010000005.1:26262553-26280155 GCA_027563595.1 Erythroxylum suave
GAGTGAACAAGTTTTTGGCACCGTTGCTGGAGAAGGCAATTTGGTTCTATAGTTTAAGGCATTAGGATAGTTTTCATCTTTGTTTCATTTTCATTAGATTCAAGTAGAAATTGTGCTCTTTTATGAACACAAGAGTCACGAGGGGTGTAAGTCGCACAATGGAGACTTTAGATTTAGATATCACACGTTTAAAATGAATAGGAAAGCCCGGCGAGAAGAAGAAGAAAAGCTCGAGGAACTACAAATGGCCGAGGAGTTCCAAAGAAACATGGATCAAGAAGTCAACTCTGGAAGGCAGCAATAGAGGGCGCTTATTGATTTTATGACGCTAGGGTTCAATCCAGCGAACCAAGGAGTGGCTAGACTGCCAGTTCAAATGGTCTCTTTTGAAATCAAGCCTGCCCTTCTGAACATGCTTTAGCAGAATGTCCAATTCTATAGACTAGCGAATGAAGACCTGAACACTCATATTGTGAGTTTTCTTAAGATCTGTGATACTTTCTGGTACCACCAGATGTCAGAGGACGTAATGAGGATTAGGTTGTTTCCTTTCATGTTTGGGGATAGAGCGAAAGCTTGGTATCATTTACTGAGCCCTGCTAACATTACGACGTGGGAACAACTAGTATGTGCTTTCTTAGATAAATACTTCCTGCTGATAAAGACCACTAAAATAATTAAGGAAATTACAAACTTCCAGCAAGGTGACGGGAAGTCTATTTATAACGAGTGGAAGCGTTACAAGTACCTGCAGAGGAGATGCCCATACCACAATTTACCCAAGGAGTTCCTGCATCAGACATTTTAAAATGAAGTTAACCCACCTACTAGAGGCATTATTGACACGACGTCGAGAGGATCTTTAACAAGAAAGATGGTTGATGAAGCGTAGGAGTTAATAGAAGAGATGGCCAGCAATAGTTGTTTATGGGCCAGTGAGAGAAGTAGGCAACCTACTTCGTTTAGAGAGCAGAAGGGAGTTGCTGCAGTCGATCAAATAATGGAGATGCAAGTTAAGATCGACAATCTGACACGACAACTTAGTAATATGAAGGCGACATCCTCTGTTACGGTAAAGGTCGTGCAATTGAAATATGAGCTATTCGGCCAGTTGGATCATGATACGGTAGACTGTTACTTGATGAGGGATGACAACCCTGAGCAAGTTAATTACATAGGGACCCAATTTGGATGTAGAGGAGGTAATAATCCTTACTCCAACACTTAGACCCTAGGTGGAAGAATTACCCAAACTTCTCCTGGTCGAATAACAACAATGGAGGGAAGTTCAAACCCCAAGACCAATCAAGCTTCCAACAGGACAAAACAAACCCAATGGGCTCGAAATTGGATAGAATCTTAGACAAGCTTGGGATCTTAAATGACGCACACAAGAAGCTGGAAGATAAATTTGAGCAAATCACTAAGAGACACGCAACTTCCATTTATAATTTGGAAGCTCAAGTAAGCCAACTGACAAATGCCTTCTCTAGGCAGAAGTTTGGAAATGTTCCCAGCACTTCGGGAACAAAATTGAAGGAGCAAATAAAAGTTATCACACTTCGGAGTAGTAAGGAAATTGAACCAACCACAAGGCAAGAGAGGAGCCTACCCTGTCAGTAGAGAAGAATCAAGAGAAGGAGAGAGAAGTGGAAATGAGCAAATGCCCTTGTTATGTTACACCTCCACATACCAACCCAAGGTACCATTTCCTCAATGATTACAAAAGAAGAATTTAGATGAACAATTTTCCAAGTTCTTTGAGAAATTAAGAACGTTACAAATCAATTCTTTCTTTTGTGGAGGTGTTAGATTATATGCCAAAATATGTGAAATTTTTGATAAACATGATATCAAAGAGGCGCACATAGGAGGATAATTAGACGGTAACCCTAATTGGTACATGCAATTCAATAGTTACTAGTCAAATGCCGTCAAAGTTGAAGGATCCAATAAGTTTCACAATACGTTATGTAATTGGAATTTGTGAAGTGTTATGCGATCTGGGAGCTAGCATCAATCTTATGCCTTTATCGATATTCAGGAAGTTGGCACTGAAGAGGTCAAGCCTACCTCAATGTTAATTCAATTGGTAGACCAGTCCATTAAAAGGTCGTTGGGAATAGTAGAAGATGTACTGATGAGAGTGGGTAAGTTCATTATTCTAGTGGATTTTGTGGTTCTAGATTTTGAAGAAGATAAGAACTGTCTAGTAATGCTGGGTCGACCGTTTATGAATACAGGAAAGGCTATAATTGATGTTCACGAAGGTAAATTGACACTTTAAATAGGAGAGGATCAATTTGAATTTAATATGAATACGGCATTAAAGAATCTAATAACGAGTAGTGCATGCATGTCGAAACAGTGGATCACAACCTGTAAGAACAAATTGAGAGTTGCATTGTAGAAGTGAAGTCTTTAGAAGCAGAGGATGATAATGAACACCAAAATCCTGAATCTACAGAAGATGATGTGATAGAGGGGACAAATATTCTAGTACATCAAGACAAATTGATTCAGATCGAAGTACTGATTCCACCATCTTCAGAGAAGCCTCCAACATTAGAACTGAAGCATTTGCCTACATACCTCAGGTACACTTTTCTTGGTAAGGGTAAAACTTTACCAATAATAATCTCCAACCAATTAAGTGAAGAACATAAAAGTAAGGTGGTGGAGGTTGTTAAAAAGCGGATGAAAGCTATCAGGTGGCAGATTGTGGACATGCGAAGAATAAGTCTGAATGTTTGCATGCATTGAATAAATTTGGAGGATGGCTATAAAATAATGTGGGAGCGTCAACAGAGGTTGAATCCTAATATGAAGGAGGTAGTCAAGAAGGAAATCATCAAACTCCTAGATGTAGGGATAATTTATCCCATCTCTAATAGTGAATGGCTTAGCCCTATGCAACGTGTACCTAAAAAGGGAGGAATGACGGTGACAGAGATCGAAAGTGGAGAAGTAATTTTGACAAGAACTGTCATAGGATGGAGAGTCTGCATAGACTATTGGAAGCTTAACTCAGTAACTAAGAAGGATCACTTTCCTCAACCATTCATAAACCAAATGATAGAATGGATAGCTGATCATTCATTTTATTGTTTCTTAAATGGATACTCAGGCTACAATTAGATTTTCATTTATCCAGATGATTAGGAGAAAACCACTTTCACTTGCCCTTATGTTACATTTTCATATAGACAGATGTACTTCAAACTTTGCAATACTCTAGCCACATTTTAGAGATGCATGATGTCAATTTTCATGGACATGATAGAAGATATAATGGAGGTATTCATGGATGATTTTTCAGTCTTTGGAGAGTTTTTTGACATGTGTTTAACGAATTTGGATAGAGTTTTTCAAAGGTGTGAGGAATCACATCTGGTGCTAAATTGGGAGAAATGCCATTTTATAGTACAAGAAGCGATAGTGCTAGACCAAAAAATATCACATCAAGGGTTCGAAGTTGAAACAGCGAAAACAAAAGTGATAAAGAAGCTTCCACCACCAAGCAATGTAAAAGTATGTGAGGATTCCTAGGTCATACGGGGTACCGTCGCTTCATCAAGGACTTTTCACAAATTGCAAGACCTTTAACAATTCTATTAGTCAAGGATATACCCTTAGTGTTTGCTGATAAGTGTATTTTTGTATTCAATACTTTAAAGAAGGCTTTAAGCACCAATTTTTTCATCACTAAACTGGATGTTGCCGTTTGAAGTGATGTATGATGCAAGTGATCAAGCCATAGGTTGTGTTTTGGGTCAACAAAAAGACAAGAAGTTGTATGCAATCTACTATGCTAGTAAGACTCTCACAGGACCCCAGCCGAATTACACCACTACATCAAAGGAATTACTCACAGTAGTGTATACGTGCGATAAGTTTTGACAATACCTTTTGGGATCAAAGGTAATTGTATTCACTGACCATGCAGCATTGAAATACCTTTTCAATAAGAAAGATGCAAAACCATGTTAATTTGATGGGTATTACTCTTGCAAGAATTTGATATAGAAGTGAGAGATAAAAAGGGAGCCGAAAGTGTGGTGGCAGACCATCTGTCCAGACTTGAGGGAGGGGAATGCAAGCCAAGCCATGATATTAACGAGAATTTTCCCGATGAAACTTTATTGTTACTCAAGAACTTAACCACACTGTGGTTTGCAGATATTGCCAATTATATGGCCAGTGGCAAACTTCCCTCTGATCTCTCATACCGACAACGGAATAAATTGTTGCATGATTGTAACTGTTATATATAGGATGAACCAACTCTATATAGAGCTTGTGCAGATGGGTTAATGCGACGTTGTGTTCCGGATGAGGAAATGTTAGACATTCTCAAGCAATGTCATGAGGGTTAATATGTCGGGCATTATGGAGCCAACAAAACAATGGTTTGAATTCTCGAAAGTAGATTTTATTGAAGACAACTATTTAAGGATGCATAAACTTATATGGCACAATGTGATAGATGCCAAAGAATAGGTAACATATCCAAGAGGGATGAAATGTCGTTATCCAATTTTCAAGAGGTAGAGGTCTTCGATGTCTAGGGCATTGACTTTATGGGTCCATTTCCACCTTCAATCGGGAACATGTACATCCTGGTGGGGGTCGATTATGTCTCACAATGAGCCAAAGCAATAGCATCTCCAACCAATGATGGGAAGGTGATACAACGGTTCATTAAATGGTTATTTAATCGATTTGGAGTGCCACAAACGATAATAAGTGATGGAAGTGCACATTTTTGCAACAGATCTTTTGATGCCCTCCTCAAACGATAAGGAGTACACCACTGAGTGGTTACACCTTACCATCCACAAACTAGTGGCCAAGTGGAAGTTGTAAACCAAGAGCTTAAATGAATCTTGGAAGATACAGTAAATAACTCTCGAAAGGATTGGGCAGTAAGGTTAGATGATGCCTTATGGGCTTATCGACAGCTTTTAAGACACCCATTGAAACAACTCCATATTGACTCGTGTACGGGAAGCCTTGTCATCTACCGGTCGAATTAGAACATGGAGCATATTGGGCAATTAAATCATTAAGCTTTGACTGGAAGCAAGCTGATGAAAACTGACTTTTACAACTGGACAAGCTTGAAGAGTTTCGCTTTAATGCTTATGAGAACGCCAAACTCTATAAGGAAAAGATTAAGAAATGGCATGATGCTCGTCTCAAGAAAAAAGAATTTAAAGAAGGGGACACTGTCTTACTATATAATTCCCGGTTGAGGCTATTTCTAGGAAAGTTAAAAAGTAGATGGAGTGGACCATTCACAGTCATCCAAGTTTTCGATTATAGAGGTCTCAAATTGGAAAATGCGATTAAGGAGACTTTTAAGGTTAATCGGCATCGATGCAAGCTGTATTTTGAAGGAGCACTTCCCAACTAGAAGGAAGTGATCTCCTTGTCTCCGACTAATTACTATGCCTTCTTGAATTAAAGGTCAAGCTCAAGACCATAAACTATCAAATGATTAGAATTTGATTGAAGTTGTTATTGATAATTAGTTTTTATTTTAATAAAACATTATTGATTTATTTTAAGGCTCAAGGGATTCAATTACCACCTCCTACACCATCACCACCTCTGTCCCTGTAGGATCCAAATCTAACCCAATCTGTCTTTAATTTTATTTTTTTGTCTATTGTTACGTTGTTTGTATTTTTATTTTTTTCTTATTTTGTTATTTTTATCTATTTGTTGTTACTTAAATTCTTTTCTCCACATTTTTGTTAGGTGTCATGTTTTTTGTGGGCTTCCTTCTCACATTGAGGACAATGTGTTGTTCAAGTGTGGGGATGGATTCTATATTTTTCTTTTATATGTGATTTTTCATGATAGTATTAGGTTGTATTATGTGAATTGTGTTAATGTGTGAATGACTTAGATTGAATGAAAATTTTTTAATTTTGGACACAACCTATTAGGTTGTGAATGATCATTAGCCTGTGAAATTAGTACATTAAGGGCTTTTGGATAAATATACAACCTACTTAGGACTTAGTGTAAATTTAGCACCCTCTAGGTTGTCGCATTCGTTCATGATTTGAGGCCTTTTAGCTAAGTAGCATGCCTAGTATTTTTCATGGAAACGAAAAGCAAAAAGCAATAAGGTTGGTAATGAAAAAAAGTGAGTTTAATAAATCACTATTCTGTTAGCCTTCGGGTTATGAATAGAGCTAGTAGCCAGTTGAAAACATGATATAACTGAGTAATTGGATCAACTTGCATCACAAATGTGTACCTTCACATAAAAAGGCGATAATGACATCTCAATTAATATGTTAATAAATGACTTAGTCAAGTAGCCAGATCGACATTCATCACAAATGTCTGTCTTTAAGTAAAAGGCTAAGTCCCCAGGTAAAAAAAAGTGCTTTAATTAAAAACCTACTGGACTTGTAATAATCTTGAATTTTCATGGAATTATATGTAGGAATAGTTACAAAAGCCTAAGGGAGCGAAAAATTATCAGTTTGTGTGTACAATTGAAAAGGATAATTAAATTAACATCTAGGTCTTAATTTAGTTGCATATTTAGCCTAAAGCCCTAAACAACCTATTTTGTTTGTAATGGTTTTCCATAATTCAAATAGTTATGTCCAAGGTTAAATTTATTTAAAGAAATTAGAGCCATTGTAGCATTATTGCATTGTGCAGCGCCCCCTTACCGTAGGGTACACACCAAGATGCCCGGTGGCCATTCCGATACATATCTTACGATAAGGGCGGGCTACTATCGGTCGCTACATTCACTTCACATGGCATCATATCATTATTCACTTATAAAGCATCATAAGAAAATCACAATATTTTAAAACCAACTTTTTCCTCATTTCACTTCACAAAACTGAAAGTCTACATTGTATCTTTAAACACTTACTATATGTACATCATCAAAACCTAGTACAAAAGTACTACTTGAAATAGGAAAATATACAAAGTCTATCTAGTCTGTCCAAAAATCCCAGCTGACCGACCTTTGAGATATGACTTCTCTTGCCAAATCACAATCTATACGACTGGTAGAGCCTCTCAGTAGCTAGAGTTGTCTCTTGGTCCTGAAAAGACAACGTTGCAATTTTGGTGAGTTTTGCGAACTCAGTAAAGTAACCATCATTGATGGTTCACTCAATTCATGCAACCTACCATTTCACATAACAAATATTTCACAAAATTGCACTTTACATCAATTTCACATTTTCACTTAAGCATAGGCAAATTTTTGCATTTTAATCAATCAAACACACTTATCAAAATTCATATAGAATGCTTATGAGACACTTTTCTAATTGTTACGTTGTTGTGACCGAGTGCCTGAACTATCCCGTATCCATTCTGGATACCGGGCTCATTACTAACTGTTCCTTATCCGATTAGGATACAGGGCTCATTATACATAGTAAGCCTTAGGCTCTTAATCACTATCTGAGCTCGAGGCCTTTTGCACACATTGGGCTTTAAGCTCTGATCGGTGGCTACTCTGGTCACAACTGCCGTTATCTGATCATGCATTCATGTATGGAATGCATCTCACATTTTCAATCAATCATGTCATAACTCATTTAGTTCTTCATGTTAACATTCAAGTAGTACTTCAATATACATTCCACATTTCACAGTCATCGAACCTTCTGTCCGGAATCAACAATCAAGCCGCATTCATTCAATCATTTCAAAATAGAAATTAAGCAAACAAGTAATTAAGTGAGACCATCTAGGTTACTCACAAGGTGCTTATGAAGCTAATGCCTGGAAGTTCCAGCAATGTCTAGAGGTTGACGTTCCAGTTGCTCCTCTATGTCAAACACCACACACATATATCACAATTTGTACAATCGTAAGTGTTTAATAATGCACATGTATGAAATGAAATATGTATAATGCATGTTCATGAAAATCCCAAGTATTTATCCAACAATTTCATCACAAAGTCATTCTCATATCAAAACTCATCTAAGTACAATTTCTACTTTGGTTTAGATCTCACTAAAACCATTAAAATCTCATTTCATTTCTTATTGACTCACTTCAGATTTTTCCAAGTCACACTTTCGGGTCCACTGTTCACATTCTATTAGAAAGTGAAAATGATGTAATTTGGTCATACTCTCTTCTAAAAAATTGTTCCTCTATATCTTATGTTTCTATTGACACTAAAATCACTCAATTTGGTTCAGTAATTTGGAAGATATGGCTCAAACATTTTCAGGCTGTTCATTTTCAAAAACAGTGTACTATGCATAACTTCCATCCAAAAATTAACCATATTAGAAACTGAATCACAATTCGAATTCTCATATGATTGGTATCCCTATGTCTCTAGTTTATTCTAAATCAAAGATCATCTCACTTGGACATCTAGAGAAGAAATTATGGTCAAAAGAAACAGGACTGTCCAGTTTGCAAATTCCTTTCCGGTAGTTAGATCAATTGCAAGTCATGGCTAATATTGAGGAAAACAATAACTTGAGGTGACAAATAAACATGAGTCTTGCAATTATCTCATGGGCGAGAGAGGAAAGTCACAGGGGTGCAGGAGTCACTGGCGTGAGAGGAACATGAGTGTGCAAGAGTCACAGGTGTGACAGATAAAGACAAAAATTGGGTGAGAGCACAAGTCAGACCCGTCCACTTTTATCACTCAATATCTCTCAATTCATTTATTATGGCTATTATTTCTGGTTGAGAGGTAGAGCAATGTCTTACGAGTCTAATGGTTCAAGTCTCATCTCATTTGGAGGTCGGACGAAAAAGATATTGCCAAAAAACCATTGGATGTTCATCACCCCTGAAAACTTCAAAGCACAATAGCGACCTTCTTCTATGAATCACCAAAGCACAACGGTGCAAATCCAATATCCTCAAAAAGCCACATTTTCACTATACCTCAAGATCACCATCGTGCATTTTGCCTATAATTTCAAAAGTCACTGTCGTGCTTATGCACGACGGTGCAATTCTTCTTCTTCTCAAAATCTCTACTTCAAACCTCCATAACTTTTGATCTAGAACTCCAAAAATTCCAAATTTTATATCAATGGAAAGCTAAAAGAAAGATAAACAAATTTTGTGAAGACTATTTTGTCAAAATCTATCTAGATCAGTACAGTAAATTCATGGAAGTTTAAGATCAAAATTTTAACTCTCTTACTATTCATTCCCAAAAATTCTCAGACATTCATTCACTGTAACCCAACACTTAAATTTTTATTACCAGTCTTTTTACTCTATTTCAATCAACTCATTCACCATAAATTCATACTACCCCTAAATATGCAGATTTAGTCAAGAACCATCAAAAGCCAAAAATTCATGGTTCGTCCTATTTATGCTCTATCACCTTTTCTGCATTTTCAACATTTTTCCATATTCTCTAATTTCCTCTCAACTTTCATTTATACCCTCATACCCATCTCAAACCATCATTTTACAACTATTCTTCAACTCTAAATTCCTTCTGATGATGATCTTTGAAAACACTCTAAACTCATGTATACAGTGAATACACAACCATAAACAGAGCATTTATTTGCTCTTCTCTCCAAATTTTTCTATACTTAATCATACACGTTTCCTATGATCATTCAACTTATAAATCATTTCTACACTATCTTAAGACATCTAGATCATCAATTATTCGAAAATCACACATAAAATTTTTTTCATATCATATACCCTCAGTGTTCATGAAAACGCCCATTTTTCTTCATGATCATGCAATGACACATAAATCACCATTTTGGTTTCATAAACCAACAATTATAAAGGGTTTAAGCAATACTTGCTTGATATTTCTCCTAAATTTGCAAAAATTCAGGGAGCTCTAAACTTCATGCAACTCACGTAATACCACTTTAGGGGTCATCAAGCACTACCACTTTAGGGGTCAACAAGCTTCGGTATTTCTTAATGCAAAGAGAGGGAAGCCGTAGTTGGGAGTAAAAGTGAATAGATAAAAAAAACAAGGTTTAACTTAGGGGGAGTTTTGATGAAAAACTCTGTGTCACAGAAAGAAACAACTTTGGAGAACTAGGAGAGAGAAAGATGAAGACAAGAACAGTAACTTGTTTTTCAAGGTTAAGGAAATTTAACTTAAAAACTTGGACACTTGTCCACTTTTGAAGACATTAGTTAATTTCCCCAACTAACTAGTTCTATTTGAACTAGTTCCATTAAATCCCATCTTTTCATATCAAATTTCTTCACAATTTTTAATATCATCTTCTTACAAATTCTAAGTCATCTCCAAAATTTACAAGGTCATTTTTAACAATTCTCCAATATCATTTGGTTTCCTATCTCTATTTTTCATACATCAATTTACTTGCCAAGTGGAGTTTTTCCTAGTACAATTATATCCACATTTTTAGAAAAATTCCTAAAATTTGCCAGAGTTCAAAATTAACAGCTACACTTTCCAATTTAAATTTCAATACAACAATTTCACAATTCTCAATAATATCACATCACAATTCAATTATATCCGAAATTATCCATGAATGCCTGTACAATTATTTTCATGTGCAAAATTCACTATTCGTGTGTATGCGTATATCATATAATGCATGAGTATGCAATGCATTTCTAATCTCTCAGTACTCTTTCATATTCACTATTTTAGCCTAAACGCTGGTAATGGGATGTTACAATTCTCCCCTCCTAAAAAAATAATTTCGTCCTCGAAATTCTTACCTATTTGCTCGAAAAGGTAGGGATATTGCCTCCTCATAGCTCCTCTGTTTCCCAAGTTGCTTCCTCAATTGAGCGGTTCCTCTAAAGGACTTTTACCAATGGAATGACTCTGTTCCTCAACTGCTTAATCTGTAATCCCACAATCTTGATCGACTCCTCAATATAGCTTAAGTTACTAGCAACCTCAATCTCCTAAGCCAGTATCACATGTGTTGGATCCGATCGGTATCTGCAGAGCATACTCACATGAAACACATTATGCAATTGAGACATCTCATTCGATAAGGCCAACTTATAGGCCAAAGATCCTATACTCTCAATGACCTCATAAGGACCAATGTATCTAGGGCTCAACTTGCCCTTTTTACCAAATCTCAATACTCCCCTCTAAGGCGATACTCGGAGAAACACTCTATCTCCTACACCGTACACCATATCCCATCGATGTTGATGCACATAACTCTTCTATTTATCTTGAGCCGCTTTAATTCGGCGTCAGATCAATTTCACCTTATCCACTATGTCTTGTATCAACTCCGGGCCTTTAACCATTCTCAAGCCCTCATCATCCCAATATAATGGCGACTATCACTTTCTACCATACAGTGCCTCATATAGTGCCATCTCGATACTACTGTAGTAATGGTTGTTATATGCAAACTCTATCAATGCCATATATTGATCCCAAGCTCCTCTAAACTCCAATACACATGCCCTGAGCATATCCTCAACAGTCTTGATTATTTTTTGACTCTATCCATCTGTCTGAGGATGAAATCCTGCACTGAAGTTCAACTTAGTACCCATAGCAGACTATAAGCTCTTCCAAAACCTCAAAGCAAATTTGGGATCCCTGTCCGATACAATGGACACTGGAACCCCATGCAATCTCACCACCTCGTTCATATATCCCTGGATCTAGCAGTGCAAAAGCGTTAAAATCATAAATGAGAAGCGCACTTACAACTACATCTAGTGAGTCTTGAGCCTCCTGCCTGGTCATAGCACAGACCCGGGCCTAGGACTGCAGTCGGCTGCCCTGCCCCTCAGTCCCCATAGACGAACTCCTAGAGCTCACTTTACATCTTCCTCAGCCTCTCTATCCAGGTCCACTTCCTCTACTCTGCTGGACCGTAGCATCACTCCCAGATCGCCCACTCACATCAGACTGAGCTCCCAAAGTAGCAGGACAATCCCTGATATGATGGTCAAAGGAGCCGCATTTTAGGTGGGCTCCAGTTAGCCTCCAACACTCACCACCATACCTCTTCTCACAGTGCTCACATATAGGAAACTGACTTTGTAATGCACCCCTTCCATTGCCAGTCTGTGAAGATTTACCCCTCTGCCCAGATCTTGACTGCTTGGATCTACCTGAGAGTCTGAAGAATCTATTCTGGCGCTTACTTAATCTTCTGCCAGAATTGCCCTAACTCTCACTAGAGCTCTTCATACTAGATCCTTGCGCAGTCTCTGCTTGTCTTTCTTTCAGTAGCTGTTCAATTCTGATTGAAGCAGCTCTTAACTCAATGAAAATACCCAGATCTAAAAGTGCCAACCTTGTTCTGTTCTTCATATTGAGTCCATTCTCAAACATCCTACACTTGTCTTCTTTTGTAGGGATCAAAACAGTAGCATAACCCATCAACGCATTAAATCGAACCTCATATTCAACCATTAACTTCCTACCCTACTTCAATTCCAAGAACTCCTTCATCTTCATATCCAAATAGATCTTAGGCATGTAATTATCTCTGAAGACCCTCAGAAAGTCTTCCCACTTCAATTGGCAAGGCCTGGTGATACTGCTCAGGACAATCTTCCACCACTGTTATGCTGGCACCTGTAGTAAGGATACTGCATAATCGAACCTCTCATCAGGCTCACAGTCCATCTGATCAAAAACCCTCTCTGTCCTTTCTAACCACCCCTGGGCCTTAGCAGGGTCTGTGCTACTATAGAAATCCACAGCTCCCTGCTTCTGCAGCCTATCATACCTCCTCTCCCTTCTCTCAGGAACTCTAGGAGGCACTTCCTCAGAACGATACACCGGGGACTCCCTACTAGCTCTTACCGATCCTTGGTCAATTGGTTGATCAATTTGATCATCTAGAGCAAATGACCTATAACAATCAATAATTTCAATCATTTTCTACATTTCTCACGATATTTCATGCTTAAAATTTCTATATGTCCCAACAGATACCAACCTGGCTCTAATACCACCTAAATGTACCGCCCCTTACCACAGGGTACATACTGGAACGCTCGGAGGTCATTTCGATACATATCCTACGATAAGGGTGGGCTACCATGGATCGTTACATTCACTTCACCTGGCATCATATCATTATTTACTTATAAAGTATCATAAGAAAATCACAATATTTTAAAACCAACTTTTTCCTCATTTCACTTCACAAAACTGAAAGTCTACATTGTATCTTTAAACACTTACTACATGGACATCATCAAAACCTAGTACAAAAGTACTACTTGAAAGAGGAAAATATACAAAGTATATCTAATCTATTAAAAAATCCCAACTGACCAACCTTTGAGCTATGACTTCTCTTGCCAAATCACAATCTACACAGCTGGTAGAACCTCTTAGTAGCTACAGTGTTCTCTCGGACTTGAAAAGATAATGTTACAATTTTGGTGAGTTTTGCAAACTCAAAGAGGTAACTATCATTGACGGTTCACTTAATTCATGCAACACATTTTCTCATAATTGATCATGTATCACATTTTCACGTAAGCATAGGCAATTATGCATTTCAATCAATCAACCATACTTACAAAATGTCTATGGAATGTTCATGAGACTCCTTTCCAATTGTTACATTGTTGTGACCAAGTACCTGAACTGTCCCTGTCCAATTTGGATATCAAGCTCATTACTAACTTTCCCTTATCCGATGAGGACATAGGGCTCATTTTACATAGTGAGCCTTAGGCTCTTAATCACTGTCTGAGCTCGAGGCTTTTTTCACACTTTGAGCTTTAAGCTCTGATCGGTGACTACTCTGGTCACAACTGCCAGTATCTGATTGTGCACTCATATATGGAATGCATCTATCACAATCAATCATATGATGAAGTACATAGTTTGTCACATCCACATTCAAGTAGCACTTCAATATCCCATTCGAAAATCACAGTCATCGGACCTTCATTATCCGGAATCAACAATCAAAACACATTCATTCAATCATTTATAACAGAATTTAAGCAAACAAGTAATTAAGTGAGACCGTCTAGGTTACTCACAAGTTGCTCCCGAAGCTAATGCCTGGAAGTTTTGGCAACGCCTTTCGAGTCTACTATTCATATTCAATTAGAAAGTGAAATTGATGTAATTTGTTCATATCCTCTTCTAGAAAAGTGTTCCTCTATGTCTTATGTTTCTATTGACACTAAAATCACTCAATTTGGTTCATATTCAAAAACAGTGTACTATACATAACTTCCACCCAAAAATTAACCATCTTAGAGACTAAATCACAATTCTATTTCTTATATGATTTGTATCCCTATGTCTCTAGTTTATTTCAAATTACAGATCATCTCATTTTGGACATCTAGAGAAGAAGTTATGGTCAAAAGAAATAGGACTGTCCAGTTTGCAAATTCCTCTCAGGTGGTTAGATCAATTGCAAGTCATGGCTACTATTGAGGAAAACAGTAACTTTATATGAACAATAAAAATGAGTCTTGCAATTAACTCATGGACATGAGAGAGGAAAGTCACAGGGGTGCAAGAGTTATGGGTGTGAGAGGAACATGAGTGTGCAAGAGTCATAGGTGTGACAAATAAATACAAAAATAGGGTGAGAGCATAAGTCAGATCCATCTACGTTTATCACTCAATCTCTCTCAATTCATTTCATATGCCTTTTTTTTTGGCAGATGGGTAGAGAAATCTCTTACGAGTCCAATGGTTCAAATCTCATCTCATTTGGAGGTCGGACGAAAAAGATATTGCCAAAAAACCATCAGATGTTCATCCCCCCTGAAAACTTCAAAGTCGCAATCCCTCCTATGAATCACCAAAGTCACTGTCGTGAAAATCCAATATCCTAATCATTTTCACTATACCTCAAGGTCACCGTCGGTGCATTTTGCCCATGATGGTGCAATTCTTCTTCTTCTTTACCAAAATCTATACTTCAAACCTTCATAACTTTTGATCCAAAACTCTAAAAATTCCAAAATTTATATCAATGGAAAGATAAAAGAAAGATCTACAACTTTTATGAAGACCATTTTTTCAAAATTCATCTAGATCAGTAGAGTAAATTCATGGAAGTTTCAGATCAAAATTTTAACTCTCATACTATTCATTCCTTGAAATTCTCAGACTTCCATTCACTATAGCCTAACACTTAAATTTTTATTACCAGTCTTTTTACTTTATTTCAATCAACTCATTCACCATAAATTCATACTACCCCTTAATATGCAGATTTAGTCAAGAACTGTCAAAAGCCAAAAGTTCATGGTTCATCCTATTTATGCTCTGTCACCTTTTCTGCATTTTCAACATTTTTCCATATTCTCAATTTTCCTCTCACCTTTCATTTATACGCTCATACCCATCTCAGACCATCATTTTACAACTATTCTTCAACTCTAAATTCCTTCTTTTGAATATCTTTGAAAACACTCTAAACTCACGTATACAATGAATACACAACCATAAACAGAGCATTTACTTAATCTCCTCTTCAAATTTTTCTATACTTAATCATACACGTTTCCTATGATCATTCGACTTATAAATCATTTATGCACTATCTTAAGACATCTAGATCATCAATTATTCGACAATCACACATCAAAAATTTTCATATCATATACCCTCAGTGTTTATGAAAACGCCCATTTTTCTTCATGATCACGCAATGACACATAAATCACCATTTTGGTTTCATAAACCAACAACTCAAAAGGGTTTAAACAATACTTACTTGATATTTCTCCAAAATTTGCAAAAGCTCAAGGAGCCCTAAACTTCATGCAACTCATATAATATCGCTTTAAGGGTCGATAAGCTTCGGTATTTCTTAATGCAAAGAGAGGTAAACCAAAGTTAGGAGTAAAAGTGAACAAATAAAAAAAAAAGATTTAACTTAGGGGGAGTTTTGATGAAAAACTCTGTGTCATAGAAAGAATCAACTTTGGAGAAGAAAACTCTGAGAGGGAGATGAAGACAAAAACAGTAACTTGTTTTTCAAGGTTAAGGAAATTTAACTTAAAAACTTGGACACTTGTCCACTTTTGAAGACATTAGCTAATTACCCCAACTAATTAGCTCTATTTGAACTAGTTCCATTAAATCCCATCTTTTCATAACAATTTTCTCCACAATTTTTAATATCATCTTCTTACAAATTCTAAGTCATCTCCGAAATTTACAAGGTCATTTTGAACAATTCTCCAATATCATTTGGTCTCCTATCTCTATTTTTCATACATCAATTTACTCGCCAAGTGGCATTTTTCCTAGTACAATTATATCCACATTTTCATAAATAATTCCTAAAATTCGCCAGAGTTCAAAATTAACAGCTACACTTTCTAATCAAAATTTCAATGTAACAATTTCACAATTCTCAATAACATCACATCACAGTTCAGTTTTACCCAGAATTATCCATGAATGCCTGCACAATTATTTTCATGTGCAAAATTCACTATTTGCGTGTATGCGTATATCATATAATGCATGAGTATGCAATGCATTTCTAATCTCTCAGTACTCTTTCATATTCACTATTTTAGCCTAAATGCGAGTAATGGGATGTTACAAGTTTTGATAAAATTAGGAGTTGGAATTGTAACAAATATAAGCATAATTACAATAAATAATAATCAATTTAAAAAAACAATTTTGAAAAACCAAAAATAAGATGTGAAAAATTTTCTAAAATATCAAAATTGAACAAAATTAAAGATGTATGAATATAATTGAAAAAGAAACAACCTTGACTCTTTTTACAAATTAACTATAGAAGTATCGAGTTGAAAAATTCAGAAAATTCACAAGTTTGAGATCAAGAATGACAATTTTTCAATTTAATGCAATCACACTTAATTCTAAAAAGAAACTTGAATGTATAATATAATTTATAGAGAAAACTTCAAGGAATCTTTAGTATAAAGGGGAAAGGAAATATTGAAGATCAGTAGTACATAACATTTTGTTTATGTTAAAAAAAGGTAGTTAATTGTTAAGGAGGATAACCATTTCCAAAGAAAAGAGTGAGCTATTTAAGACTTTGAGAGGCAAAAGCAAGAAAAAGGTAAATAAAAGAAAAGAGAAGGGAACATCGGAGCATAAAGATTGATGGACTACAAAATTATACTAATTGACCAGTGCTTATCTCAGATTGGATAGAAGAAGTAGGGCTAAACATTTGTTATGATGGCTAACTATAGATGTAGCACCCCACTCCTGCAAGACCCGAACCCAACATCGATGGTGATATTCGAGTCCGTACCTCGCAAGGGTGGTGTGCTAGAGCACTAACAATCAAAAGTCGGTATGAGTAAATTTTTTTTATCACTAATTTGGGCCCATTTTTAATCAGAAACATTTTCACTTACAAGACAAAAGGTCACTTAGCCCAATCCAAAAATAAAACATAATACACTTTGATCATGCTCTTTTACATAACCTAAATACACAAAATACAATAATTTGCAGAAAATATAATTCAGTGCGAAAACAAAAAGACACAATGCAGAAGCGAACTGATCCCGACCTCTTCTTTCTCTCACATGCAATAGATATACGTCCGCTGCCTAACGGGGTATTCTTCTGAGTCCTGAAAAATAATTGCAAATTTTGGGTGAGTTTTGCGAACTCAATGAG
>JAOSBN010000005.1:26280255-26305503 GCA_027563595.1 Erythroxylum suave
TCAAAGCAGACGATATGCCAAAAGACAGACGAAGTGTCTAATGGCAGTCGGATTCTCAAAGACAGACGATATTCAAAGCAGATGATAGAAGTCAAAGCAAACGATGCAGACGATAAAAGTCAAAGCAGACGAAGCGCAAAGCAGACGATGTGCAAAGGAGACGATGCGCAAAACAGGCGAAGCGCAAAGCAGACGAAGCGCAAAGCAGACGATGCGCAAAGCAGACGAAGCACAAAGCAGACGAATTGCAAAGTAGACGAATTGCAAAGCAGACGAATTGCAAAGCAGAAAAATTGCAAAGCAGAAGAATTGCAAAGTCAACCACGGACGATAATTTTTAGACGATATGTGGTCAACTTAAGACGAAAGGGAAGTCAACCACAGACGATAGTTTTCAGGCGATATGTCATTATAGACAAAACGTCTATGTTCCTGAACATCTCTAAGTCTTCCATAACTCTCGTATGAACATCTGTGTGTTCATACATGCTCAGTGAAGAACCAGAGCATATCGCCTATCCATGTCTAACTCTCTATACTAATCTTATACATATCATTTATTCATGTTTCACTCCAACCATTTCACAACACCTGATCCTAACTTTTGACTTCGATGTCCAAACATCCCGTACTATATACCGTTGGAAAGCTAAAAGAAAGATCTACAACTTTCTAGAAGGCACATTTTCTACTTCATTCATTCCTCATTCTCATCTCCTTTTCAGATCAACATCATCCACAAGGGAATTTAACCCATGATTAATCATGAACACCAATAACCGAACATACACATATTTACATATTCTTCGTCAACTTACTACACAATTTCAATTCCATTTTTGTTCGCATTCTACTCATTTCAAAATCTCTTAGCCACTGAAAGCACCAAAGAATATATATATGAACCTCTTCACTTTTCTCTTTTATTAATTCTAATCTTCTAAGAAAAGTTTGGGGTCCAACACCATGGGTATCATCTTCTACTATCACAGAAATGGTGAATCCTCTATTGGCTACTCAATCACCACCCTATAAGCGACTTTGGTAAGGCAATAAGGAATGGAGTCAAAGCACATAATCAGTATCCAAGATGTACTTGAGTACCTCAAGTCTAAGGATACTTGCACCATTGTTATGATGAGATTATCAATGACATTAAAAGAGGACATCCATATGATCATCTCATGGTAGGTCATCCAATGTACTTACTAGTTCTAGTAAGCACCCACATCTTAACTCTAAGTATCTCATGTTTACAGTTTCTGAGTTCCACTGCTTGATCAAATCAAGGAGTTTGACATATGTTAGGCTATCTAGATTAATGATGTCCAGTCTCAATAATCCTATAATTAGGGATAATTTGGGCATTGATATAATTGCATGATAGTTGTCTTTTGCATGAACTTTTAGGGAGTAATTTGTTAAGTATTTTGTGTTAAATTTAGTGTTGAGTGTGTGTTTATATGTTTATGTGTTTATATATGTTAGTTATGTGTTTAAGTGTTTTATGGGTTAGTATGAGTCTTTAAGCATAATTGTTATATTTTTTAGGTACCTTGATGTGTGTGCTAGTGTTGCAGGGCAAATAAGGAAGAAAGGTGAAGATTTAAAGAGTTTCGAACAAAAAGTATAGGCCACGATCGTGCACATGGCCACAATTGTGACAGAAAAGAAAGAGACAACAGCAGCTAAGCCACGATCATGAATAAGAGCGTCAAGTCAGGCCACGATCGTGCACGTCAGACCACGGTAGTGCTAGAAAGGCTAAAGCATTGGCCACGATTGTGACACAGAGGGCCACAATCGTGCTCTACGACGGGCTGACACGAAAACTCAATTTTTGAGTGATTTGTCAGACCATTTTGACCCCGAGTTTGACCTAGAAATGCTACAAAATAAATAAAACATTACAAGATAGTGGCTAGGAGTCTCTGGAGAGAGAAAGAGTTGTGCAAAATAAGTGAGATTATGTAAAAATTTGAGAGAGACTTAGAGAGAGATCAAGCGATTGCCGAAGGAGACAAAGGAAAAGAGGCACAAAGGTATGTTTGACGTGACGTACTTCCCAGAATAGGCAGTTTTTCACAGTCGTAACCTCCGAGATCTAGTCCGACAGAGTTTTTCTATCTTTATTTCGATTTCATTGATGTATCAGATTTGGATATTGATTGGGAAATTTTTTCATTGAGTGTTGATCTTTTGTTCTTGAGATTAATAAACTTTATTTGATTATGCCTATTCATTTTAATTGTGATTCAATTTCAATTCTTCATAACTTGGCAACAAACTGAGAGGGTGAGCTGAGTGAAAATCATCAGTTTAGGCTAACGAGAGTTAGGTAAATCGATAGGTAGAGAGTTGAATCAAACCTGTAAAGTCGTGTAACAAGAGATCAAACATAGATTCCTAGTAGGTTAATAGACAACTTAGAACTTATTTAGGTTTTGGGTCAATCGCAAATCGAGAGATTATCATTCCATAATTTAAATTAGGGATTATCACCTAGGATTAAGAATCATAACTCGAGATAAAGTAATTCTCCCTAGGACCATCTAGACCCGTTAAATAAAAAATTGCATAATTAGGCAGATTTTCTTTAGTTTCGAATAAAATCCCCCTTTCTCCTAGTTGGTCATTTATAGTTTCATTTTTAGATTATTTGTGTGAGTTGGCTATTGGCACTTTAATTTCTCATATTTGATTATCGATTAATTTTAATTTCTACAATAGTTGTCTAATTAGGTATTGCAAACTTAGCTGCCTTTTGGATTTTAGGACTAGTTCCCTTCGTCATGGGATTGACACCTTAGGTATTACATGAACAACCCGTGTGCTTGTAGTAATTACTAAGGTTATAAATAGTAAAACTTAGCGCATGTAACCTTGAGCAAACAAGTTTTTGGTGCCGTTGCCGGGGAAGGCAACTTAGCTTTATAGTTTAAAGCGTTAGGATAGTTTTTTGTTTTCGTTTTTGTTTTCATTTTCGTTTTCTTTTTTCGTTAGTTTTACTTAGGAATTGTGCTCTTGCATGAACAAAAAAGTCATGAGGGGTTTGAATCGTGCGGCAAAGGAGATGGACTTAGACATAACGCGTTTAGAACAAAACCTTAGGAAAGCTCTGCAAGAGGAAGAAAAAGAGATCAAGAAATTACAAATGGCCAAGGAATTCTAAAGAAACATGGATCAAGAACTTAAACCCTAGTATTCAAAAACAGAGGACCCTCATGGATTTTATGTGGCCAGGGTTTAATCCTACAAACCAAGGAGTGGCTAGACTACCGGTTCAAGTGATCTCATTTGAAATTAATCTAGCCCTCCCGGATATGCTTCAACAGAACGTCCAATTCTACATACTAGTGAATGAGGACCCAAACACTCCCATTGTGAGTTTTCTTAAGATCTGTGATACCCTCCGGTATCACCAAATGTCGGAAGACATAGTGAGAATTAGGTTATTTCCCTTCATGCTTAGAGATAAAGCGAAGGCTTGGTATCATTCACTGAGCCCTGCCAACATTACAGCATTGGAGTAGTTGGTGCAAGCCTTCTTAGATAAATACTTCCCGTTCACACAAACCACCAAGATCATTAAGGAAACTGAAATTTTCCAATAAGGAGGTGAAGAGTCTATTTATGAAGCGTGGGAGCATTATAAGGATTTACAGAGGAGATGCCTACACTATAACTTACCAAATGAGTTCTTGTTGCAGACATTCTACAACGGAGTGAAACCATATATTAGAGGCATTATCGAAGTAGCATTAGGAGGATCGTTAATGAGAAAGACAGTCGATGAAGTAGAGTAGCTCACAGAGGAGATGGCCAGCAATAGTTGCTGATGGGTGAGTGAGAGAAGTAGGCAACTTACTACATTTAGGGAACAAAAGGGAGTTGTAATAGTTGACCAAATGATAGAGATGCAAGCAAAGATTGACAACTTGATGTAGCAACTCAGTAATATGAAGGCATCATCCTTAGCTATAGTAAAGGCTACATAATTGAAGTGTGAACTATACTGCCAATTGGATCATGATACAGTGGACTACTATCTAATGAGGGAAGACAATCTGAAGCAAGTCAACTACATGGGTGCTTAGTTTGGACGTGGAGGGCTAATAATCCCTACTCCAACACATATAACCCCGAGTGGAAGAAACACCCTAACTTCTCCTGGTAAAATAATAATAATGGAGGGAAGTTCGAACCCCAAGGATAATCAAGGTTCCAATAAGAAAAAACAAGCTTGATGGAAGCCAAATTAAACAGAATTCTAGATAAGATTGAGAGTTTAGATGATGCACACAAGAAGTTGGAAGATAAATTTGACTAAGTCACTAAGAGCCATGCATTTTCCATTCATAATTTAAAAGCCCAGGTAAGTTAACTGACAAAAGCCTTTTTTATGTGAAAGTTTGGAAATGTTCCTAACACTTCGGGAACAAAATCAAGGGAGCAATCAAAGGCTATCACACTTTGAAATGGGAAGGAAATTGAACCACCCACAAGAGTAATATAGAGGAGCCCACCCAACCAGCTGAGAAGAATCAAAAGAAGGAGAAAGAAGTGGACATGAGCGAATATCGTCCATATGTGGCTCCTCCACCGTATCAGCCCAAAGTACCTTTTCCTCAACGACTACAAAAGAAGAAGTTAGATGAACAATTTACAAATTTTGTTGAGAAACTAAGGAAGCTACAGATAAATCTCTTGTTTGTTGAGGCATTAGAAAATATGCTAAAATATGCAAAAATTTTAAAGGATATATTATCTAAGAAGTGTACTTGGGACTATAGTCAGACGGTAGCCCTAACTAGTACCTTGTGTGGTTGGTGAATTGGAATTGACAAAGTGTTTGTGTGATTTAGGGGCTAGCATTAATTTGATGCCATTATCAATATTCAAGAAGTTAGGATTAGGAGAGCTCGAGCCCACATCAATGTTAATTCAGTTGGCTGATCAATCCATTAAAAGGCCGTTAGGAGGCATGGAAGATGTTCTAATGCAAGTAGATAATTTCATTATTTCAGTTGATTTTGTGGTTCTTGATTTTGAAGAAGATAATAACTGCCCACTGATTTTAGGTTGACCATTTATGAACACCAGAAAAGCTATAATCGATGTCCATAAAGGTAAATTAACATTGCGAATAGGCAAATATCAGGTTGAATTCAATATAAATAAGGCCTTAAAGAATCCAATAATAAGTAGTACATGTATGAAAGCTGAAATATTGGATCAAAATTCGCAAGAACAAATTGAGAGTTAAGCAAAGGATGACGATGAACGTAAAAATCATGAATCTAGAGAAGATGATGAGATCGAAGGGAAAGATGTTTCAGTGCATCAAGAAAAATTAGTTCGGACTGAAGCACCCATACCACTATCTTCAGAGAAGCCTCCAACATTAGAGCTTAAACATTTACCTGCACACCTCAAATATACATTTCTTGGAGAAGGTCAAACTCTACCAATAATAATTTCCAACCAATTGAGTGAAAAACAAGAAAATAGGTGGTGGAAGTTGTTAAAAGGTGGAAAAGCCTGAATGTCTGCATGCAATGAATAAACTTAGAGGAAGGATGTCGAATAGTGACGGAGCATAAACAGAGACTGGATCCTAACATGAAGGAGGTAGTTAAGAAGGAAATCATCAAACACCTTGATGTAGGGATAATTTATCCCATTTCTAATAGTGAATAGGTCAACCCGGTGTAATGAGTACCTAAAAAGGGAAGAATGATGATGATTCAGAGCGAAAGTGAAGAAGTAATTTCAACAAGGGCAATTACAGGATGGAGAGTATCTATAGGTTATCAAAAACTCAACTCAATCACTAAGAAAGGTCACTTTTCTCTCCCATTCATAGACTAGATGATAGAAAGGGTAGCTAGCCATTCATTATATTGCTTCTTAGATGGATATTCAGGCTACAATTAGATTTTCATCTATCTTAATGATTAAGAGCAAAACCACATTCACTTACCCTTATGGTACGTTTGCATACAGATGGATGCCTTTCAGACTCTACAATGCTCCAACCACTTTTCAGAGATGCATAGTGTCAATTTTCACGGACATGATAAAATACATAATGGAGGTATTCGTGGATGATTTTTCAGTCTTTGGAGACTCTTTTGACATTTGTTTAACTAATTTGGATAGAGTCCTTCAAAGTTCTGAAGAATCTCACTTGGTACTAAATTAGGAGAAATGTCATTTTATGGTACAAGATGGTATAGTGCTAAGGCACAAAATATCACATAAAGGAATCAAAATCGACAGAGGTAATAGAGAAGCTCCCACCACCAAGTGATGTAAAAGGTATGCGAGGATTCTTAGGTCATGCAGGGTTCTATCGTCACTTCATTAAGGATTTTTTTCCAAATACCAAGACCCTTAACAAATCTCTTGGTTAGGGTTGTGCCCTTCATGTTTGATGATAAGTGTATGTCTACATTTAATACTTTAAAGGAGGCCTTAATTTCAACATCAATTTTATCACCACCAAACTGAAAGTTGCCATTTGAAGTTTTGTGTGATGCCAGTTATCAGGCCATAGTTTACGTTTTAGGTCAAAGAAAAGACAAGAACCTGCATACAATCCACTATGCCAGTAAGACTCTTGTAGGACCCAGCAGAATTACACCACTACAGAAAAGGAATTACTTGTAGTAGTGTATGCGTGTGATAAGTTTCGACAATACCTTTTGGGATCAAAGGTGATTGTATTCATCGACCACGTGGCATTGAAATACCTTTTCAATAAGAAAGATACAAAACCTAGGTTAATTCGATGGGTGTTACTTCTGTAAGAATTTGATTTAGAAGTGTAAGATAAAAAGGAGATCAAAATGTCGTAGCTGACCCACCTATCCAAACATGAGGGAGGGGAATGCAAGCTGAGCATTGATATTAACAAGAATTTTCCTTATGAAACTCTAATGTTATTAGAGAGCTTGACCACACCGTGGTTTGCAGATATCGCTAATTATGTGGCCAATGGTAAACTTTCCTCAAATCTGTCTTACCAACAATAGAAGAAGTTCTTGCATGATAGTAACCGTTATATATGGGATGAACCAACCCTATATAGAGCTTGTTTAGATAGTTTAATGTGACGTTGTGTTCCAGATGAGGAAACAAAACGGCGGCTTGGATATTAGAAAGTGGATTTCATTGGCCACAGTTGTTTAAGGACGCACAGACCTCTGTGGCATAATATGACCAAATCCAAAGGATAGGTAACATCTCCAAGAGGGATAAGATGCCTTTATCCAACATTTGATAGGTAAAGGTCTTTAATGTCTGAGGCATGGACTTTATAGGTCCGTTCCCATCCTTAATGGGAAACATGTACATTCTGGTGGAAGTTGATTATGTCTTGCGATGGGCTAAAGCGATAGCATCTCCTACCAACGATGGGACAGTGGTGCAAAAGTTCATTAAATGGCTATTTAATCAGTTTGGAGTGTCACGTACAATAATAAGTGATGGAGATCCACATTTTTTGTAACAGATCTTTTGATGCACTCTTAAAACAATATGGACTACACCACCAAGTGGCTACGCCTTACCATTCGCAAACTAGTGGCCAAATGGAAGTTGTTAACCAAAAGCTAAAATTAATTTTGGAAAAGACAATGAACAACTCCTGAAAGGATTGGGCAGCAAAGCTGGATGATGCTTTATAGGTCTATAGGACAACTTTTAAGACCCCCATTGGAACAACTCCATACAGACTCATGTATGAGAAAGCATGTCATCTGTCAGTCGAACTATAACATCGAGCATACTAAGCGATGAAAGCATTAAACTTTGATTGGAAGCAAGCCGGCGAAAAGAGAATTCTACAACTTGACGAGATTAAAGAGTTTCACTCTAATGCTTATGAAAACGTCAAACTTTAGAAAGAAAAGGTTAAGAAATGGCATGACGCTCGTCTCAAGCAAAAGGAATTCAAAGTAGGGGACACCTTTCTACTATATAATTCTCAGTTAAGGCTATTTCCAGGGAAGTTGAAGTCTAGATGGAGTGGACCATTCACGGTGATTCAAGTTTTTGATTGTGGAGCTCCCAAATTGGAAAATTCTAATAAAGATACTTTTAAGGTCAATGGGCACCGATGCAGGCTATATTTTATAGGAGCACTTCCCATAGAAAAAGAAGTGATTTCCTAGTCTTTGACTAATTAAAAATGCCCTTCTAAATGAAAGGTCAAGTTAAGGACCAAAAAGTGGCAAATAGTTAGATTTTGTTTGAAAATGTTACTGGTAGCAGTTTTATTTTCAATAAACTGTTAGCGATTCATGCAGATTATCAAGGAGACACCAACCACCTCCTACACCATCACCATCTCAGTCTCCTTATGATTTATTTCTAACCAGTTGTTTGTTTTTAATTTTCCTTTCCAAATTAGCGTTCAGTGCTAGGTTATTTCTATTTCTGTGTATTTATGTTTTTATTTTTCAATATCAACTTTAAGTGTTTCTTGTTTACTTTAATTCCTTCTTCCTTTTTAATTTATGTGTTGTGTGTGCTCCTTCTCACAATGAGGACAATGTGTTTTTTAAGTGTGGGGAGGGATTCTATGTTTTTCTTTTGCATGTGATTTTTCATATGGTATGATAGTTATTAGGTTGTATTGTGTGAAGTGCTTGAATGTATTAATGGCTTAGATTGAGTGAAAATTTTTTATTTTGGACATAATCTATTAGGTTGTGAATGATCATTAGCCTTCAAAATTAGTGAATTAAGGGACCTTTGGATAAATATACAACCTAATTAAGACTTATGGTAAATTTAGCACCCTCTAGATTGTCACGTTCATTTATAATTTAAGGCCTTTTAACTTAAGTAGCTTGACTAATATTTTCCATGGAAACGAAGACCTAAAAGCAACAAGGTATGCAAAAAAATGTTGATTTAATAAATTGTTATTCTGCTGACTTTCGGGTTATAAATAAACTTAGTAACTAGTTGAAAACTTGATAATAGCTAAGTAACCAGATCAACACGCATCATAAATGTGTATCTTCGCGTAAAAAGTCTATAATTATGTTTCAACCAATTTGTTTAATAAATGACTTAGTTGAGTAGCTGGACCGACATTCATCATAAATGTTTGCCTCTGAGTAAAAGACTATGTCCTGATTTAAATAATAAATAAAAAAGTGTGTGTTAAATAAAAACCTACCGGACTTGTAATAAACTTGAATTTTCATGGAATTATACTTAGGAATAGTTATAAAGTCTGAGAGACCGAAGAATTATAAATTTGTGTGTACAATTGATAAGGGTAAATATGTTAACACTTAGGTATTGATTTAGTTTCATATTTAATTCAAAGCCCTAGACACATTTTTTGTTTGTTAATAATTTGCCATAATTTGAATGATTGTGTCCAAGATTATAATTGTTTCATGAAGATTAGAGTCATTGTTGCATATAACATTGTGTGTTTGTTTTGTTATGTGGTTATTTTTTTGTTTGCTTAAGGATAAGCAAACATTTAAGTATGGGGATGTTGATAGTTGTGTTTTGCATGATGTTTTAGGGAGTAATTTGTTAAGTATTTTGTGCTAAATTAAGTGTTAAGTTCGTGTTTATATGTTTAAATATATTAGTTGTGTGTTTAAGTGTTTTGATGGGTTAGTATGAATCTTTGGGCGTAATTGTTATATTTTTTAGGTACTTTGATGTGTGTGCTAGGGTTGCAGGGTAAACAGGGAATAACGGTGAAGATTTGAAAAGTTTCAAACCAAATAGCATAGGCCACGATCGTGCACATTAGCTATGATCGTGACAGAAAAGGAAGAGCCAGCAGCAGCAAAGCCACGATCATGCGCATTCGCCCATGATCTTGACAAAGAACATCAAGTCAAGCCACGATCGTGCACTTCAGCCTACAGTCGTGACAGAAAGGTTAAAGCGTCGTCCACGATTATGACATGCAAGGCCATGATCGTTCCCTATGTCAGGCTGACATGAAAATTCAATTTTTGAGTGATTTTTTGAACCATTATGACCCCAAGTTTGACCTAAGGCTACTACAAAATAAATAAAACATTACAAGATAGCAGCGAGGAGCTTTTGGAGAGCGAAAGAATGGTGCAAAAATAGTAATTTTCTGTAAAATCCTAAAGAGACTTAGAGAGAGATCAAGCGATTGAGGAAGGATACAAAGGAAGAGAGGCATAGAGGTACGTTTGCAGTGACGTACTTCCCGGAATAGGCGGTTTCTCGCAGTTGCAATCTCTGAGATCCATTTTGACAGTATTTTTCTATTTTTATTTTGATTTCATTGAAGTATGAGACTTGGATATTAATTGCGAAATTGTTTCATTGAGTGTTGATCTTTTGTCTAAACTCACCTTCGTGTTTCTGTTCTTGAGATTAATATAGTTTATTTGAATGTGTTTATTCGTTTTAATTGTGATTCAATTTCGATCCTTCATAACTTGGCAACAAACTAAAAGGGTGAGGTGAGTGAAAATCATTTTTTTAGGCTAACAAGAGGTAGGTAGATCAATAGGTGGAAAGTTGAATCAAACCTATAGAGTTGTGTAATGAGAGATTGAGCATAGATTCCTGGTAGGTTAATAGACAACTTAGAGCTAATTTAGGTTTTGTGTCAATCGTAAATCGAGAAATTGCGATTCCATAATTTAAATTAGGGATTATGAATTATGGTTAAGAATTATAATTCAAGAGAGAGTAATTGACCCTAAGACCATTTAGACCTGTTAAATCGAAAATTGCATAATTGGGTTAATTTTCTTTAGTTTTGAATTAAATCCCCCTTTCTCTCAATTAGTCATTTCTATGTTCATTTTCAGATTATTTATGTGAGTTGGCTATTTTGTGACTTCTCGGCACTTTAATTTCTCATATTTCATTATCGATTAATTTTAATTTCTGCAGTAGTTATTTAATTAGGTATTGCGAACTTAGCTATCTTTAGATTTTAGGACTAATTCCCTTCCTCGTAGGATCGACACCTTAGGTACTACGCGAACAACCCATGCACTTGATGTAATTACTAAGGTTATAAATAGTCAAACTTAGCGCGTGTAACCTTAAGCGTACATTGCACTTGTAGGAATCTTAATAGTATGATCACATAATAATTTCCTTCATGCTATGTCATATATCATGGATTTCATTAATTTGGTTATGGATCAATATCAATTCATAAATAATGAACACCAAATTAATGAATTATGCTTTCTTTATTATTGAAAATAAAGTCTTTACACTACTTTGTTCAACATACTCTAAAGGCGATTACCTTTAGGGCACTACTCTAACATGTATATGTAGCATAACATTTATGGTGATATTTTGAGATGAACTAATTTTATGATAATGGCGTAGGATGTGTGTTGGCATTTTGATGAAGAAATGTATGTGTTTATGTTCTGTTTTGTTATAAATGAAAAACCATAGTTTATGTATTGTTTTCTGGTGTTGATGAAGAAATGTATGGATTTACGTTCTATTTTTGAATAAATGAAAAACCATAGTTTATGTATTGTTTTATAGATTTTTTAAGATGGAATTGAGGTGAGAATGAAGAGGAAATGAAGTAGAAAAGATGAACTATGCATAAGATGTGTCGGATGTACAATGAAAAAGTTAAAATCTGGACAAACATGGAAGAATTGGCTTGGATTTTTAGGATTACATAACCCACGATTGTGAGAATGCCTTTATGATCATAGGAAATGCAAGAAAAAGGAGAGAAATGTTCAAATGACATGTCCCACGATCGTGGGATGTCCTCCATGATTGTGGGAAAGGCTTTGAACATGAATTCTTCTCTTTTTTGTGATGTTTGAATCAACTAATGATAAGATACTTTCCTATGGTGCAATTAGACTTGATTGAGGCTTAAAATGAACCTTAGTTGATGTTGAATAAGTTGATAAAGTGTTTGATATGTTTAGGTTGTTGATTGAGGTTATAACTTAAGGAATGAATGGTTGATAATAATATATCAAAATCCAGAAAATTTATGAGTATTACCGGAATAAAAGTGTTCTTATGATAGCAAATGTGATCCAAAGGATATGAGTAAAGTGTACTAAGTATGAAAAAATCAGCATTAGGTTTTTATATGATTATAATGCAAGAAAAGGATTGATGAATGTATGATTGGTGATATTAAAATAATCAAGTTTCTTTTAGATATAAACTTATGTGCAAGCTAGACATATACAAATTAAAATGATGGAATGATTATGACTTGTGAATAAGGATACATACCCGAGAAAGTCAATTCAGCATGCATTGCACATGATGTATATATGTGTGTGTATGATTGAATACTTATATGATTGAGCAAATTATTTGTGTGTGTAAAATGTGTGTATTGCATGATTTAGACACACAAGTCAAACGTCAGCATCCAAACATTGTCAGTTCGTAGAGGCAATAGCTATCTGGAGCTTACTGTGAGTCAACCTAGATATTTCTTACTAGGATTGATTGTATATGCTTAAATCTCAATTATTGAACTGTTATTGATGTGAATGGGATAATTTCAGAAATTGATCGTCCGAGGAGTTTGATTATTAAGCTTTTATTGAAAGTATTTCATAATTGAATGTGAATATGAAAGAAACAAGTGTACTCAACTAAATGTTGAATGTCGAACTGAGATTTGACGAAATTTTGAAATGACTGTGTCAGTAATAAATGAAAGTTATTGAAAGTGAAATATGTGAAATGATACATTTCATCTCATTGATATGCATGATCAGATAAAGAGTTATGCCCTGAGTGACCAGTAAAAAAAGAGTTTAAAGCTCATAAATGCACATAAAGAGCCACAGGCTTAGTACATAAAATGAGCTCAATATCCACAACAAATATGGGATAGTTATTAATGAGCCCAACATCCACAATGGATACAAAACAGTTAAAAAGGCACTCAGTCACAACAAGGTAACAATAAAAGTAGATTCACATGTGCATTTACACGTGCAAATTGATATGTGTTATATGAATGATTGAATGAATTAATTGTATTATTTTGAAATGAAAATGTGAAATCGTGTATACAAATTGTATTTGTTGAAGCATGATGAAATGTGAAGTGATATGAAATGATTGATGATATGCTTTGTCTATGAAGTGAAATGTGAATTGTCCTAATGTTTGATTTGAGTGAGCACATGGAGGATGGTCCACTCACTAATTTCACAAAACTTGTCAAAATTGCAAACATTGATTTTTCAGGTACAAGACCGGCTTAGCTCCTAAGGAAAACTAGTAGAATTCTAGTTCTGTCAATTTTGGAAGTCAATAATGGCTCAAAGGTTGATCAACTAATACTGAGAAGTTTAGATAGAGTACTTTTGTATAGTGGTCTTATTTCATGTAGAACTTGTTGTAAAGAGCAGTAACTCTCATATGATTTTGATACTATTTATATGGAATATGTAGCGAAATGCTATAATGTAAATTATGCCTTATAAACGAAATGAGAAGTTCGATTTTTTGAGTATTCGTGTTATACTGATGATGCCAAAATGAATGAATGTGATTGCTCTAACATACCGCTTTCATAGGGTATGTGCCCTATAGAAGTGGGGTGTTAAAATTTTTGGTATCAGAGCATAGTTTGACATCCATAGGGACATATAAGAACATACGACATGATATATAGTGAGAGACTCGGATAGTAATCATAATTATTGGATATTATAGGTCATCCGCTATATGTGATCAAGTTGCAGAGTCAACTAACCTAAAGTTTGTAGGAGCCAATTGAGAGTCTCCAATACCTCGATCTAACTAAATGCATAGGATAATTCCTGAGAGGAGAGAAAGGTGGTATGATATAGTTAGAAAATAGGGTCTATAGACTTAGATGGAAGTACATACCCTGCAGAGGCAAAAGGTTGATTAGAGAGAACATAATGGGCATTCGATCAGATGTATTGTGAGTCAATGAAAGGTTTGATTACGCAGTCTCATTACTGCAAGGTCCAACTTATCAATGGTAAAAGACTATTCTTGACAGTACCAACAGACCTTGTAGTTTAACGTCTGAAGACTTTCTGAAAGTCTTTACGGAGAATTATATGCCTAAGATCTACCAAGATAGAAAGATGAAGGAATTCCTAGATCTGAAGCAAGGAAGTCTCACAATAGTCGAATACGAGATATAGTTTAAGAGTTAATAGGATATGCTACTACATCGATTCCGACTGAGGAAGACAAGTGCAGACGGTTTAAAGATTATCTGAATATAGAGATTAAGACGAGGTTAGCTATCACTAATTTGGGTAGTTTTACAAAACTATGAGTTGCTTTGATCTTCATTGAACAATTACTGAAAGATGGACAAGGAGAATACAAACAGGAGTTCAGAGTGAAGAGACATGGTGAGTCCCAAGTTGATTTTGGCAAAAGGTTCAGTAAACGCCAAAATAGATCATTTCGACCACCAACTAGATCAAGACAATTATTAGACAGAGGGGCAATTTTCTCCAAACTAGTAGTGGTAGAGATTCAGCATCCGAACAAACACTACAACTGCCTAGCTATGAACACTTTGGTAAGAAATATGGTAGAGAATATTGGAAATTTTTAGGAGCTTATCTTCATTGTGGCTCTTTCAAGCACCAGATCAGAGACTGTCCTGCAACTTTCGGAGCATATTCCAGAGTGAGAGGAGGATCAATAACTAAGACAAATGTTCAGTAGAGCAGAGCTGGTGGATCTGGATAGAGAGGCAGAGGTAGAGCTAGAGTTAGCTCAGCAGGTCCTACTGTCTAGACTGAGGTGTGAAGTAATCAGTCGTAGTATTAGGCCAGAATATAGCCATTACTAGACAAGAGGCTCGGAAATCCCTAAATGTTGTAACAGGTGTGTTAAATGTCTTTTAATTTGAAGCATCTATATTGTTAGATCTAGGATCTACACATCCATTTATTACACTTCATCTAGAATCTAAATTACATTGTAATAGAGAGATATTGGAATGTGGCTTAAAAGTGAGTACACCAGTAGTTAGTACCACTGTCATTGGAGAAGTGTGTGGTGTATGATTCGAGTTGATCAGGGGAAGTTGAAAGCTGATCTAATCATATATACCTTACTTTAGGCATGGATTGGCTTACTGCTCATAGGGCTGTAATAAATTGTTATACTAAGGAGGTGATTTTTAAGTCTCCTAATAAGCCAATAGTAATATTTCAAGATATTATTCAAACAATTCCATGTAGATTAATTTCATCAGTGAGTACTTTAAGATTGATTCGAGGTGGATGTGAAGCTTATCTGGCCTATGTAATTGATACCCATACTAAGTAGACGGTATAGGATATTCCTATTATTAGGGATTTCCTGGATGTGTTTCCCACTGAATTATCTGGTTTACCCTAAGATAGGAAACTGGCGTTCCCTATTGATTTAGTTCCAGGTACTGCTTCTATATATATTCCTCCATATAGGTTAGAACCTATGGAACTTAAGGAACTTAACGCTCAGTTGCAGGAGATATTGGATAAGGGATTTATCAGACCAAGTGAGTCACCTTGGGGAGCTCCAGTTTTGTTTTTGAAAAAGTAGGATGGGACCTTCAGATTTTGCATTGATTAAAGATAGTTGAATCGGATGACAATGAAGAACAAGTATCCATTACTGAGAATTGATGATCTAATTGATCAGTTACATGGAGCTCAAGTATTTACTAAACTAGATCTCAGATTAGGGTACTATCAGTTAAAGATAACTAAAGCAGATGTACTAAAGATTGCATTCAGAACTAGGTATGGGCATATTGAGTTTTTTGGTAATGTCATTTGGGTTAACGAATGCTCTAGCAGCTTTTATGGCTTTGATGAACAACGTAATTGATCGACGATTTACATATGCTAAGTTTTAATATTTATAACCTTGATATTTCTGCAGCGCACAAGTGGTTTGTGTAGTACCTAAGGTATCATTCCTACGAGGAGGGTAATTTAATCCTAAAATCTAAGGCTTGACAAAATTTAACAATAAATCAAAATAAACAACTAATATAGAAATTTAACCAACCAAACAAACAATATGAACAATTGAATTCATAAAATATAAATAGATAGTAATTTTGCACAACCAATCACAAACCAACCTAGAAGTTACCAATTGAGAGAAAGGGGGTTTTAATTCAAAATTAATGAAATTCCAATCAACTGTGTAATCACTAAATTACTGGGTCTAGACGGTCCTAGGGTAAATTACTCTCTCTCGAGTTATAATCTTTAACCCTAATTTATAATCCCTAATTTAAATTATGGAATTGTAATCTCTCAATTTCCAATTAACCCAAAACCTAAATTAGTTCTGAAATTGTCCAATTACTTACCGAAAACCTATGCTTAATCTCTTGTTACACCATTTCACCGATTTGAATCAATTCTTATCTATCAATCTACCTAACTATTGTTAGCCTAATTTGATGATATTCACTCGAGTCAACCTCTCAATTTAATATCGAGTTATTAAGAATAGAAATTGAATCACAAATAACTCAATGAAACACAAAAAATTAAACTTCAATAATATCAAAGATAAAAATCCCAAATGTGAGTTTAAACAAAAAATAAACATTCACAACACCTATTCTCAAGGACCATCCCAATTATATACATCAATAAAATTGAAATAAAACTAAAAAATATTTGTTGGAATGGACTAATGGAGGCAGTGACGGTGGGAAACCAACTATTCTGGAAAGTACTTCGTGTCAAGTTTCTTCTCTGTCTCTCTTCCTTCGTTTCCTTCCTCAAATCTCCCGATATGCTCTCTAAGGTTTTGGAATTAACTAATGTGAAAAGGCTGCTCTTCTGTTCTTTGATGTTCTATTTATATGTTTGAAACCCTAGGGTTGATTCGGGGTTGAAATGGTCCGAAAACTCCCTCAAAAATTGATGTTTTTAGTTCTTTTCATGTCTGTCCAACGCAAGCCACAATCGTGGCCCTACCTGCCCACGATTGTGGCTTGCGCCAAACCCTCTCTGTCACAATCGTGGCCTAAAGTGCATGATTATGGCCCAGTTCAAAGCTCTCTATCACGATTATGACCAAAGTACACGATCATGGCCTGGGTCCTACTAGCTCGCCTCTTTCTATCACAATCGTGGCCTATTGAGCTAAGATTGTAGGCCATAGTTCTAACCCAAAACTCTTCCAAACTTCTACGCTCTTTGCCGTTTACCTTGAAACACTAACAAAACACATCATAGTACCTCTAAAACATAACCTTTTAGCTTAAAGACACATACTAACCTATAAAAGCACTTAAACACATAAATTAACACAATCCTAACCTAAATACACAATAAATACTCAATTTAACATACATAACAAATTAAACTCTAAAACATAATGCAAATCACAACTATCATTATCCCAATATTTGCTTGTCCTCAAGCAAGCAAAAGAAAGAACACATAATGAAATTATCAGACAATGACTTCAACTTTATGAAATAAATTTAATCATGAACACAATCATTCAAGTTATATCAAACCATTATCTGTGTTTAGGGGCTTTGAACTACAGATACAACTTAATTGAATCCAAGTGTTAATTTATTTACCCTTTTCAATTGCACACACACATTGATAATTCTTTGGTCCTTCATACTTGTAACTATTCCTAAGTATATTTTCATGAAAAGTCATGCTTATTACAAGTCCAGTAGGTTCTTAAGAAAAAAAATTTTAATTATTGAACATGGACTTTGTAAACATTGGTAATGAATGTCAATCTGGTTACTCGACTGAATCATGTTTTTATTAAACTGCTTGGTTGAAACGTCATTATAGCTTTTTGACATGGAGGTACACATTTGTGATGTATGTCCATCCGGTTACTCAGCTATTATCACATTTTCAACTGGCTACTAGCTCTATTCATAACTTTAAGGTTAGTAGAATATTGATTTATTTAACAAAACAAACAAGAAATTTTTTTAATAAAATTACCTACCTTGTTGTTTTTAGCTACTCATTTCCATAAAAAATACTAGTTAAGCTACTTGAGTTTGAAAGGCCTCAAATTATAAATGAATGTGACAATCTAGAGGGTGCTAAACTGACACTAAAACCTAATTAAACTGTATGTTTTATCCAAAGAATCCCAATTCACTAATTTTTCAAGCTAATGATTATTCACAACCTAATATATTGTGATCAAAATTATATGAATTTCAATTCATCTAAGCCAATGACACATTTAAACAATTCACACAATGCAACATAAGAACTATCATGCAATTTGCAAAATCATATACGAAAGCAAAACACATAATCTCTCGCCACACTTGAATGAAACATTGTCCTCAATGTGAGAAGGAAACAAACAAGCACATAAAAAGACAAGAAGAAATATAACATTATAATAAACAGAAAATAAATAAAAATAAAAATAAATGAACAGAAGGCTAATTTGAAAAAGAAAAATTAGGTTAGACACAAATCTCACGAAGATGGAGGTGGTGATGGTGTCAGAGGTGGCAATTGAATGCCCTGATCCTCGAAATACCGATGATCTGTCAGATATCTTGTCTTTGACATCTTTGTGTTTGAGCCATTTCCCTCATGGTTTTCTTGTTCTCCACAATTGCATCCATAACTTTCTTCCATCCTAGTTCTTCCTCTTCTTCTTCCTCGAATTCTTCACTAATGGATTCCTCTTGCTGAGGCAGCGTTGAACTTGAGCTCACCTGACTAGTCCTAATTCTTATATATGTCTTATGGCTAATGCCTCTAAATTCTATGTTATAGGACTTAAGGATTTTAGCCAGCCATATGTAGTGATGGTTTAGGAATTCAGGTAAATGGACAGTTAACCCAATATGAACCACCATAAAATATTTTGCAATGGCAGACACTATGTATCCCATATTCCTAGATTGTTGCTCCTCTTGCACAGAGCTACAACAACAGCTTGTAGCACACATGTGGATGTGCAGACTGGAATACTATAGTCTATGCACCATAACATAAAAGGTTACTTTGTGGAACACTTGTTGGTTTCTATTTTGTCAAAAACCAGCTAACACATAAATTTGTGCAGCAACAAGTGTCTATGGGACCTTATAATGTTATTAGACCAGTCTTGGCATAAAATTACTCAATTATAGTAAGCTTATTCTAGTATTAAGAAGGAAGAAAATCCACAAGTTAATCGATGACAGATGATACAGGGAATCCACACATCTCACACATAAGTTCTACATTCAATTCGTAAGCGTTCCTCTTAGCCTAAACCATAATTCCTTGGGATTCTTAAGGTCATAATTAGTGAAGCGAAATTTTCCAATGTAAGCTACTAATGAACAGGAAACTAGAATCATATCAATTGGGCCCACTGGATTCTCTCAGCTAGGTTTTCTACCCTCTCACACAACTCTAGTCTATCGAGTGTTTCAAAATCAAAGTATCTTGGAACATAAATATGTCTAGCATTAAGGGATCAAAAATGAGTACCTTCCTCCTTTGTATAGATAGGGAAAGGTGCACTAAAGTTTGTTATTCGGTTTCTTCGCGCACATCCAGCAACTTACTGTCATCCATACAGCTCCCGTCGGGTTGATTATTTAATGTACAACATAATTGACATAATTGGGTAGAATTTAGAAGAATTTGGAAGTTGAAAATTTTTTTAGAGATGTAAGAGTTTTTGGATGCTAGAAATCCAAGATAAAGTGAAAATGGAAGTGAAAGTGAAAGAGAAGTTAGAATTGAATATATAGGTGGTAAAAAGAGTAAAATGGTACAAATTCTTTTAAAAGTTAGGTCCTCCCTCAGGTGGCCTGCGACTTACCATCCCTTCTCAATTTTCTTCTTTTTGTTCTTTTCCCAATCTTTTCACTTTCTCTACTTAATTCTTTTGTGGCCCCTTTCATCTCTCTTCATGCTTAAACAATCATCCAAATAATTTCAAAATCCTATTCCTTTTTCAATTTTATTCAAAACAAAAACAAAACTAAACCTAACTCAGAATTCAAATGTTTTAATGAAAACAATCAAAGAAAGTAATTTTTCCTTGGGTTGCCTCTCATGTAGCTCGACACTCGTTTAAGCTCACGGTGGTTGAAATAAATGGTTCGATGGTAGCGTTATCATTAATCTTAAAGTTTGTACTTGAGCTACCATGCTACAGTTTAGACCTTCCTTACAATTCTCTTTTCCTGGAGTTCTTCTTCGCGATTGAAAGCATTCCTAGGATTCTCAATGTCTTCCCATTCTCCTTAAGGTTCAATTTCTTTGATATCCACTGAAGGTGAAGGAGATCCGTACTCTCTTATAGCCACCTTAAAGGTCAATTTCTCCTTTCGTATTGGCAGAGTAATTCGCCCCCATTAACATCAATTATTGAACGCGCAATGGCTAAGAATGGTCATCCAAGAACTATCGAGGTGTACCCATCTTCACTAATGTCCAATATATACAAGTCTATGGGAAAGGTATATTTATCAAACTTTACTGGCACATTCTTTATAATACCCTATCGATTTATGTATTATTCTATCAGTCGTCTTTACCAAAACCTTGATGGGTACTAACTCTCTTAACCCAACTTCAATCTAAATGTGTAGGGCTTTATGTTCATGTTCGTGCCCAAGTCTACAAATGCCCTATCTGTAATGATTCTATTGATATTGTAAGGGATGAAAAAGTCCCTTGGATCCTCTTTCTTTTGTGCAATGTTGGGGTCTTTCTCTGATACTTTCTTTTTAACCTTCTTCTTGACGGATTCCCGTAATTTGAGTTTTGTCTATATTTGTTCCATCACTTCCTTGACCTTATTTAGTTCAATCTCCTATAATTTCCTTTCTATATTTTTGGCATATAACTCCTACTGTTGTACAATAAGGAATGGAAACACACATCGATTTGCTTTAAGTGTTGCCCAATTACAAGCTCACTTGGGAGGATTCCCTCAATTACTTAACTTCCTCCATCTTCTTCTTCCTTTACCTGTTTTGGATTTTCATCCTAGGTCTGACTAGTGACCATGATACATTCCTTTGGATTAGACTTGATGTTGCTTAGAAAAGTTCCAACATTCTGAGTAGGCATCGCCTCCGCTAATTGGTCTACTTAGACTTCTAAATTGTGTATGGACGACGCATGATTCTTCATTACTTACTCAAATTTGCTCTCGAGCCTTCTATGTGCATCCTCCAATCCTTCAATCTTGTCCAAAATTCTGTCCAACTTCGATTCCATCGAACTTGCTTTACCTTGCTAAAAGCCCGATTGTCCCTCAGGCCTAAACTGTCCACCATTGTTGTTTGACCAAGAGAGGTTGTGATTCTTCCACCTGGGGTTATAAGTGTTAGAGTAAGGATTGTTACCCCCTCCTCGTCCATATTGTGCCCCCATATAATTCACTTGCTCCTAACTTTCCTCCTTCATCAGGTAGCAGTCCACGGTGTCATGGTCTGGTTGTCTACAAAGCTCACACTTTAGATGTACAACTTTCACCAGAGCTAAGGCTGACGCCTTTATGCTACTGAGTTGTAATGTAAAAATTTTTTATCTTTGCTTGCATCTCAGTCATTTGATTGACTGCGACGATTCCCCTCTACTCTTGGAAAGTAGTCAGTTGCCTACCTCGCTCATTCGTCCATAAGCAATTATTCCTTGTAATCTCCTCAATCAACTCCTCTGCTTCATCAATTGTCTTTCACATTAAGGATCCTTCTGATGCTGCATCAATCGTACCTCTAGTCGATGGGTTCACTCTATTGTAGAAAGTCTACAAAAGGAACTCCTTGGGTAGGTTGTGGTGTGTGTAGTTCCTTTGCAAATCCTTATATCTCTCCCACGCTTCGTAGATGGATTCTCCATCACCTTGTAGGAAATTGGTGATTTCCTTTATAATCCAGGTGCTTTTTGTCAATGGGAAATACTTATCCAAGAAAGCACACACAAGCTGATCCCATATCGTGATGTTGGCTAGGCTCAATGAATGATACCAAGCCTTCGGTTTATCTCTAAAAGTAAAGGGAAACAATCTAATTCTAACTGTATCCTCCAGTATTTGATGATACCTAAAAATATCACAGATCTCAAGGAAATTCATTATGTGCACATTCAGATCCTCATTCACCAATCCGTAGAATTGCACATTCTGCTGAAGCATGTTAAGAAGTGCAGGTTTAATTTCGAACGAGGCCATTTGAACAGGCAGTCTAGCTACTTCCTGGTACGACGGGTTGAACCTCGACATCATAAAGTCCATCAGGGTCTTCTACTACTACCCTTAGTTCATTTCATGATCCATATTCCATTGAAATTCCTTGACCATTGTTGATTTTCCCATCTCTTCATCTTCCTCTCGCTGAGCTTTCCTAAGGGTTCATTCTAGTCGAGTAATATCTAAATCTAACATCTCCGCTACATGACTCGAACCTCTTGTGACTCTTGTATTCACATAAGAGCACAATTTTTGAAATAAAATGAAAGAAGTGAAAACAAAAATTAAAACTAGTCTAACGCCTTAAACTATATAACTAATCTAAATTTAGTTTAAAGCATCACTAAATTTCAGAATAAATCAAAATAAATAATTAATGAAGAAATTTAACCAAACAAACAAACAACATCAAAATTTGAATTCAAAAAATATTAACAAATAGCAATTTTGCACAACCAATCACGAATCAACCTAGAAGTTACCTACTGAAAGAAAGGGAGTTTTAATCCGAAATTCTAATCAATAATGGAATCACCAAATTATTGGGTCTAGACGGTCCTAAGGTAGATTACTCTCTCTTAAGTTATAATATTTAACCCTAATTTATAATCCCTAATTTAAATTATGGAATTGTAATCTCTCAATTTCCATTTAACCCAAAACCTAAATTAGTTCTGAAGTTGTCCAATTACCTATCGGAAACCTATGCCCGATCTCTCGTTACACGATTTCACTGGTTGGATTCAATTATTATCTATCAAACTACCTAACTCTCATTAGCCTAATTTGATGATATTCACTCAGCTCACCCTCTCAGTTTATTACTGAATTATCAAGAACATAAATTAAATCACAAATAGCTCAATGAAAACAAAATAAATCAAACTTCAACAATCTTAAAGATAAAAATCCCAAAGGTGTGTTTAAACCAAAAATCAACATTCACAGCACCTATTATTAATGACTATCCCAATTCTATACGTCAATAAAATTGAAACAAAACTGGAAATACTATCAGAATGGACTAATGGAGGCAGCAACGGTGGGAAACCACCTATTCTGGGAAGTATTTCGCATCAAGCTTCTTCTCCGTATCTCTCTTCCTTCGTCTCCTTCATCAAATCTCTCGATATGATGTCTAGGGTTTCGGAATTGACTAATATTAAAAGTCTTCTCTTTTTTTCTTTAATGTTCTATTTATATCTTTGGAGCCCTAAGGATGATTCAAGGTTGAAATGGTCCGAAAAGTCCCTCAAATTTTGATGTTTTTAGCTATTTTCGTTTCTGTCTGACGTAGGCCACGATTGTTGCCCTGCCTGCCATGATCGTGGCCAACACCTAACCCTCTCTATCATGATCATGGCCTGGTTCAGAGCTCTCTATCATGATCATCACCAAAGTGCATGATCATGGCCTGGGTCCTATTGACTCGCCTCTTTCTGTCACAATTGTGGCCTATTGCATGGGCCATGATTTTGGCCCAAAACTTCTCCATTCTTCACTTTTTACCTTGAAATGCTAACAACACATCAAGGTACCTCAAAAACATAACATTTAAGCTCAAAGACTCATACTAACCTATAAAAATACCTAAACAAATAAGTTAACACAATCCTAACCTAAATACACGTTAAATTCTCAATTTAACACTGAATACATAACAAATTGAACCCTAAAACAAATGCATATCACAACTATCATTATTTCAACCTTATTTACATCATTTTTTTGATTTTATTTATAGATGATATTTTGGTGTATTCAAAAAGCAGAGAGGAACATTCTAAACATTTAAGGATAGTCCTACAGATAATGAGAGAAAAGCAATTGTATGCCAAGTTTAGTAAGTGTATATTTTGGCTTCATCAAGTAGTATTCTTGGGCCATAATAGTATTTGGACAGGGCATACAGGTAAACCCAAAAAAATTTGAAGTAGCAATGAAGTGGGAAGCTCTAAGAAATGTGTCTGAGACCCAGAGTTTTCTTGGATTCACAAAATGCTATAGAAGGTTTGTCGAGGGGTTTTCATTGATCTCAGCCCGTCTAACAAAACTTTTGAGAAAGAATGTACCTTTCATATGGAATGATAAATGTCAAAGGAGTTTTGAGAAATTAAAAAACCGATTAACTATAGCATTGGAGTTAGTTAATCCATTTGGATATGGAGGTTATGATGTATATAGTGATGATTCACACCAGGGATTAGGATGTGTTCTGATACAGCATGGTAAATTGATTGCATATACATCAAGACAGTTAAGGTCTCATAAGCTAACTATCTAATTCATGATTTAGAACTTGTTGAATTGGTATTTGCTTTGAAAATTTAGAGGTATTATCTTTATGGTGAGACATTTTAGATATTCATATATCATAAAAGTTTGAGGGATTTGTTGAGTTAGAAAGAGTTGAATATGAGACAACGGAGATGGATAAAATTGCTGAAGGATTATGATTGCATGATTAAGTCTCATCCTGGCAAAGCAAATGTTGTTGTTGATGCATTAAGTAGGAAAACCAATAGTAGTGTGGCTCAAATTTAGACATTGAGGTTACCAAACCTAGTTTAACTAAGAGCATTGAATATTGAGCTGAATTTAGGGTAGAATGAAGCATTATTAGCTATATTGAAGCTTAGACTGATGTACATGAAAGGACCACAAAAGCTCAAAGTAAGGATCTAGAATTAGTGAAGCTTATTAAGAAGTTGAAATAAAATCTGACTTCTAAGTTTGAATTAAGAAATGAGACATTGTGATTGAAGCAGAGACTATGTGTACCTGATGTGGATGACTTGAGGAAAGAGATTCTAGAGGAAACACATATAGTAGCCTATGTTATCCATCCTGGTACTACTAAGATATATAATACGCTGAAACAACATTTCTAGTGGCCAAGGATGAACAACCAAGTGGCTGAGTGTAGCACCCCCTTACCGCAGGGTACACACCGGGATGCCCACAGGTCATTCCGATACATATCCTACGATAAGGGTGAACTACGATCAATCACTACAAACACCTCACATGGCATCATAA
>JAOSBN010000005.1:26323481-26337174 GCA_027563595.1 Erythroxylum suave
TGATATGTGCATTTGTGAATGTTAATGTGTCTAGTATGACACAACATGAAAAATTGAGTTTTAGAAATGGGCCTTCGAGCAATTTGATTTTCAAGCATGAATATGTGTTACATGGGTTTGGTTAGGTCCCTTAAGTTTGAGTCCGTGCACTATCTCGTTTTAAAAAGGCTTCTCCCGCCTGCCCGCTAGTGGCACTGGAGTTTCGATTTTGGACTCCCTCACGGCTACACTGGACCGCAATGCGGGAAAGTGTAGTACGTTCCGTTCACGGCTACACAGGACCGCTATGCGGGAATGTGCAGTACGTTCCGTTTTGGACCGACCCAAACCGTTTGATATGTTATATGTTTTGATTTGTTTCTTATGTGATGCATTTATATGTGATGCATTCATTTTTTCGAATTTATTTATGAATTATGAGACGTTTTTGAATTTCGAGGAATGAGAATTTGGGATTTTCAACCGTGCAGGTTTAAAAAAAACAGATCATGAATGTTTTGAATGTTTTGAAAAAGTTTGAAAATGAGTTTTTGATAAATTTCCGAAGCAATCTACTTAAAATGATTTATGCTTATTTTTCGAATTATAAACATATTATCCACGAGCTATAAGCTCACCCCCTTTCATCCCCATCTCCAGGTATTTGAGCAGGAGATCGGATGAAAGAAGGTCAAAACTTGTGTTCGATTTCGTTTGTTTTGTGTTTTATGTATTTGGGATTTTTATATCGGTTTGTATAAGACTTGATTTGCCAATTAATAAATGACAAGCAGTCATTTCAGGATGTTGGTGATTTATGAAATTGTGTATATAGTGAGTATGATGTATATGAATTCTGGAATTGTGTACTAAATTAAGTTATGGTTGGGATGTGTGTATGTTTATGAATATGAATTGTTTATTGAATTGAGAAATGAATATGAATTGGATTTGGATAATGTATGTTGGATTGAATTTGGATTCCGGATGGGAGGTCTGAGGAGTTATGTGGTTTGATTGAGCTGGTTTATAGAAGTGAATTTTTAAACCATTTGCAGATTTTGGGTTTTTAAAAATGCAACCGTTATGCTGCCGAAATTTTGATAAAATTGGTAATAAGATGAATTTTGGGAAATGTTTATATATATAAGAAGTTTGTATAAATTGAGAATTTTATTGAGGAATTTTTCCAATTGAGGAAAGTATGTGGATTTGAGTAATATAAGATTTAGATAAAGATGAAAGGAATGAAAAAAAGAAAAATTTATACCGACTTGGACGGAGTTTCGGATAGTTAAGTTTTAAGGTTTCCAACGCGATCGCTTTTCTAAGTGTATGTGATCGGTTATCGACACTTGTGTTTCAGTTCGATTGCATCGTTTGGTTGTTTCGGTTCCGTTCTTTCAAGTTTCGGCTTATGTTTCGTTTCCTTGCTGGAATTTGCTTTTGATCCGATTCGTCTTCGTTTTATGTTTCCATTTTTCTCGTTTCCGATACTTTGTATTTGTTATTCGATTCGTATCCGCTTCTGTTTTTGCTTCCGATTCGTGCTTGCTTTGCTTTGATTTCGTTTCATATTCGTTCGTTTCGCATTCGATTTCGATTTGCTTCCGCTTTCGTTTTGCTTTTTGCTTTGTTCTCCGCTTCGATTTGCTTTTGATTCCGATTCGTATTTCATTCGTTTCCGATATGATGTCGCCTTATGTTTCCGTTTCGGATTCCTTCTTGTAGGATCCGTTCCTTCGATTTGTTTCGATTATTGTTTCGCCGTTCGTTCTCTTTGTCTTTCGAACCTTTCGCTTCGCTTTCGATTCGAACCTCCTCGTTTCGAAATTTTCGGTTCATTTTCTGCATTTTCCGGTTGGGGTCCAATTCCCGGATCGGGTCCCAACAGTTTCCATAGAAATAAAGATTCTATTTAAACCCAACATGCCTCAATCCACAAGATGGAAATTCAAATTGGGTATCTTACTAAGCTTTTCTCTAAAAGATAGTCAAGTACATTTCCTAAAAATATAGACTCAATTCTATGGTAGCAAGCAAAAACAGTAACTTTAAGGAGTGAAAAGGAGTAAATAGTTGAAGAAAAAGAGAAGGAATTAAAGAAAAGGCTATTATAAAAGAAAGGAAGGATGACGAAAATGACATAAACCATTAATTTCAAACCAAAGAAGAATTTAAAAATGTAACATACCACTCTTATAATGTATATGCCTGAACATACCAGAGGATACTCAAGAACGTCCACTATGAGAATGGCATATTAAAACAATCAAATTAACTAAAAGGCATCACATTTATCACAAGTATTCAAAATGATCAAATCTCCTTATTTCATTCACAAAATAAACTTACTTACATTGTACCATTACAATTTATATCCATGTATTTACATTACATAACATTTGAGAGTTTACAACTCCATACAAACTGTTCAATATGAAATGAGATGCTAACTGAAAGCATTCTAAACTAGACTCCTTATATATCAGCTGACCAAACCTTTTATCCATTCTTGTCCTTGAAATAATAGTACTAGAATTTGCTTTAGAAGCTAGATCTCCCTTGAACCTAAAAATCAACGTTGTAATTTTGATGAGTTTGCAAACTCAGTGAGCGAACCATTATCGATGTGCTCACTCCATTCAAAACACAAAATCAAGTATATAACCAATTTGAAGTACTTTAACACATCATCCAGTATCAAATCCCACATCACATTTTGTTATATTTCATCAAGTACAAGTACAACATGTATAAAACATTTCATAACACTATTCTAAAACAATCCATTAATTCATCTCAATCATTCATATGATACTTGTAAAGTTATATATATGCAAATACACACATGACTCCATTTTCATTTTAATTTATTATGACTGAGTGCCTATTCACTGTATTGTATCCATTGTGGATATTAGGCCCATTATTAACTGGGACTGTGACTTTTTACGTACAATTCTTAAGCATAAATCTCTTTTTCACGTTGCTTACTCTGATCATAACTCCTTTATCTGATCATGCATATCAATGTAATGGAATGCATCAATTCACATAATATGCTATCAATACTTTTCATTCAAAGAGTTCATGTCATTTATTACGTTCTTCAGACCTGAGTCTGACAATCAACATTCAATTGAGTCCACGTTCCATATTACACATACAATTTGAAAACACTTCCATATATAGTCCCAAGTATCAAGCTCCTCGAACCAACAATGTCTAGAATCGTAGCAATCATATAAATAATCATCCAATAACTAAAAGTTAACCAAAAACAATCCAATTATAGTGAGAAACATCTAGGTTGACTCACAATGCACTCTAGATAAGCTATTGCCTTGATGATTCAGCAATGTTTGGATGCTAGTGATCTACTTGTGCATCTAAAGTCATTCAATACGCACATAGTTCACATATTAGTAAGTTGTTCAATCAAGTGAATATAGAATCAAGCATATGTATACATGTCATGTTCAATCTATGCTCAATTGACTTTTTAGGTATGTATCCTTATTCACAAATCTTGACCATTCAAACATCATAACTTGTATATAACTAGTTGCAATTAGGTTTATGCCTTAAGTAAACTTGATTGCTCTAAATTAATCATTCATACATTTATTAACCCTTTTCTAGCAATATATTCACACAATTTTTTCCCAATTCTCATTCATTTATACATAATACACATTACTCATATCCTTTGAATCATATTTCCATTCATAAGAACACTTTTATACCTTTAACAACTCATAATTTCCAAATTTAAACACATTGAAATCAAGACAATCCATTCCATAAGTAAATACATCAATTGACAAACTAAACTTATCGAACCTTAACCCATTAATCAAGCAACAATATTGGCTCATTTCAAGCCTTAATCAAGTCTAAACTGACTTATCTTCATTTGATTCAACAAATTCACAAATCGAAGTTATTATTAAAAGCTTTGGCCACGATCGTGGGGTACCTTCCCATAATCTTGGGATGAGTGCCCCAAAGTGCACTATCCAATTTCCCTCAATTTTCCATATTCAAACACCTTCACACAAAATTCAAAACATCTTCATATTATTCCATTAATTATATCTCAATTATACCTTATGTATACTTCAATTCATCATCAATTTCATCTCCAATTCCAACTCAAAATCATTCAATTGGCAATTCTTAAACTATTTATCTTTCATGCATACAAAAGAAAAACAGAAAATTTCATTCACTTAATCTCATCATATATGTAGTCCTAGTTTTTTCTCAAATTCAAAAACACTTCATTAGCATAAGTTCACCTTCATTTAAAGTTCAAATCTCAATCTAAATCATCCATATAGCAAACTGTAACCTACGGTTCTCATGCAAAAAAAAAACAGAAAGGTATATAATTCAAATATCGTTTTCTAGCATACTTCATCATCACATCACATGCGATCCATCCCAATTCAATCATCATAAACTTTCTATTACAACATGTCACAAAGCACAATACTTTACTTACTTGCTTAACTCAGGTTCTGCCTCAATTCATCAAGTCTACTTTGCCTTATATACATGCAAGATCATCTTAAATACAAGGTGGGAATTGGATGGGATTCTAGCAAAGATAAAAGACAACAACAAAAACAACAATGTTCTGACTTTATAACTATCTTGTGAAGGGTGAAAGCATGGATTTTTGGCGTGGCAATTGGACACAAACTTAAGCAAAACACAGGGATGTGAGGCATGGTGTTTCGGTGGTGAGAGGAAAGGAGAAGAAGAATGAACCCAGCAGAAACTATCCCTACAGTAGCTTAACTCATTAGGTGTTAGGTGTCACTATTTCATAATGAGATTTGTCACCTATGCATGCATTCCATATGTCCTATATATAAGCTGTCAGATGTCACCAATATCCTAGGCCATTTGTCACTCAATCACTGATTCCATTTGTCACTTAATTTCCTATCCCAAATGTCACTCAATTCTACTGTCATGTTTAAGTTATTTCATAGGCTTAGTCGTCCTAAATTTCCATATATCAATTTGAATTTTTTCCTAAACTAAATGCACATTTTAATTCATCAATTTTCTAATTGTAACAATTAATTCCAAATTTACTAATTATAATCCACCAAACCATTGTTCAAGACATAAGCTATACACAATTCACATCATGATCATTTTAAACCTTTCACACCCCCAAAATATGTCAATTAAGTACACATACAATCTTGGTAATGTTTACTAAATCATGATTCACGCACGTATGTGAATATTATGCATAGAATAAAATGTACTTCACAAATTCTCAAATGATGATATGACGCAAAATTCTAACATTCTAACCCTCAGTAAGTTTTGAAACCTGGGCTATTACAAGAAAGCTCAATTTTATAAGTTTTTAAAACTTTTTAAACAATTACATATTGGCATTCCTTTCCTTTAAGCTTTATCACAAATGCCAAGGTACATCAATTTTTAAAAGATATCCTTTCTAACAAAATGAAACTCAATAAGCTTTTAGTAGTTACTCTAAGTGAAAAGTGCTCAACCATCCTACAAAATAAGCTCCCTAAGATCAAAGATTTCGGGAGTTTCACCATTTCTTATAACATTGGTAGCTTTTCAATTAAAAGGGTATTGGACTTAAGAGACTTAAGAACCAACATTAGTTTGATGCCTTGTAACAGGTTTGAAGAATTAGAATTGAGCGAAATAAATGTAATTAGGATGAGCATTCAATTAGCTAATAGGTTACTTAAGTATGGAAAGGACATTATAGAAGATTTATTGGTCAATATTGATAATTTATATTTCTTTTATATAACCTTTCCTAGCTACTGCTAAGGCTATTATAAATAAGTTTGATGAGAAATTAATCCTAAATATAGAGGGTTAGGAAATCTTTTTTTTTTTTTGAAATCCATGAAACACACTCTTGATAAAGATGACACTTGTCTCTAATTAGCTGTGATTGAAACTAAAAGGTATTATAATATATAGGGTATCATCACACAAGATCTATTGGAAACTTGTATCAAAAAAAGAGAGGATCGTAAAAGGTAAAGCCCTATCTAATGAAGCATACGTCATCTTTAGAGATAAATGAGATTGTACTAGGGAAGAAAAACTTAGAGATAGAAAGACCAAAGGAGAGTAAAATAAAGCCCTTAATGGAGGATTGACCAGATTTAGATCAAAGAAGATCCTAAGAGTGCTTAGAATATGCTTTTCTAGCTGAAACTAAACAATTATCAATCATAATTAAAGTATATTTGAATAATACTGAAAAGAGATGTCTTTTTTTAAGAACTTAAAAGGAATTCATTGATGAAAACAAAATGTTATAAGTGTGCAAAAGAGACCTCATGGGAATACCTATATATATATGCTTAAAATCCCACAAAGCCTTTTACAGTAATAAAAGATAAGAAACTTTTAGAGATTAGACTCTCTCAGAAGAAACTAGGTTTGGATTTGAAGATTTAGCTATGTCCATTAATAAAATCAACTCCCTTATGTCATAAACTAAAAAGAGAAGTTGTTAAACGTTATAAGGGAGCATAAGAAGGCAATTATGAATATTTCTGACATAAACTTAATCAGCCTTACACCTATAAGATCTTGTATTAAGATGATTTTAAGCTTGTAGTGTAACACCAAATTTTTCTTAATCTTAATATAAAACATGTCATAAAAGCTAAGGTAATCAAACTCCTTGATGTTAGATTTATTTACCCTATTTATGTTGGTTCTTGGGTAAGTCTTATACATGTAGTACTAAGAAGATAACTATAAGAACTATCAATTTTAAAGCATGAGTATTGATAATAGGAAGCTAAATGATGCTACATGCAAGAAACACTTCCTATTACCCTTTATCAACCAAATACTAGAACAACTATTAGGGACCATTTACTATTATTCCTCAAGTGGACTATCGAGCTTTTTCTTGTACATTGTAGCTCTAGATGATCAACAAAAGACAACATTCATATATGATGCCCTTTAGTCTATCCAATGCACTTATTACTTCTTAAAGGTGCATGATGGCAATATTTGATGAGTAGTCGAGGACATCATAGAGGTATTTATAGATGATTTTTTTGTTTTTGAAGATTCCTTTTACTTATGTTTATAAATCATAAATAGAGTGTTTAAATAGAGCGAAGAACCTAATTTAGTGTTAAATTAGGAGAAATGTCATTTTATTGTATAATAAGGGATAGGTTTAGGTCACAAAATCTTTGATAAGGGTATAGATAAGTTACCCCCATTGATAGTGATTAAGGAAATTAGAGCTTTCTTAGACATATTGTGCTCTACAAGAGATTCATCAATTATTTTCCTAAGATAGCTACAACTGTTACCAAACTACTTGAGAAAGATGTGAGGAATAGAGAAGTTATGCCTATCGGCATTGATTAAGGAAATTAGAGCTTTTCTTAGACATGTTGGGTTATATAAGGGACTCATCAAAAATTTTTATATGATAGCCATACCTCTTACCAAATTGTTAGAGAAAAATTTGCCTTTTGATTTTAATTATGATTGCTTAAATACTTAAATATCTTAAAAGATAAATGAATCCCCCAGTCATGTTAGCATCAAGTTGGACTTTTCCTTTTGAACTAATGTGTAAAGTTAGTAATTTAGTGTAAGGATAAAACATTTTTAACCTATATACTATGTGGGAGAAACCTTGACAAATGCACAAGAGAATCATACAACAACTAAAAAAGGGATGCTTGTTATAGGTTGTTTCTATATTTGATAAATTTAGATCTTACTTTATTATGCCTAAATTTATTGCTTATACTAACCACTCAACACTTCACTATCTTCTAAAAATAAATAATGTTAAACCAAGAATAATTAGATAGATTTATTATTGTTGTAGTATGATCTTAAGATCAAACATAAGAGAGGAATGAGAACTTGACTGTAAACCATTAATCTTGTCTTAAGAAGTATAACATGGAGAAGCTAGTTGAAGAATACATATGATCCATTTCCTAATGACTAGCTTTATATGCTTGATGTTACGAACTTTTATATATCGTTGTTTACTGGGCTTGCTAACTACTTAGTTGGTTAGGTTTTGCTAAAAGTGATGACTCATAAATAAAATAGTAAGATAGGTTTTGCAAGTAGGCTTTTACTAGCCTATTCTATTTAAGGATACACCAAAGTTTGCGGAGTATTGTGATAAGTTTCAACAAACATGAAATATTTCTCATAGGTGTTAGATGCCTTAAACTAGCATTAATGTTTAAGACGCATTTGATATAATAGGGTATTGATTTAATAGGTTTGTTTCCTACATCCTTTGGTTATAAATATATCATAGTTGTTTTCTATCATGTCTCAAAGTGGGTTGAGGCCTAATCTTTTCCGACTAATCACGCTTAAGTAGTTACAAAGTTTTTGAAAAGTTATTTACACGATTTGTCAAACTAAAGCTATAATTAGTGATATAAGTACACGCTTGTGTAAACATTAATTAGAAGAAGTGCTTAAATGATTTAGTGTTACTTATAAGGTAGTTACTCCTTGTCATCATCAGACTAGTAGCTAAGTTGAAGAAAATAATATGTAACTAAAAAGTATAATGGAAAAGGTTATGGAGCACTTTAGGAAAGATTGATATATAAAGTTAGACGATGCTCTATAGGCCTATAGAACTTTTTATAAATTCTCAATTGATGCCGCATCATGCAAACTAATTTATGGAAAATCCTATCACTTGTTAGTGGCACTTGAGCATGAAACATTTTGGCTTATAAGGTTTGTTAACTATAATAATACCGTGTAAGTTAAAAGCACATACTCTAAATAAATGAACGTGATGAGTGGAGTAATATAGCTTATGAAATTTAAGGATATATAAGAAGGAAATGAAGTAGCATGATCAAAATCTAAAGAGTACTAAGGTTTTTAAATCAAGAGATCAAGCCTTGCTTTATATTCCCTAACTTTAATTATTCTCATGTAGCATAAATCTTAATGGCCCTTCATTATTAACCCGGTCTTTCCAAATGGGATTATAGAAATAAGGCATCAAGATAAAGGCACATTTAAAGTTAATGAGCTTTGAAAATAGTTATACCTAGAATGTGATTACTATGAGTTTAAACAAGATATTTTCAATCCCTATAACTATAATGTCAAGTAAAATGCTTGAGTAAAAAGTCTAGCTACAAGAATTATAAAGAAGTTCTTCTTAGGAAGCATCCTAATGACTTAGATTTTTTAATTTTAATTTAGTATGTTTTAAGATCTTTTGATGATCTTTCATTACTAGATCATAATTATTTTTCTCAAGATGATACTTGATGGAGTTCTATAGGCTATATAAGTAACATTGCCCCAAATTGCAAATCTTAATTTAAACTGGTCTAGGATAGGTATTGATGATAGTAATGGATAAGGACATTAATTCTTTTATTACTATCCTTAACTCTTTCACATTATCTTCTATGTTTTCATTCTTGCATATTGTTTACATTGAGGATAATGTATAAACTAAGTGTGAAGGAGGGAATTAATTGTTATGCTTGTCAATTTTATTATAATTAGTGTATAGGAAAAATTCTAGGAACTTTTTTAGGATATTGATCAAGATGATTCAATGTAAGTTTGGTTGTTATTAATTATGATTTGATTTGTTTAGGAAAAAAATTATGATCTTTGACGATTAAGTTAATTTTAATTTGTTATAACTTTAAAACTATATACTTAATTTACACTGTTATTCTCTTTATATAATTTGTACATATAATTGAGTCAAAAGTAAATTGTTTTAAGCATTTTCATTATCTCACATAAATAAATAAAAAATTATTTTGTTTGAATTAGTAAGCTTTAAATAAAATCACTTTGTTAGCTTTTATTTGAGTGAAAAGGATGAAGTTAAAGATTGGTGCTAGTAGCCATTTGAAATGGTGACTTAATTAAGTAACCAAAAGTATTCATAACAAAGTGTTTACTCTCACATCAAAAGGTTAGGTAACTTTTCAACAAGCCTCAAAATGCTCTTGTGTTGATTTAAATTAGTGCTTTTACCTTTCTTTAAAAAATAATTTAAAAATATTAAAAGTTAATGCATTTGTCTCATATATTCTCATTTTATGCATTAAGTTGAATGTTGTGAATTAAGTTAAAGTTTAAAGGATTAAAAAGAGAATTGATTTGATTTATGATTTTGTGCAAGTAGTTAAATTCCTAGCAATTTAATGAACATTGCAATTACAGAAATAATGGAGAATTTTGATTGATATGATTATCAATCTCCCTATCATTTAAGGGTAAAGTTGTACTATTAGACCTCTCTAGACCTAACATTTCAATAGGACTCTCACTAGGTGTTGTTGTTGTTATTGTTGTTGAGTTGATTGATATGATTGATTTGCTAAATTTTTCTTAGAATTGCTACCTACGAATGTTAAGAATAACAAAGTTGGTTTGATAGAGGATAAGCAAATGTTTAACCATGCGAGAATTCAATAAGTGATAGCTAAGTTGTGTTTTTAGCATGATTTTTTAGCATTTGGCTTATATTTGGATGATTTTTGTAGGATTTGGTACATATTACATATCACATTTTATTTTACAGGCCAGTTTTAGTTCTAGAATAAAGAAGGAATGGATTCGGGCAAGTTGAAATCAAATTGGAGAAGTTTTGGCATAAATAAACACAGGTTGACACTATTCTCATGTTCATAACACAGATCAAGATGAGATCATATTTAGGTTTGTATAGCCTATTAGAACATTCTATTTCTTAGAGAAACATGTTAAGTGAAGAAGGCAAGGTCAAACATTGACCCATTTTATGAAACATGATAACCAATATGGAACTCTATTCAACCCCATGTATGTTACTAGACCCTTCTGTCACGACACAAAACTACATCGAGCACATAACAACTATCGCATACCTGGGCTAAAGACACTCATAGTACCCTTAACCTGACTATGCAAGGCTAACTAGGTATCTAAAAAACATTTTAGAAGCACAACGACGATATTTTGAAAATCCCAAAATGAAAACACCTGTAAATCAATTTCGTATACATTTCTATTTCACATTAAACTCTACCATAACTTCTGGACTTTGAAGTCCACTCAAGAGCAATCTCAACAACAGTACAAAATGTTCATACATCAGGTCATTTAAAAACCAAAAAAAATAGTCAAGAGTTATTTTACAAAATTATAAAGCATATAAACATAATCATGAGCTACAATACAAAAAAAGTACAAAACAGAGAATACCCACGTGCGGTAATTAACCTGCAGGGTTGGGAAGCGAAGGGGATGAGTACACTATGTACTCATTGAGAAAATAAAATATATATCGCAAATAGAACCCGATATATATCAAAATGGTCTAAATAACCTAAGGACGGTTCTATACATCTATTATGCATATAACCATCTACGAAATGAATATGCGTGACATAAAAATACATAGACCTAGTCTATGACTCAAATCATACTGGTTAGGAACACATAGGCCTAGCTTGTTAACCACTTATTTAGTGAACATATGTTCCAGTTCCAGTACACAAGAACAGAAAAACATTGAATGTAAAAATCAAATCTCATAATAAACCAAAATAATTATATGTGTCACCACTAGTCGACCAAACTAATGTGCACACCCACTGATTCTCGGTGTTGGCTCAAATTTCATCTGTTGTGAGTCCAGACTACGGTCTACTAGAGCATCATGATCCTAAGTGATGACCTCGTCGGTGACCAGACCTTTAAGTACGCAATCACCCGTAGGTCCTGTAGAAATGTGTTGTTACAAGGACTTGAATTTTATGTACCAGCGTCAAGGGTACGAGGGTCGCTTAATCTGACGTGCCTAGCACAAAATTGGCGAATCATTTCCTCACCAATCACAAAAAAATCATATTCAAATATTTAGTACTAAAATCAAGTAAGGTATCATGCCTTTATTTATTGGTCCAACCGATAAAATGGAACATTGTCGTGGCTCTAAGACAAAAGAGAATACATACATGACTCGTTTATGCATATGTAAGTTCCAAAACATTATTTCATGCTATAAAAGTCATCTTTTGCACACCAAGTGCAAAGTTATTAAAAAATGTAGTTTCAAAAAATCAAACATTGTCCTTTGCACTTCAATTGTAGGTTTTTTGAAAACAATATCATTCCTCAAAATATGAAATAAAAACATCAGTTTCACATCAACTGCAAAGAGTTATTCAAAACAATTTCATTTATTAAATATATAAGTATACTAGCATCTATTTGAGAATCAATTTTATTATGTATTACCTAGGTTCAAAATTCACATACAAGTCATCATGCATGTATTGGGATGTCCTAATTCCATTTGAGAAATATGTTTTTCCCAACTCACCTCAAAAGAAAGTGTACACCTCTTTAACTTCAACAATCCTCGGTATAGGCTCCTTGATCCATAGTTCGCGAGCCTTTATACATACAAATGCAATGTATTTACTACTCAAACATATCTCATATTTATACACCATCACATAAGTGTATAAAAAACAATGTCACAATTTTTAAGCTTTAGGATTTAGGCACGAAGCTTCTCATATGGTTACTTCCATTATTATTCATATAAGCTTCCTTTTGCATTTTCCAAGGCATTTAATGTCTTCAATCCAATGCTTACACATTTCAAAGCATAATTAAGCACATTTTTATCTAAGCACATTAGACCACTACTCATCAATCCAAGCAAAAATTCAAGTTTACTCTAAGTAAACATAAAAGCTCTTTCCAATGCACACCATTAAAATCCTTAAATCCTAAGCCAAGTTCACTTAGGCATTTTATCAAACACCTAAAGGCATGAAATTAAAAGCATCCTTCCAACGTATATCTTCCTCATTTTTCATCATCAATTCACAGTATACATATACAATCATCATCATAGAATTCATTTAAACCATCAATTTCAAAAGATATTCAAATTTTCTCAAACCTTCACCAAAGAGAGGGCATTTCGGTTTTGACTTAAGGAAGCTTCTCTATGACTCATTTCATTCATAAACCATGTTTTATGCATATTCAAGCATGGAGAACAAGATATCCTAATACCAAACTCAAAATCATAATGTAGAGATAGATGAGACAAAATTTACCTAAACTTTCCTTTGGTGATATCTTAAGATCCTTTGAGAATTTCTCAAATTTAATAATAGATTTAAGTTCTTTGTCCTAAATTAACTTAGAACACCTTAGTTTGGGTTGAAGAATCAAAAGAATGGTGGAAATCTGATGATGACCGAAAGTTCTCCTTCTTCTCCTCTCTTCCCCTTTCTTCTAATTAAAAATAGTGTTTTAATGTTTTATGGTTGGATGCACAGCCACAAAAGAATAAGGGTCTAGAATTTTGACTCTTATTTGACCAAAGATGGCGAATTTACCCTTTTGCCCTTAGTTTATGTGAAATTACCATTATACCCTCCAAACTTTTCCTAAATTTAAAATTAAGCCCAAATTTGGGAATGACCAAACCTTTTATTTTCATGTTGGTTCCCGAACTTTTTAAAATTATAACTAAGCCCCGTAACTTTATAAAACTACGTATTGGTCCTCCAAGAATTGAAAAATTACATTTAAGTCCCTTATGTACATCAACTTTTCTAATTAAGCTTTCTAAGTGTCCAATAAGTCTATAAATCATGTCTAATCACCTCTAAGGCATTAG
>JAOSBN010000005.1:26337274-26374924 GCA_027563595.1 Erythroxylum suave
AAATGTTCTTAGGAAGCCGATCCGAATTTCCTATTGCATGTCCCCAAATTGAGGTCGGTATGTTGTGAGTTATGGGTCTTCTATGCTTATGCGTGCTTGTGTGTTTCCGAATGTTGGGCCTCGGAGACGGGGTCCAACAAAATGCATACATTAACATTAATCCTAGAATACTTAAACCCATGCATTTCTTAAGCTTCATGCATCAAGACCCTTCAAAAAATCCAAAGGTAAAATCATACACTTACCTTGAATCTTCACCAATTAATGAGTTTCTTTGCTTAGATGGAATCTCTAATCTTCCTCTTTCTTTTTGCCTTCTTGAAAAACTCCAAAATCACTCTCTAGAACTAAGAAAAATTGAATCCTAGCTAGCTTTCTCCTCTTTTCTCTTCTCCAACGACACTCCCACTCTTCCTCTCTCGAATTTCATTTTTCTCCTTCTTCATTTGCAAGACGTCACATTTTCTTCCCCATTTTACCCTTAATGAGCCTAAAAAGTCCATTTTATCCTCCCTTATAAGCCTATATTCTTTCCACCTTAAGTGATCTTCCAATTTTACCCTCCAACATTCTTACTACTTTAATACCATTAAACCAAATAATAAAATCCTACCAACATTAGCACAATAATTAAATTCCAAAACTAAATTCATCAAAAAATCATAATTCATTAAATTCACGCTTAAATAAATAATAACAAATAAAAAATTCGGGGCCAGCACTGCACGTGCCAGACAGGGCTTTATGACACAAAAACATGATTTTTTGGCTAATTTTTGGCTCTTTGGCCCATTAAAGGATATGTTTGGGTTATTAAATGATTATGGCCTATTTTTATAGAGTTTAATTTAGGGTTATATTATGCAACCTTAATTATTAAGTAATTAAAATTATGGACTTTAATCCTAGGTAAAACAATTTTAAGATGGGACATAATGGTTTATTTAATTCATAATTGATTTATTTAATGCATAATATAATTTTCAAAATTAGTGCTATATTATATGTTTTATTTGGTACTTTGAATATTTTATATTATGCAATATTTGGAATTAAATTGTCCTATTATATGTTGAATGTGTTACATGAACTAATGGTAATTTAAAATAGTTTGTTAGTCACGAAACCAAACTAATTAAATTAAATTTTGTCATGTACAATAATTGTCCAATTAAATGTTTATTGCATGAAAACTTGTTAGTCACCAAAGTGGCCTAGCTTGAAAATATTTAAACATTTAATTATTAATGTTTCAATTGTTCATGTTGATATGATGCTATTAAAATGACATAAAAGTTGAACTGAAAAATTGAGCTTATTGATTATAACACTAGGAGGTCACCCAACGATGGACTATTGCTTATAATTAATAATATTAATGGGACATTCTTAACATATTTGGTTAATATGTTTGTATATCTAAAGATAACATGCATGTTGACTAGAATATGATTGATTGTCTATTATAGTAAACTATATATTTGCATCATGATAGGTTACAACTATGTATTTAAAAATCACCTAAAGGAGAATTTAAATGCATAATCACAATTTAATATTAGTTTGAATCCATTTAGGTATATTGAAAGCATTAATGCGCGGCCTATATTATTTGCAGCATCTACTAATTTGTTCGCATTAGGAAATGAGTTAATCAATTTTCAATGGTCTGAACTATGCGGATTGGTCTGAACAAATCTAGTTCCAACTGGGTGTAATGGATATGGACTTGACCATAGTGTCAGATGCAAGGCCCACAGTCATAACTGAGACCAGTTCAGAAGCTGACAAGTCTTATTATGCGGCTTGGGAATGGTCTAACAGGCTGAGTTTGAATTTGATGTGAATGACAATTGCAAAAAATGTGAACCCATCAATTCCTAAGATGGATAATGTAAAGGAGCTCATGTTAAAGCTTAAGGAATACTCTCACTCTGATTTATGTAAACGTGAATCCATAGTAGGGACTTTAATGAGTGAGCTAATGGCCAAGAAGTTTGACTGGTCATAGCCCATTCATGACCATGCAACCCATATGTCAAACTTAGCTGCAAAGTTGAAATCTATGGGTCTGGATGTGAGCGAGTCCTTTCTAGTATAGTTCATTATCAACTCACTTCCTCTAGAGGTTCGCCAGTCCCTGGTGAATCATAACACCATAAAAGAAAAATGGTACCTTCAAGAAATTAGGGCCATGTTGGTTCAGGAGGAAAGGAGACTGAAGAAAATGATGGAGCACTCCATTCATCTCACATTTCATCCAGGAGCTAGTAGCGGTAAGCACAAACTAGGAGAGAAAGGAAAAGATAAAGGCAAAGCTCTCAGTAAAGTTAATGAGATCCGAATCCATAAAGACAAGAGATACCACTTCTACAAGAAGCTTGGTCACTTCAAAAAGGATTGCTGTAAACGAAAGGCTTGGTTCGAAAAGAAAGATACATAATATATCTCAGTATGTTTTGAATCAAATCTTATTGAAGTGCCTAATAATACTTGGTGGTTAGTTTCTGGTGCAACTACTCATGTGTCACATATTCAACAGGGATTCCTTTCAATCCATCCCCATAAACGGAACTGAAAAGTTCTTATATATGGGGAACAAAATGAAGGCACGAATAAAGGGCATTAATACGTACAGATTGATCTTGGACACTGGGTGTTACCTGGATCTAGAAAAGTGTCTTTATATTCCTGAATGTGCTAGGAATTTAGTTTTTGTTGGAAAGTTAGATGATGTAGGGTTCCTATTTAAAATTGGAAACGATGTTTTTTCATTGTATAAACACAAGTACTATTATGGTTCTGGTACTTTAATTAATTTTTTATATCATTTCAATCTTGATGTTGGTTTTACGGCATCTCTGTTTCATGTTGACCATACTATAGGAAGTAAACGTAGTGCACAAAATCAATGTTCTGCTTTTTTATGGAATAAAAGATTAGGTCGTATATCTAAAGAAAGGGTACAAAGGTTAGTGAAAAATGAAATATTACCTCCATTGGATTTTGTTAACATGGATATATGTGTGGATAAGGCAAGCAAACCAAACATATATCAAAACATCCAGTGACAAGATGTTATGAATTATTGGAATTAATACACACTGATATTTGTGGTCCTTTCGACGTTCCTTCTTGGGCGGCAAAAAATATTTCATTACCTTTATCGATGATTTCTCACGATATGGTTATATTTAACTACTGCAAGAAAAATCTTAGTCTATAGACATCCTAGAGGTGTTCATTAATAAGGTAGAAAGGCAGTGAGATAGAAAAGTAAAGATAGTGAGGTCCGAAAGAGGTGGTGAATATTGTGGAAAATTTGATGAAAGTAGACAATGTCCAAGTTCATTTGCAAAGTTTCTTGTAAGTTGAGACATATGTGCGCAATATATAATGCCTGGTACATCGTAACAAAATGGTGTAGTTGAAAGGCAAAATCGTACTCTTGTAGATATGGTTAGGAGTATGTTAAGTTATAGTAATGTACTGTTAACATTGTGGATGCATGCAATAAAGACTACTATGTATCTGCTTAACAGTATTCCTAGCAAAGTAGTTCCTAAGACACCTTATAAATTGTGGATAGGAAGAAAACCAAGTTTATGATACCTTCATATTTGAGGTTGTCTAGCAGAAGTAAGGCCATATAATCCATATAAAAAGAAGCTTGATGCAAGAACTATTAGTGGTTATTTCATTGACTATCCTAAAAAGTCAAAGGGGTATAGATTTTACTGTCCTAACTATAGTAATACTTAGTTGAGTCTAGTAATAGTTGAGTCTAGTAATACTCAGTTCATTGAAAATTGTCAAATCAGTAGGAGTGGAGAACCACAAAAAGTGGATATTTATGAGAATTGAGTAGAAACTACTCCAAGTCGAGTAAAAACTACTACATTAAACATGATCCCACAGGTTGTTATTTTTCTTATTGTATCACGGATACGCAACTTACCAGAACAACAAATTAATGTTCCAATTCCACAAATTGAACATATTAATGAAGAACCAGCTAATGATGTTCAAGATACAAATGATCAAGTGATGCCATAAGAAGTAGAATTACAAAGGTTTGTATGTCAAAGAAGACTAGCTATTTCAAGTGACTATGAAGTTTACTCACTTGAACACAAATGTGACTTGAGCATTAATAAGGATCTAGTCTCGTTCAAACAAGCCATGGAATGTAGCAATTTTGAAAAATGATTTAATGCTATGAATGAAGAGTTGAACTCAATGGATGACAACAAAGTTTGGAAATTATTTAAGTTGCCAAAAGTGCAAAAAAGGTGAGTTGTAAATGGGTCTTTAAGACCAAACGTGACTCATAAGGCAACATTGAAAGGTATAAAACCTAACTTATTGCCAAAGGTTATACTCAAAAGGATGGCATTGACTATAAAGAGACCTTCTCTCCAGTTTCAAAGAAGGAATCTTTAAGAATTGTTACGACCCCTGTTGCTCATTATGATTTAAGCTTCACCAAATAGATGTAAAAACCACCTTTTTGAATGGTGACTTGGGAAGAAGAAGTGTATATAGATCAACCGAAAGATTTTAAAACCACAAGAAAGGACAAGTTAGTGTGTAAATTATAGAAGTCAATATATGGACTGAAACAGGCTTCCCGACAATGGAATCTTAAGTTCATTGATATCATTATGTCTTACGGTTTTGTAGAGAACACTGTTGATCGATGTATCTATATGAAGGTCAGTGAGAGCAAGTTCATTATACTAGTCCTATATGTTGACTATATTCTTCATGCTGTGAATAAAATGGTTTTGTTACATGATGTCAAGAATGTTCTTTCCAATAATTTCAAAATGAAAGATATAGGTGAGGTATCCTATGTGATCAGAATAGAACTATTCTGTGATAAATCACAAGGATTGTTAAGATTGTCTCAGAAAGCATATATCAAGAAAATATTAGAAAGATTTAAAATGGAAAAGTTCTTCTCCAGGATAGTTCCAATTCAGAAAGGGGACAATTTAGTCAAATGCAATGTCCACAAAATGATTTGGAACTTAAGGAAATGGAGTCTATTCCTTATGCGTCAATAGTTGGGAGCTTAATGTATACTCAGACATGCACTTAGCCAGATATCAGTTTTGCTGTTGGAATGCTAGCCTGATATCAAAGTAATCCTGGAATGGACCACTAGAAAGTTGCAAAGAAAGTCCTTAGATATTTACAAGGCACTAAGGACTATATGCTCATATATAGAAAATCAACCCATCTCGAAGTGATAGGTTACTCGAATTCAGACTATGCCGGTTGTGTAAACTCATGAAAATCTACATTCGGTTATATATTCCTATTAGCTAGAGGAGCAATTTGGTGGAAAAGTGGAAAGCAGTCCATCATTGCTACTTCCACTATGGAGGCTGAATTTGTGGTATGCTTTAAGGCCATAGTTCATGGATTGTGGTTCCAGAAATTTATCTTAGGTCTTGGTCTTGTTGAAAATATTGCTAGACCGTTAAGAATTTATTATGATAATTCCGCAATTATTTTCTTCTTTAAGAATGACAAGCATTCTAAGGGCGAAACATATGGATTTGAAGTACTTGTCTGTGAAAGAAGAAGTGCAAAAACATAAAGTTTCAATTGAGCATATTGGTATAGCTCGAATGATAGCAGATCCATTAACTAAAGGCTTACTGCCCAAAACATTTATTGGCCGTATTGAACAGATGAGCATTATAGATAAGTCCTTGTTAGCATAGAGTTCTAACATGTATATATATACATATGATTGTCTTGCTCAAATTGTTATGACACTTGTGAATTCAATTATAGTCATATTTGTTTTTGCTCACTTACTTGTTATCCATATTATGTTGTATACAATAATTGTTTCTGTGAGATAACAAATTAAATAATTACCCACTTTAAGGTTTTATGAGTTGAGTTGATTTTATGATACATGGAAGGAATCATATTGTATAACTTATGACTACCATGATCCCATCATCTTAATTCAATCAAGGATGACTTGATCGATTCAATGTATTATGCGCACTGAAAGTTTTATTGTTGGATCACCAAGTCATAACATGGGCCAAGTGGGAGATTGTTAGATTAATTTAAATAATTAATGTGGCCTATATTACTTGAATGGATTCTAATATAAAGGTAGGCCCAAAATAATGGTTATTAGGCTTGTTAAGGTAATTAGACTACTTAGGGTTAATTAACAATTAACCCTTCCCTCTCCCTTGAGATGTAGTTACGTTAAAAAAAAAAGATCAAACGAAAGGTTCTTCCACCTTTAAAAGAATAGAAAAATGTATGAAGGAGAGAGTGGATAAACTTTGTATCCAGAACGTTATGCTATAATGGATTCAGGTTTGTTTTTATTTGTTCATCGATCCATAAACGTTTCTATTGTCCTTTACATAAGATCTTAATGAAATCTAATGAATTTGTCTTCTCTTTATGGATTAATACTAGAAATATAACTTTCAGTTCTAAAGCAGAGGAAATTACTAGACTAGCCTATTTGGTTTCACATTATTAACGGAATTGCACAAGGTCTTCTTTATCTTCATTATGATTGCAGACTGAGAATAATTCATAGAGATCTAAAAGCAAGCAGTATATTGTTGGACCATGACTCCTAATGACTCATATACACCCATGAAGGGTCTAATAGTCATTGTTCTTAAAAATAACTACAAAAGGTAGCTAAATGAAGAACAAAATGAGATATATATGCATCTATGTATATGTTTCTCTGCTTGTTCTTGATCCATTAAGTGTACAGAAAAATGAAAGAAGATTTTTGCAATTAAAGTTGGTGAAAATGTTCTTTAATCGGTGGAACTACAACAACAAACCAAGTATGTGTTTTTTGTTTTAATATGCACATGAAACAATCCTATTTAATATGACCTTTATGATTGGGTGTTATCGTATGATCTCCGTGATTATGTTTTATCTTGATTATTTTTCTACATTGGTATTAGAGCTGGTTAAAATTTTTTTATGTTAAATGCATGGTTTCGCTATTTTTGATTTGTGAATCATGATATGCATTTTTTTTATGAATAGCGTTGTTTTTTAGTGATAAGTTATTTCCCGAAGCCATTCACAACTGTTCTTGTTCAACAAGTTTTCTATACGGTTTTCAAGAAATTGTTTGATTGGAATCCCTAATTGTCTACCTCACTTAAGTTTGCATCTGTGATGTATTATTATTATTTTTTATTAGGTTTTTGTGACCCATATACTATTCAAATCCCTAAATTTTGTCGTTCCTATAATCAATCTTCTTTAAAAAAAATTGTTTTCCATACGAATGTGATTATTGTTTTGAGTATGCTTCTGCCTGCATATACTGGACTTGCATTTACTGCATATGATAAGAGATATTTGTCTTCTGGGTTTGTGCATGTTTTATTGCATCTGCATATGTGACCAATAAACATTTGAGTTTACGGCCCAAGGCTACTGTAGACAATGGCAAAACATATGAGTTCTTTTTTTCCATTAGTGATTATGGGTTGGTGACGCCACTGATTTGTCGTCCCCACCGTGCAACACTGCTGGGTGCATACTCACCCATGAATGCAAGTGGGTGAAGAGGATGCCAATGACCTCTCTGATGTGGACAGTTAAGAGCATTAAATGCTGATGGGTTGTAAAATGTGGAAGATAGAAGCGGATTGAAGCACGAAGTAGGAAGGAGGGGTAGAGAACCAGACGAACGTTTCTAGGAAGATAATGGGAGCGTGTAGGACACACGCCCACCGTCCCAAGAAGCGTTTGTCACAGTGAACGCGCCATCTCATTAATATAAATTATTAGAAATTATTTTTAATACAATTAAGCTAACTTGTTTAATTGAAATTATAAAATAATTTCATTAGAAATTATTTTCTAGTTAAACTAAGATAAATTAATTAGTTCAGTTATAATTTAAATTAGAAATAAGTTTCTAATTCTATTTGAATTATTCATATTTGAATATTAGAAATAAGTTTCTAATTGATTAGAAATAAATATCATAATTTGAATAGTTCAAGAAATTGTTAATAGAATTAAATAATTTCCATAATATGGGCATTAGTTCGCTATGTGTTAAACAAAATAATTTGTTTATTTTGTGCACTCTTTTGATTCTTGAAAAAAAATTTTCACAAAGATGCCTATTATTAAGTGAATGCCTAAGCTTGTTCGAAGTGAGGCACAGAAGAGACGAATTGGCAGTACGTATGTAAAATTAGTTAACATGTATATAATGCCTAGAGACTGTCTAACACAACATGTTATTTCAATTAATAACATGATGCAAGAATTATACTTTGGAGTTTTTCGAGCTTATATGAATGTTGAAGTAAAGTACATGACTTTGCTTGCAACATTACGTGGACATGCGTGGAGGATGACACCTCATCCTACATGTAAATTGGACATGTAAATTGGACATGCATGGAGGATGACACCTCATCCTACATGAAGTATTATTTGCTCCATAGATTCTTAGGGATCTTTTATCTGTGTTGATGTTAGTTAAACTAAGTTTAAATGTAAATTTCCACAGTGATAGAATGGATTTGTATCTTGGATCCATTAATTATGGTTTTTTATGTGATGGTTTTATTGTACTGGATGTGTTAAAGGAAACTAATAATATTAGTTATTCATTATTTACATCTAGTAATTCCAACAATGATGTAACTAGACTCTGCCATATTGGTCAAAATCGAATCAATCGATTAGCTAAAGAAGGGCTTTTAGGTAATCTAAGTCAAGTAGATATACCTACATGTGAGCATTGTTTAGCTAATAAAATGGCAAGAAAGCCATTTGGAAAGGGAACACGAGCTTTATATCCATTACAATTAATTCATTATGACATCTGTGGTCCAATGAATGTAAGGGCTAGATGTGGGGCAGTTTATTTCATCACCTTCATCGATGATTATACTCGATATGGTCATGTCTATTTGATTTCTCATAAATCAAAAGCAGTCGATTGTTTCATAAAATATATGAACTTGGTTGAAAATCAATTAGATAAGAAAATAAAAGCATTATGAATTGATCATGGACAAGAATACTTGTCAGACAAGTTTAAAGGTTTATATGATTAGAAAGGAATAGCAAGGTAGTTAAGAATTCCTAGAGCCCCACAACAAAATGGCGTCACTGAAAGAAGAAATTGGACGCTATTAGAAATGATTAGGTTCATGATGACCCAAGCAAATTTACCAATCACCTTTTGGGTTGATGCATTGCTAACGGCCACCTATGTACTTAATCATGTACCCACGAAATCAGTTATTAACACACCATATGAGTTGTGGACTGGTAGGAGACCTAACATGTCAAGTGTCAAACCTTGGGGGCATGTAGCTTATGTTCATGATCTCTCTCACAAACATAAGAAATTAGGCCCAAAAGGGAGAAAAAGTATTTTTATTAGATACTCAGAACAATCAAAAGCGTACGTGTTCATTGGTGAACAAGGTAATGAGGTGTAACTGAATTTGAGTCACGAGATGTAACATTCTTAGAGAATGATTTTCCCAAGCAAGGTAAAATAGGTAAAGACCTATTGTTATATGAGATGCTTGATCAGAATGATTCTATTATGGAGAATCAAGATGAGGAACTTCAAATAAGTGGGAACAATTCCACAGAAAGATTCTCTATCATGACTAATCTGAGTGGGAGCAATCAGGTTCATCATGAATTAGTTTATGATGAACCTCCTTTAAGACGAAGTAATCAAGGAATAATTCCCTTATGTCATTTGAGATTGAAGGAGAAATTAATATGCTTGTTCCACAAGAGGAAGAAGAGCCAAGGAATGTAAATGAGGCTCTTACTAGCCCTGCTAAAGAAGAATGGATGAAAGTAATGAAAGAGGAAATGACTTCTTTAAGCTTCAATCAAGTATGGGACTTAGTTGAACTTCCTGAAGGGCACAAAGCAATTGGGAACAAGTGGGTTCTCAAAATAAAGTGAAAAGCTGATGGCAGTATAGAAAGATACAAGGCACGCCTTGTAGCAAAAGGATATACACAATAGGGGGGAATTGATTATGAGGAAACCTTTTCACCTATTGTGAAGTTTGCTTCAATTCGTCTTATTCTGGCTATAGTAGTCAATATGGATCTTGAATTACATCAAATGGATGTAAAAAATGTTTTTCTCAATGGAGAATTAGAAGAAGAAATCTATATGGAACAGCCTGAAAGTTTCTTAAAGACAGGTCAAGAAAATAAGGTAAGTCGATTATTAAAATCGATTCATGGCCTGAAACAGTCTTCAAGACAATGGCATATTCATTTTCATAACGTTCTCATTTTTTATGAATTTCAAATGATTGACGAAGACCATTATATGTATATTAAGAGATCCAAAGATAAATTCATCATTTTATCTTTATACGTGGATGATATATTGATTGCTTGTAATAACTATGTGTTCCTTACGCAAATCAAAGATTGGTTATCTAAATTTGAAATGAAAAACTTTGGAGAAGTGGCATGCATTCTTAGAGTTAAGATTTCAAGAGATCATTCAAAGAGATTGTTATCACTTTCACAACCAATATACATTCAAACCAATTGATAATTCTATTCCTAAAGGTAAAGGCCTTAGTAAGAGAAATTGCCCTTTAACGCTATAAGAACAGGAACAAATGAAGAATGTTCCCTATTCTAGTGTAGTTGGAAGTTTGATGTACGCAATGATGTGTACAAGACCAGATATTTGTTAAGCTGTTGGAATGGTGAGCAGATGTCAATCAAATCTAGGCCAAGCACATTGGAAAGTAGTAAAGAGAATATTGAGGTATTTAAAGGGAACTGTGGACTATGCATTATGTTGTCAAGGAAATGATTTACGTATACAAGGTTATATTGATGCAGAATGGGGAGGAGATTTAGATGAAAGAAAATCTACCTTAAGATATGTATTCTTACTAAACCATAGAGCAATATCATGGAAAAGTAAGAAACAATCTTGCGCAGCATTATCCACAATGGAAGCTGAATTTATAGTATTCTCAACTACAGTACAAGAGGCTGTGTGGCTTCATCGATTCTTAGTGCATTTGGGAGTCACTAAAAGCGATCTTGATCTAGTGACCATTAACTGTGATAGTCAAGCTGTAATCGCTTATATTAAAGAACCCAAATTTCATTGTAATATATGAAAGATATAGTTGCATGAAGAGAAGTGAACATAAAATATATATCTACACAAGATATGATTGCAGACCTAATGACAAAGCCAATTTCTAGAGATGTATTCATTGAGCATGTAAAGTCATTAGGACTACGTCGATGTTGAAATGTATTGATAAACTTTTCTTTGTGTATGCTCACTCATTATAATGTCATATTTTGGATATAATGTATGATAAAGATTATAAATTTTGTATCATTAGATTCACAGATATATATGTGTTGTACATAAATATATTTCGGGATGAATTATAAGTATATAAGATAGATTATAGATTGGCCCTCTCATATGGGAAATCACCTCTAGTGTTTATGCTTACTAGAGATGAGGCATGTTTAAAGTTTATTATTTAGGTGATAATTAAGAGCGAGAAATTTAAACCATAAATGCCATAAGGAAATTGGTTCAATGTGATATGCTAATCACTATATCTGTCTTACGTTGCCAAATGTGAGTTTTGAATAAGTTTTTTTTAGTAAATAAGTGAACTCAAGTTAAACATTAAGTTTGTTTAAACTATCATCTGTACGGTATTTCTTGAATGAAAAATGTTCAAGTTAAATAAAGTGGATAAATACTGTAGCACATGACCCATACCATGTGTGCATAATTGACCACAACAAGGGATTAATGTAAGTCTACAATTCTCATCTTACATTGTATGAGACCCTTGAGGTTGAGTTGAACCTCATAATATACCCTTATAACTCTTATTTCATTCTTGAGAATTGAATTTAAGGTTTGCTACTTTAGGTTATTGCCAAAAGATCATGTAAGATGCGATCATATGGAATAATTCTAGGAAAGAAAATTAAATTTACTTCAAAAGAGAATTGAGAACAGAGGAAGGTCATTTATTTTAGATCATTGACTAGCATGAAAAGTATTCATAGATGGCCATTGTCTCTTTAGTAGAGAACTTGAATACAATCATGACACAAAACAAAATTAAATGCGATCAAACAAACGTGCTATTGTGAGATATGACCTAGGATATAACATACAATGTCTACTCAAGGACACTTGAGTCCAAGGATCAATTTGTTAATCGAGATGTCATAGACTCCTAATAGATATATGGCAATATACTCTCTTCGTATGCTGGTCACACCGGTTATTGAACAAGTACGAGTAATGCAGAGTTTGGTTTTAATGAGATTAAACCCATCGTGTGTGAGTGGGAGATAATGACTCATATGCACCTATAAAGGGTATAATAGTCATTGTTTTTAAAAATAACTACAAAAGTTAGTTATATGAAGAATAAAATGAGATATATATGCATCTGCGTATATGTTTCTGTGTTTGTTCTTGATCTATTAAGTGTATAGAAAAACAAAAGAAGATTTTTGCAATTAAAGTTGGTGAAAACGTTCTTTAATCGGTGGAACTACAACAATAAACCAAGTATGTATTTTTTGTTTTAATATGCATATGAAATGATCCTATTTAACATGATCTTTATATGATTGGGTTTTATCACATGACCTCTATGATTGTGTTTTATTTTGATTATTTTTCTACAACTTCCATCACAAGAACCCAAAAATTTTCAGATTTTGGTATGGCTAGGAGTTTCGGTGGAAATGAAGTTCAAGGAAACACCAAAAGAGTGCTTAGAACATAGTAATGCCTGGACATTTTTTTTTAATGAAACACCAAGTGATCATAGATTTTGAATTTTGTTCTGACCACGTTAATTCTTGCAGTGGCTACATGTCTCCTGAGTAAGCAATTGATGGGGGTCTTTTCTGCAAAATCTATTGTCTTTAACTATGGTGTCTTGGTGCTGGAAACAGTTATTGGGAAGAGGAACAGAGGATGCTATCATGCTGACCACAATTATAACCTTCTAGGCACGTAAGTATGAGCTAGAAATTTGTCATATGAATAGAACATGCCATTTTGATTAACAATTGTTTATAAAATCGTAGGCGAGGAACCTATATAATGAAGAGAAGCCATTGGAGTTGATTAATGAATCTTTGAAGGACTCTTGTGCATTCTCAGATGCACTAAGGTGCATTCATGTGGCTTTGCTATGCCTACAACAGTGTTTCAAAGACAGGCCTAATATGTCAAAAGTGGTATTAATGCTAACTAGTGACATTGTTTTGTCTGAACCAAAAGAGCGGGGATTTTTCTCTGAAAGGAAAGTTTTTGAGCAAGAATCCTCGCTGAGCAATGTTACACTGTTGACTGCTCAATAGCAAACACTTCTAATTCCCAATTTACTATTATGCCCTCTAATCAGTGGTTATTTGCTTCATTTATGGGTAGTGATACAATGTTAGAAACTCAGACGTAATAACTGGAGGTCAGTTATGCTTGAATTTGTTACCTGAAGGTAAACCAATGACAAGTTAAGGTATTAAGATTTTGTGTGGCTGGAGTCATAATAAATCCAAACCAAGCCATTAAATAATAGGCAAAAGAGAGTGAGAAATAGGAATTTATAGGAAAAAGCTCCCTTCACCAAAAGTGGTATTCCTGATGAAAGCTGTGAGTTCCTGCCCCAAGATTCCCGAGGTAGAATGCTCTCTAGGACATCTCCTTCCTTATTTTGTCAAATCACCATCACACATTTTTGCTACTCGTCATTGTGTTTAAACGAAAAAGGCTTAACTCAACTTACCTGGTCCTGAAATAGCTCCGATCTAAGCTACCAACATAGAACATCTACCTTTTTAAAAAATAGCTTTTCTCACATGTACTCAATCAAGTTCATGAACAAGTAACTTTTTCTCAAAATAAATTGGTATAAAGGAAAGTCAACTATACTAGTTAGGAAGTTAATCCCTATGATTTCTCTAATCCTATAATTACAATGATTCTACATGATTGTAGGTAATTACAATCTAATCAAATCTTAAGACATAAAAGGCGAATCTCTACACTCCCCCTCAAGTTGCTGCGTACCATGCCTAACTTGCTAATACATTTTAAGAACACCTGACTAGAGATTGCTTTGGTGAGAATATCCACCATTTGATCCTTATATCGAATCTTTGACGGCTCAAACATTTTTCCTTCTAACTTCTCCTTAATGAAAAATCTGTCAACCCCAGCATGCTTCATTCGATCATGTTAAACTGTATTATAAGCAATATCCTTATTGTCACAATAGAATAGAATGGGTTGTCTAGATGGATAGCCCAAATCCTCCAAAAGGGGTTTTGGCCTTAAGGCTTCACAGAGACCAAACACCATACTTCTGAATTCAACTTCTACACTTGAGCGAGCAACAACATTTTATTTCTTGCTTTTCCACGTAACAAGGTTAGCACCTACAAATGTGAAGTATCCCAAATTTGATTTTCTGTCATCAATAGATCCAACCCAGTCAGCATTCATATACACATCTATCTCTTGATCTTTTGTATTTTTCTTGAATAATATTCCTTTCCTAGGAGCAAAACTCAAATAACTCAAAATGCGCATAACAACATTCATAAGTTGTTCTCTAAGGTTATGCATAAATTTGCTAACAATACTCGATGCATAAGCAAGATCTGGTCGTGTGTGCTAAGTACATCAGCCGCCCGACAATTCTTTAATATCTTCCTTTTTCCACAGGAACTTAGTTTGATTCAATGCATAACTTCAAACCTTCCTCTATTAGTATATTTGCTGGTTAGCATACTAACATCCCAGCTTCTTTCAATAAGTTTAATGCATATTTCCTTTAAGACAAGGAAATTCCTTTCTGAGATCTAAACACTTCAATCCTAAGAAAGTATTTCAAAGAACCAAGATCTTTCATCTCAAATTCTGCAGAAAAGTCCTCCTATAATGCCTTCCTTTCTTTTGGGTCATTTCCTCTAACTACCATATCATCCATGTATACAATGAGAGTTGTGATCTTGCGTTGTTGATTTTTTATAAATAAATGTGATCTGAATTGCCTTGTTGATATCCAAATGTGGTCATGGACTTTATGAATCTTTCGAACCATGCTCTTGGAGACTATTTTAGTCCATACAATGATTTCTTCGATTTGCACACCTTGTTACTATATCTTTGTGGTACCATACATCCTGGTAGGAGTTCCATATAAACTTCTTCAGATAATTCTCCATGCGGGAAAGTATTCTTAACATCAAATTGTTGTAGAGGTCAATCCAAGTTTGTATCTAATGACAATAACATTGGAACGGTGTTAATCTCATGTATTAGGTATACTCTTTTGCTATAAGTCTTGCTTTGAATCTTTCAATAGCACCATCTGCTTTATACTTTATAGTATAAATCCATCGACATCCTACCGGTCTCTTTCCTGTTGGGCAATCAACTAGTTCCTAAGTATCATTTTTCTGCAAAGAGTTCATTTCTTCATTCATAGCAGCTTTCCATCTTGAGTCAACTAAAGCTTCCTACAAACTATTAGGAATAGCTACAATAGATAATTGATTTACAAATGATTGATTTGATTACGAAAGGTTTTGGTTGGCCACATAATTATTCATGGGATATTTAACTTTACTAGAAAGTTCAAGTTCATAAATGGGTTTAGGAATACCTCCAGTGAGACGTTGTGGTAGTTGCTTTCTGTTTAGCTTATATGTCATCATAGGGACATCCTCGGAAGACAATTGGAGTGGTATATTAGTAAGGGGCTCTTTATTTGATGGACTTACATTTCCAAGTTCAATCACTTCTTTGTCTAGTTTAATTGATCATTCAATTGCTCTATCTTCTAAGTCTTCACTACTATCACGATCCATCAATGTACCACTGTCATCATCTTTCTTATACATTGGAAAATTACAATCTATAATGTCATAATCCAGGGTCTGAATTTCCTTCTGATACTTCCCCTGAAGTTTAGACTCTAAAGAAAAATACATTAATTCTTCATGAAAAATATCCATGGTGATAAACATTTATTTAATGGGACAATGATAACACCGACAACCATTTTTCTGTATAGCATAGCCAAGAAAAACACACCTCAAAGCTCGTAAAGACAACTTACCGTGCTTATGTTTATGTAAATGTACAAAAGCTACACATCCAAGTACATGAGGAGGTAAACTTGGGACAGTTGGGGCAATAACCGCATCGATAAGAGCTTGGAGTGGTGTTTGAAATTGATGGAACGTGAAGGAGTCTGATTAATTAAGTATGCGGCAAAAGACAAAGCTTCCCCCAGTAAAAGACAAAGGCATGTGAGCTTCGATTAATGATGCACGATCAACTTCTAACAAACGACGATTTTTTCTTTCTACTACTTTATTTTGTTGGGGTGTATTAGCATAAGTTGATTGATGAATAATTCCATATGCCTCATAATACTATTGAAGTTCGCTGTTTTGATACTCTCCTCCATTGTCACGATGAAGAACTTGAATTTGTGCATTATACTGAGTTTTAATCATTTTTGCAAACTTTTGAAATAACAAGGTAACTTCATTTTGGATTTTATTAACCACAACCAACTCACTCTAGTGCAATCATCAATAAAAGTAACGAACCAATGTGACCCACCCAAAGTAGGAACTGTAGATGGACCCCAAACATTAAAGTGGACAACCATAAAAGGGAGAGGACTTTGATTCAAGGTTAATGAAAAAGAAGTTCGGTGACTTTTTGCAAGTTCACAGGCATCACAATGGAAACTAGAAATATTGGATTTCTCAAATAAATTAGGGAATCATTTCTTAAAATAACCAAAAGATGCATGCCCTAAGCGATGATGCCATAACCAGATTTCAGATTTATTTTTCTCCCCATCTTATGAACTACTTACTGCCAACACTTGATGCAACTTATCAAAACTCTTTGATGTTAAGTCCAAGTAGTATAACTTCCCTCATCTAATACCACAACCAACCGTTTGCCTTGTGTGGACATCCTTGAAAACACAAAAATCAGGCAAAAAAATTACAACACAAGATAATGCTTTGGTTATTTGAGAAACAGACAAAAGATTATAATTTAAAGATGGCATAACCAAAACAAAATCAAGATTAAGGTTATCGATGAGTGTTAAAGATCCTTCCCTAATAATTAAGGCTTCATTCCCATTGGCAGTAGAAATAGAATTTCGTGATGTTGTTTTGAAATTTGTGACCCGTCTAGAATCAAATGTCATGTGATCTATAGCACCCGAATTAATTATCCATTTGTTATTAGAAGCAGAAGCATTGAAAGCCTTACCACAATGATTTGTAGCTGCTACCAAAGCCGAGCCCTTTTTAACGGTGTCTCCTCTTTATTTGTTTTAGCAATAGCAGTAGTTGGAATCGTCTCGGGATTTCTTTTCTAGGGTGCTCGACTGTGATCACAACTTTCTAGATATCCCACCAGTTTATAGCAACGATTTTTTGTATGTCCAGGCTGATCATAATGGGCACACTTATAGGTTGTTTTTTCAATTACTTTGATTGTCTTTGACATATTTCGTGTCACCATTGTTGTAGCCTTGGAACTTTCGGATTTGACTTACATCGTTGCACGATGAACCGATTCACGTCGAATTCATGCATAACTTTTCGGCAAGTCTGGCACAATGTCCTTGCGTAGGATGTCTCCACGAACTTGATCAAACTCATCATCTAACCCAGCAAGAAAAATATGTACCCTTAATCGTTCAATAACATCTTTGTATGCTTTCACATCATCTGGATCTTTCATCTTTACTTTGTCTCGATGATCCAATTCTGCAAGACCTCAGTTAACTCTCCATAGTATCCAGAGAGAGGCTTTCCGCTTTGTTTGACTGTGAAAGTCTTTTTATTCAAAGAGAATACTTGTAACTCATCATTTTCATCATAGAATGCTTTAGATAAAGCATTCCAAATGTCCTGAGCACAAGGCAGGCGTAAGTATCGCATAATAATTTCTGGTGACATAGACATCAACAACCATATTTTCACCTTTTGATTTCTGCATACCACTTTTCATATTCTTCCTCTGATTCCTCAGGCTGCCTCATCTTGTTGGGAATATATGAGAGTTTTTCCCTTTCAGTAATATGTATCTCCATCGTCTATGACCAAACATCATAGTTTGATTATGTGAGAATGATCCCTTCATTAAAAACACCTTCAGATTGAAGAACAATTGGAACTGATTTGGTTCCTGATGATTCAACATTTTTTTCACTCATTTTGTCAAAAAATAAATTTCAAGATTCAAAGCGATTGACTTTGATACCATCTCAAAATAGATTAGAGAGTTATGTATTTCTTATTCATTCTTTTACAGATAGTTATATTGGTACAAAGTAAAGTCAACTATACTAATTAGGAAGTTAATCCCTATGATTTCTCTAATCCTATAATTACAATGATTCTACATGATTACAGGTAATTACATCTAATCAAAGCTTAAGATATAAAAGGAGAATCTCTACACTTTTGCCTAATCTTCTTTCAGCCAACTTGATAACAAATCGTAAACATGCCTACACGTTGCTTTCCCAACATTTATGCACATGGAATGGTGTATTTTGTCTGGTAGAATAAAAGAAGAAAGAAGAAAGCGCGCGCATATCTGCAGTTACGCGGTAATGAGACAAGTGGAATTGTCAAATTTCCATTATCCCTTTCCCATATAAAGTCAAACTTTTGACGATTCAATAACTAATATCAAAAGATCATATCTCGACGTTATTAAAAAAAAAAAAAAACGGTGGACTTCAAACGACAAGTGACTTATCAGACTCAAAGTTTTTGGCTCCTTTTTTCTACCAAAACAACTGCAATCTTGGCATTTGTAATCCATTAAGTTGACCCTGCAGTAACATTTGCGTCTAATAATCGTAAGTAACGGTATAACTATTCAATTTTAGTTATTCTCTACACTAATTGTGGCAAGGGGCAGAAAGAGTCATCTGAGAAGCATGAGCGTATCAATACAAGGCCAAGGCCTTCTTCTACTTTTCTCAATAATTTTGTCGAGCTCAACGATCTCCGCAGCTGTGGATGTTATTAGGGCAACTCAAACACTCACAGACGGTGAAACTCTAGTTTCCTCAGGTGGGAACTTTGAGCTGGGTTTTTTCAGACCTGGAAATTCCCGGAAAAGATATTTGGGAATATGGTACAAGAAGATCTCAAAATTCACAGTAGTATGGGTTGCCAATGGAAATAACCCCCTCAATGATTCCTCAGGAGTTATAAAGTTCGTTGACCAAAGCAATTTTGTACTTCTTAATGGTGCTAATGACAGAGTCTGGTCAGCGAGTTCATCAGCAGCAGTAATCAATCCACTTGCACAACTTTTGGACACAGGAAATCTTGTTGTGAGAAAAGAAAATGACGAGGACCGTGAAAATTTTTTGTGGCAGAGTTTCGATTATCCGTCTGACACATTCTTGCCTGGAATGAAGTATGGCATAAACCTGCAGACTGGCCTCAATCGCGTCCTGACATCCTGGAGGAACCCTGATGATCCATCTACGGGTCAGTATATGAATAAGCTTAATCCAAATGGGCTGTCACAGTTCTATTTGTTCCGGGATTCAGTTGTGGAATTCAGGTCTGGACCATGGAATGGACTGCGATTTTCTGGTATGATAAATTTGAAACCAAATCCAATATACAAATTTGACTTCGTTTCCAATAAGGAAGAGATATATTATCAGTATGAACTCATCAATAGTTCAGTTCTTTCAAGGATGGTTTTAAGTCCTCAGGGTGGCCTGCAGAGGTTCATTTGGATCGATCGTACTCAAGAATGGAGCCTTTATTTGACCGCAAGTATGGACAACTGTGACAGGTTTGACTTATGTGGCCCAAACGGTATCTGTGACATTAACAATTCACCAGCCTGTGGATGCTTGAAATGGTTTGTGCCCAAGGCCACAGAAGAGTGGATTGCAGCTGATTGGTCAAACGGATGTGTTAGGAAGGTGCCTCTGGAATGCACTAATGGAGAAGGATTTATAAGGTACCCAGGTATTAAATTGCCAGATACACAGCAGTCTTGGAACAATGAGAAGATGAACCTTGAAGAATGTGAGAAAGTTTGCTTGAAGAATTGCTCCTGTACAGCCTATGCAAATACTGATATTAGAAATGGAGGAAGTGGCTGCATATTGTGGTTTGGTGATTTAATTGATATCAGAAAGTACAGTGAAAATGGACAAGACATTTATATAAGGTTGGCTGCTTCTGTTATGGGTATGACTTTACTCTCTGTTTCATATCCATGTTAGAATAGAGGAGTTACAATGAAAAGTTGGTTATGCATTGTGCACGCCGCAAACTGAAAAAACTTATCAACTTTCTTGTAAGATTTATCAGGTTTTGAATTTATTAAACTATCAATGGCAGATGACCATCAAAGATCCGAGGGAAAGAAACGTGTGAAAATTATTGTCGTTCCCATATCATTGGTTGGATCTTTTCTCGTGGCCCTCTGCATATTCCTGTATGTCCTCAGGAGGAAGAGGAAGCATACGAGAAGAGGTAAATGAATACCATATCCTTTTCCAATACTGAAAATGAATAATTGAACTCAAGAACAACTATCAAATTATTCTACTGTTTGTTCTTTCTCATCAATCAACAATGAAAATGAGCCCAGTTCACCTTTTAGTTCTCTAATTATTTTTCCGGCTTCAAAGCACTTTGACAAATTTATATGAAGAATGTTTGGATGCCACTCCTCACCTTGTTAACCTAGTTTGAGAAGAACATCGTAGTTATGGGATTTGATTCTGAATATTTCTTACTTCATGCAGGCACAGTGGATGATGGACCAAAGCAAGACCAGACAACCAATGAAGATTTGGAGCTGCCTTTATTTGAATTTGCCAGTATATCTGAAGCCACCAATTGCTTTTCAGTTAACAATAGAATTGGTCAGGGTGGTTTTGGACCAGTCTATAAGGTAAGGGGAAAGCATTCCAAGATGCCAAAACAAAAACAGGAAATTCCTTGCAATTAGAATCTTTCTACTGGTATAAATATGCATATTTGTCGGTACTTGATCTGCAGAGGTGAAAGAATTTTCAACTTTACATAGAAATCAGCATTTGAATTTGTTCTACTGAAGTTTAACAGACAGAGGTTTAGGAATTTACTCCACTTCCTGACAAGTACATCAAAAATTTATTTTAGGGTATACTAAAAGATGGACAGGTAATAGCTGTCAAGCGGCTTTCTAAAAGGTCAAGACAGGGCGCTGATCAATTCAAGAATGAAGTCACTTGCATTGCCAAGCTTCAGCATCGCAATCTTGTGAAGCTTCTAGGCTGCTGTATCGAACATGAGGAAAGGATTCTGATATATGAATACATGCCCAACAAAAGCTTAGACTACTTTATCTTTGGTTTGTATTGCGAAAGGCATTTGATTTTGAGTAAAGTTGATTTGGTTTTTTTGTTCTGATAACTAAAAAATTGTGGCACCAAATGCAGTTCACAATTTAACAAATGCACCCTTGATGATGAAAAACGTGAATCATTACCATCTTTCATAGTATCCCCTTGACATTCACCATTGATGGTTTGCTTGGACATAACATGATGCAGACAAAGGAAGAAGCATGGTGCTGGACTGGTCTAAGCGCTTCCATATCATGAATGGAATAGCTAGGGGACTTCTCTACCTCCATCATGATTCAAGACTTAGAATCATACATAGAGACTTAAAAGCAAGCAACATTTTACTGGATTACCAAATGAATCCGAAAATTTCAGACTTTGGCATGGCTAAGAGTTTTGGAGGGGATGAAACCAGCGCAAACACAAGCAGAATTGTCGGAACGTAGTAAGTACCTTTTTGAATGATGAATACTGTCAATTTGGAATTTCGTAAACTTGTGACAATATTTTATGATTTTGTTTCAGTGGTTACATGTCTCCAGAATATGCAATTGATGGTCTATTCTCGGTGAAATCAGATGTGTTTAGTTTTGGTGTTTTGGTGTTGGAGATATTGAGTGGAAGGAAGAATAGGCGATTCAGTCATATAGACCACAAGTTCAACCTTCTTGGACATGTAAGCATTATCCTTTCCTTGTCATTTGCATTCTAAACTAGATAAAAGCTTTGGCGACTGTTGTTTAAATAAGCCGCAGGCGTGGATGCTGCATAGAGAGGACAGATGCTGGGAGCTAGTTGACGAATCTTTCAAGGGCTCATGTATCGAGTTTGAGGTTCTACGAGCAATCCGTGTAGGCCTCTTGTGCGTGCAGCAAAGTCCTGAAGATCGACCCAACATGTCGACTGTGGTTCTTATGTTGAGCACCGACATCGCGATGCCTCAGCCTAAAGAGCCAGGCTTTTTTGCTGAAAGAGATCTCTTGGATGCGGATTCTTCTTCGAGCAAACATGAAACCTCTTCCACCAATGAGTTAACACTTACTATGCTAGAGGCCCGGTAGAGTTGGTCGCAGCTTCGGAGGTGTCAGTTGTACTTAATTCTTTCTTCTTACTGAACCTAAACCAAGATTGCTATTTGGTTACTCCATCAACAAACTCTTTTCTAACTTAATGTAATGCTTTGTTAGTTTAATTACTGATTTATAACTCAAGTAAATGAAAATAATCACTAATCTCTGTTTTTCTTTAAATAAAAATGAAAATTGTTGGTGGAGCAAACTATTTTTCAGCACTGTTCTCGCTTACTATATAAACAATGTTTTGGTAAACGAAAAAGGTGTAAACGCACTTCTTATCATCTTCTTTTTGGCAATTTGGTTATTCTTATTACCCCGCTGCGTAACCATGACATTAGTAGTTTGACTACTTTTTGAGGACATACGTTTTTTCATCTTTTATGTTAAGTCAGTCGCACGTGTTCTGAAAGGGCTGTTCGGATCTGCAACACATTGTCATAACTTTTACTACAAGTTAAGTTTGCGAGTTTTGCACGCGAAATATCATTTCATTTGATTATCTACCCAGGGCTTTGAACAAGTTTGATATTAATTTGAAAATGGAGACTATATAGGATTTAGTGACGTGAGAACTAGGTTTTTCAATTGAATCAAAACGCCTAAAGTTAAATATGTGGACTTAAATGGGAACAAAATGCCTAAAGTTAGATTTTATGGCTTGAAATTGCATCAAAATAGCTAGAATTGGATCTTAAGGGCTAAAATTACAACAAAATGCGTAGAGTCGGATCTTATGGCTTGAAATTGGATTAAAATACCTAAAGTTAGTCCTTAGGATTCAAAAATACAATCTGTGAATAAATGACAAAGAGTTTATGGTTTTTTCTATAACTTGAGATTATAAAATAAAGCATATGATTAAATACTTTGGAGTTCATTATTTAAATATAATGCTTAAAATGAATTATAAGACCTACTTAAGGTTTTATGATGAGACTTAAGACAAGAAAAATGAATTAAAAAACTAAATATATGCCCAGGGTTAATGAGAGAGCTGGTCCTTTGAATGAGCATTTACTTGATTTGAAAATAGATACAGACCTAGGATTGATTTAATTTGACATAGATGAAGGTCTAAGGTTTAGTGATTTGGGATCTACGACATGAACATATTTTAACTTGGATTTATTTGCTATACTTTAATCAAGTGAGCATTTGGCTTTCCTTTTTCTTGGCAACAAAATATTTCCATTTTTTCAAATGGAGAAACAAAATATGAAAAAGGAAAAGGTTGTTTTATGATTATTGCAAGTTTTTAGTAAATGTTGAGTGTTTTAGAACTTAGCACATAAACTAATAATTTTTAAAAATAAATATTTGGGCTTGAACTATTAAGAGCTAAATTCTAAGATAAGGTTCTAGCATAGACAAGGGAACTTTTCTTGAATTGTTCTTTCTAGATCTTTAGCCTAGTAGTGACATACCATGGACATATAATTGTCACTCAAAATTGTTTTTCCTTAGATGAGACACGAGAGGGATTGAATTGTATGCTTATACTTTTATCCTATTTGAAAAATTATGTAATGAATTAACAATTCTAATGAATAGTATTCTTGACATTTTTTATGATGTCCTAAATAGGATGATGGCATTGAGATGGACTTTGGATTTTAAGAAAGCAATGGAGTCTTCACATCTCCTTATTAAGGAAAGATGGAAAAAAAATTAAAAAAAAAATTCTATAAGGTCTTAACATTAGAATGAAAGTTTAGGGGCCGTTCACATATTAGGAAGGTGTTAGGCACCCTACCCTGACTATCTAAACGGTTAACTAGATCTCTAAATGATTTTTTAAATTTTGGGAATTTGAATTGAAATAATTTTGGATGAGTTCAAAAAGCATAATGAAAAAGAGAACATATAATTAAATTTCGATAATTTATATTTCTATATAAGAATTTTAAAAAAAAGGGCAAATTGCCAATAATGGATTAAAGGACTTGAAGTTAAGGAAACACTTAGAGTTGGATTATAGATTTTATATATATGGATAAAATGTCTAGAATAACTCTTAAGGATTAATAATAAGGATATAATTCCTAGAATGAATCATATAACTTAAAATTAAGTAAGAAATAACTAGAGTTAGGTTTTAGGTATTAGAAATAGAGGTAAAGTGCCTATTTTTTGCAAGAGCTTAAAGTGATGATAAAATTCCTATAATGGATCTTAGGGATTCAACAAGTTTTAGATTTTGATTTAAAAAGAGGGAATATCTAGGGTCTATTAACTTAATACCTAAGGTTTATAATGTTTATGATTTTATTTTTGATCATTTAAATTACAATTTAGGCTTGAATTTGATTTTTCCTAAATGAATTGGACATTTTGTCTTATTCATTTACCCTCATTTATGAAAACTATTTTATTTTTTGAATTATGGTCTCTCATTTTTCTTCTTTTTTTCCATTTAAGTCAAGCATTTCACATTTTGCATATCAAGTAAACAAAAGAAAAAGAAAGAAAGAAAGAAAGAAATTTTTAAGATTAATTTAAGTTTGAATTTTCTTAGGTTTGACCATTTTGAATTGAACCTAGTACCCAATTAATTTTAAAATTATTTTTTGATTATGGACCTCCTCAATCAAGGCATAAACAAAATTTTCTTATGAAGCATCTATAAAATAAGTGAGATCAAGTGACTAGACCAAAACAAGATTAAAAAGATAATTAAAAATAACACATTATTCACATTATAATAAGGATAAGAGAGCTAAAGTGACAGATTTAAAGTTCAGTGACCACTTTAAATCAGTTTTGCTTCATCAATATTTTTTCTTTCTTTGATGATGTTCGATTCCCACTTTTTAATTTTTAAGCTCTAATTTTTATTGGCTTCTACTACAAAGAAAAAAAAGTGAAAAATAATTGAAACAAAATAAATATAGAAGAAATGATTGCTAAATTTGACAATATAAATAAGAAAAAAGACTTATCTTGATTGTTGATACTGGAAGTTTGGAAAACGTCTTGCTATTCTTATTCTTTTGTTGAAGTTGTAGTAACCCTATGAAAGTTCACGAGCAACTTATTCTTATCTAATTTGTTAACTCTCACTATCACCTTAACCTATTCATTAAGTATTAAAGGGTTAAGATGTAGAGATAGTTGAGCTTTGATGATCATATTATTGCTTCAAGATCATTTAGATGTTGTATCTCCTTCTATTTCACAAACTCAATAGATTCATTACTACTATTGGGCTCCCTAAAAAAAATTCCATTATAGTGACTTTGTTTTGTACATATTAGATTTAAGTGGCTATACACTACAACAAAATAAGGAGGTTTTAGATGCTTATGCCTAGATGCATCTAATAAATGTCTTAAATAATCTAAGAATTAGTGGAGTTTTTATACATTTATTTAAGACGACAAAATTTGTCTGAAAAATATAATTAAAAAGAGCCTAAAACTTTTAAAATTTTTAATCAATGGGACAAGAATTGACACCTTTTATAATTTGTAGCAAGTATGCATCCAGGAATAACCTTGGTCCTATGACCTTCTATGTCGTATTTTTTTATATTTTTACAAAAAATTATTTTTATTAAATAAACTTGTTATCATGGTAACAAGTTACGCCCTACTTTGCTCTGCACCGATTCTCTTCATAAAAATTCTTAAATCTTAAAATTCTCGAGAAGGAGCAACTCAAAGAATAATAAGTTAACATAGAAAATAACTTGCCTTCAATTCACCTTCAAAACCAAACACTTTGCTTCTTATTTCTCTTCTAACCGAAATTAATTATCATATCACTTGTGTGGTCCCATATATTTTATAGTATGAAATGCAAACCAAACGGGTATAATACATGGTAGTAGGTAGGTCCTAGCTGCCGCTGTCAATAGTATATCAATAAGTCTTTTTACAATACATCTCTCTGTATTAGCTATATGTAACTTGCTGCTCTCTCTCTTCTAACACTCATAGGGTATCATATCATAAGAATCTACCTCATAGCTCTTAAGTTTATTTGTGCCTTTGAACTCGGTCCTTATGTTTTGGTTCAGTTCTTAGTAGTTTCCAACGAGTCATCACTCCTCAAATTCATGAATCATTAGGGTTTGAAATTGATCCAAACAGCTTCTAAAATGTCATGCTTGTAGATTATAAAAGAAAATGTCTGTGAAGAGGCTGAAAGAGCATCACACGGGGGCGACTGAGACGATCACCACTCTCAGAGAACGCTTAAAGTAGAAATGTGTTCTCTTGCTCGACACCCATGGTGTCTAATTTTTCTGATTCCTTTGTTTTTGTTTTATCTGTTTCACCTTTATTTCTCAAATGTAAGTGGATAGATCTAATCAGAAAGTTTTGACAGTTGTCGAATATGTGAGGTCGTAAGGGAGGACTCCGGTGAGCTTCGATCCTACCGATCTGGTCTGTTGTCGGACTCTTCAAGGACATATTGGAAGGGTGGTGTTTATCCAACTCTATTTTCTTTTAGCTTCAATTGAAAGCTATAGTTGTCTTAATAGGTTTTGTTGTATTCTTGCTCGTTGTCACATCATAAGTGATATGAATGAAATTGTTTTCGATTTAGAGATGTTATGAATGCTCTAAGGGAGAAGAGATTCCTTGCCATGAAAATCATAGCTGTCTTAATAGGTTTTGTTGTATTCTTGCTTGTTATCACATCATAAGTGATATGAATGAAATTATTTTCGATTTAGAGATGTTATAAATGCTCTTAGGGACAAGAGATTCCTTGCTATGGAAATCACACATAAGTTTCTACTATCTGATATCTTCCTAATCCTTTTTTCTCTTTTACGTTGCCAATAAAAGGATTTGGTTACTAGAAGCAAGGTGTTTGGTCTGGAAGGTCAATAGAGGATTGGGGACTTCCATGTATGTTCAGTCTTTAAGAGGTGATCCTTTCAGGGTGAGTTTTATGTTGCCACAGATTCTTGATTTTCTTATTGTAATGTTAAGATTTTGGAAAGTGTGTTAATGAAAACTTCATGTTGTGTGTATTTTACCAAGTGGTACTAATATTCCCCTCTCTCATAAACATCAGCTTGTTGCAGGACATTCATAGCTGAGTCCACTGTACACTCTTTCTTGTATGTTTTGTCATTTCGTCTCTAACAATATTTAGAAGCATATTCTAGAAACTAAATCATTCCTAGTGTTTTAAGGAAGATTTAGTTATCAACGAAAGTCCATTCCATTCAAGGAGTACCTTCTATTGGTTACATAGGTTTTTGAGAATTCGTTAATACAGAAAGCTAAAGCCTCTATTATTTATTTTCTTTCCTTACAACTAGGAATTCAACTTGAGCGTCTTGGCAGCTTATATGCGTCCCAGCTCAAAGTCCAAAATAGTTAATTTACATTTGTTCTTAATTTCCTTTATTCGTTTCTATGATACTTTCCCCAGAAATGTCAACATAGAATTCCTTGAAGGCAAAGTTGTCAACGGATACTCAAGGTGAACAAAGTCAGATGTGCTTAATGAAGGTTGGCTTTATTACGTGAGGAAAGGACAGGCTCGAAGCCCGAAACTTCCCCATTTTGATTAGATAGGGTTTCTCTCCGCGATTGATTCTCAAATCATCTCTGGTTTTTCTATTGATTTTCTATATATTAGTTCTGTTATCTTTCTTGGGTTTAACTTTGTGATTATAGAAATTTGGTTGCATACATTTCTAAGTTAGCAGCATATATAGTCAGATGGTTTTCATATTTTTCTAAAGAACTATCCATTTTCCTTTTTTTGTTTAAATTTCCTTCAAATTGCAATAGTAAAGATTTCTGTTCACTCACAGGACATTGAGGTCATACCCCATATCTACCAAACGGACTATTCTTGACAACATTGATAAACCTGAATGGGCTGTAGATGTGAGTTTCTTTAATAAGTTTGATGCAATGCATGATAACATTTTAAATTCACATTGTTATCCTAGCGTTATTTGAGAAGAAAGTAATTTGACTTATTGATAGGATGATGTGTTTGACAACCATGATACGTGTGAGTGTTTATATTTTATACTCCATTTTGTCTGACTATGCTACTAAGACAAGAAAGTTTCTTGTATTTCTCCTTATTCTCCATCCTTTTGGTACTCTATACCTTTTTCGTTGCTTAAACATAGATTGCAGGGTATACCAAAAATTGAACCAAATGGTGACTTGCAACATGTTGTGGAGGTAAAAGTTCCTCCAGCAATGTCGTACATCTGAATTGATATGTAACAATGTCAGCTTTTTCATAGTTTTCTTTTAATCCGTTCTGAAAGTCCTTTGCTGAAGTTGTATTTTTATTCCAAATTAAAACTCAAGATCAAATCAAGAGAATGCAAGAAACTTGTCAATTAAGTTGTCTTCTTCATCATTGCAACTTTTTAAGGTAGATCACTTATTGATATGTTTGTCATCCATTTAGATAAGGGTGAGGCTTTATGGTAAGATCCATTTATAAAGATAGTAACTGGTGACTTTTTCTGATAATCATAAAACATTTATTTGCATTTGTGCTATAGGCATTCAAATCTTAGGCTAGTTATTAAAGCAAATTGTGACTTAAATTGAACATTAGCAACAGTTTTCTTATTTCTTCTACTATGTTATGCATTATTTTTCATATTATGGTTGCTCTTTCTAGATAGCAACGAAAGTTTTGGATGAGAAAAATAGTCTGTTATGATTGTTCCATAGGATCATCCTTTTAATAAATATTAGGGGTGTAATATTAACACCTAATACAGGGATGAATCACATAGGTTATGGTTTCAACAAAGAACCATATCAGATTCATAAACTAACTCTACAACAGAATGCAAGTACATGGGTTGAAGAGGTTAAGCTGCTAAACATATTGAACTATTAGTGGAAGCGTGGGTAATCTTTGTAATAAAATTGCATGAACTATATCTACAAATGCATGTAATATAACGTATGTAGCAATAGATACATATAATTCGTCTTCCTTTTCAACTTATTTTCTTGAAAAAAAACCCATATCGTAAAAGATAATCAGAAGAATAATGGCCAACCTGTTGTTATTAAAGTGTGAAGTAGGTTATTGAAAGGCACAATCTACAGTCAAAGAACCTTGATAAGTTTGTTCATCCATCTCTTGAACTGCAGGTAATATGTTTCTCCCTGTGAATTTCTGTTTGCTTTTATGAGCTAGCTATTTTTAAGGTGATTTTTGTTGTTCTTGCTATATTGTAGCTTATAATGATCCTTAGTCTAATTACTTCTCTCTTTCTAATTACTTTTGTCTTAGAGTGTGACAGAGACAATGCCTGAGGGCAATATATACAGAGGTGATGCTGAATTTGGAGGTTGTCATAATCACGTTTACTATCACAATGCACTCTTCCTGAGCTATGGTTTGCTAGTAACGTAATGATTATAGAATGGATATGTATTCTTTTATTTTTCCTGAACATTAGAGAATTTGGACCACCCAATTGGTTGATAAACTTTTCTTGGTGTATTTGATGAGGCATTTTGATGGTTCAACTATCACCAATTGGTGATACTGAATTACTTTCAAATTCTAATGATTTTAGGTTTACGGCATGTTAATGGCAAGGTCAACATTTGAAGGCATGAAATTAGCTGACAAAAATAAGTGCCCTTTTGTTCTTACTAGAGCTGGATTTATTAGTAGTCAAAGATATGCTGCAACATAGACAGGAGATAACCTCTCAAACTGGGAACATTTACACATGTCTGCAGTTGATAGTCCCCCAAACTTTAGAGTATCTCTCAGCAACCTTCATGAGGAGCCTTAGGTAGGAGGTTCAGTGGATTCACACATGAGGGAGGCATGCAACAACACTAAGGAAAACGTGGGTTAGTGGGATCGGACTTGGTGTGAATTTCGGTAAAGTCTCGGACCTCGTAGAGATTGGCTCGACCTAGGTTAAGGACTTGATGGACAAAGGACTTATCACATGCTCAGATGGACAGACGACTAACGGACTTGTTGTGAGAAGCGTTGGCTTAGGCTAGTGTGCTATGGGAGCTTCGGCAAGATCACATTGCATCATCAACAGATAGAGATCATGGGGAGATCTTGGATAATGTGGTGATGACAAAGAGTTAGAGTTATAATGGGATTCAACATTTGAAGATAGTAGAGATCTTCACGGATAAGAATGCTAGTTTCCTAGTTGAATGTAAACTCTATCTTTCTCTTATCTTGTAGATTCTATCTTATCAATTAGAGTCCTATTTAGATGGAGGTGTCATCTAATTGTTCCATGTGATGTAATCTGGTAGAGATAGACGTGATCTTAACATGATCTTAGGTAGTTTAGTTTGAGTGGGATTAGGTAGTTCAGATTGTGTGGGATTCTAAATTTAACTTGACTTCCAAGTCAGGATGCTTATATATAGCTCATTCAAGCTTTGCTCTTAACTCAATTCGGAGAGAGAGCATTCCTTGTATTCTTTTAAGGGAAAGTAATATAAAGGTTGTTTAAGCCGTATCTCTGTGAGTTCAAGTTGTCTTTACTTTCTTATTGCTTTCGTAGCATTGTTGCTTCGAGTGTGCGAGGTAAACACTACAAGGGTTGTTGAGGGCTGAGTCTTGCTTAGGCAGACCTAAGTGAGACTGCTGTGCAAAGGGTGTTGGCAATAGACTTCGGTGAAAGTTTGAGTCCCAAGGTGACCTTTGTATCAACTAAAGCTGGATTTGTTGGTAGTCAAATAAATACTGCAATATAGACAGGAGATAACCTCTCAAACTGGGAACATTTACACATGTCTATGGCTATGGTACTTCAACTAGTATGTAAATTTTACTCTTTTAACTCTAGTTTTTATTTTTTTGAAGTGATCCAAATGAAGTCAAAATTTTAGGAAGTATATACTTCCTTTTACCCTTTTTTTGTTGTTTTGCCTTCTACAACTAGGGCTTATGATGCCATTCTCAATAATAAGTTTGTTGATGGTTTCTTGTGTTCCCGACTATAAGTGGTTATAGGAATGATGGAAGGTTGAGATTTGTAAATTAAGGAATGATGGAGGGTTGAGATTTGTAAAGTAAGTAAAGGACCTAGGTTTTACTTGGGGATGTTATGAGTGTGCCTCCTGTAAATTTAAAGTCTTTGCACACTTTTGTAGATTTAAAGTCTTTGTTGTAATTATTACAATGGTTAATTCATTTGTTTTATAGTTATTTTCAACTATTACTTTCTGCTCCTTTGTTAAATTCTCTAGAACGAATTTATTTTAGCTAATTTGTGCTATTGTATACATATAAATATATGTAATATATATAATATTTATTAACAAAAGTGTTAATTTATTATAATAATATGCAAATACATATTTTAAATTAATTTGTAAAATTTATTATTATAATATGCATGTGAGTGATCTTAAAAAAGATGCACAAAGCAAATTGTAAGTTTATTTTTTATTAAAAAATGGTGGAAGTTTTTCGACGTAAAAAACTGTCAAAAAGTGAAATATTGATAGAGAAAAGTATCTAAAAGTTTACACTAAGCATCTAAAATAACATTTATGTGTCTAGGAAAATTGTCGAAAATGTATGTTTTCGATAGTTTTCTTAGACACATAAATGTTATTTTAGACGCTTTGTGTGAACTTTTAGATGTATGTTTTCAACGCATCTATGTGTAAATAGATTTTGGACGCCTAGATGCATAAAAAAATCTATGTTTTTTGGACGTATCTATGTGTCTAAGAAAATCATCGAAAATAATTTTTGTGACACTTTTTTTTACGCTTTATAAAACATCTAAATTTATTTTTAAAATACAAAAAAGTGTCTAAAAACTCCACTTTTTATGTCGTTAAACTCTATATTTTGTTGTAGTGATAGAATGAGTGTTGGGACCTCGCCCTTACGAGTTACGTGCCTGACATCCTAAGTGACATCTGGACGCGCATCTCACAAAGGTGGCGTGCCCACACTAGCCAATCCTCAAAAGAACTCACTTTACCTATTTCCAGACACATTTGTGGAAAAACTCAGCGTAGAATTTCAATTTGACCTCTTCAGAACATTTTGTCCCATGACTAGTATTTATAGCCTAAGTCTCTAACTGCTTCTTGATCCTTAATAACCACTTCTTGTTGAAAACTGATATTTAGTTGAGTTCTGTAACTAACTCCAACTAAGTAACTGTCCAACGTACTAGCGTAACTTCTTCTTCGTATCTTCTGTGTTTCACGCTTTGTCTGCGTTTTGCTTGCGTCTGTGTTTTGCTTGCGTCTGTGTTTTCCTTATGTCTATGTTTTCCTTGCGTCTGTGTTATGACGTCATCACAGATGATGCGTCTTTACCTTGCGTTTGTGTTTTCCTTGCGTCTATGTTATGACATCATCACAGACGATGCATCTTTACCTTGCGTCTTTACCTTGCGTTTGTGTTTTCCTTGCATCTGTGTTATGATGTCATCACAGATGATGTGTTTTCCTTGCGTCTACATTTTCACGTCATCATAGACAATGTTCCTTTACCTTGCGCCTGTGTTTCCCTTGCATTTGTGTTATGTCATCATCAAAGACGATGCATCTTTACCTTTCTACCCTAACTTCCAATCCAAAGTTCCAAAAATTTCATACTATATATCGTTGGAAAGCTAAGAGGATGAACTACGACTTCCATGAAGACAAATTTATCCAAATAAGCCTAGATTAATACGGATCTTCCCCTGAAGTCAATATACAAATTTTATCCCTATAGATGCTTGAAAATGCCATGCGGAGGCTTTAAAGAAAAATCATGAGCAAAACATACATATATTTCCTTAATCTTCAAAACAAATAAGAGTTTTACAAAGCATTAGTGGGCATTTCGAGCCCTCTTGCATCATAATTCAAAATACAGAGTTTATAAAAACTAAAATTGCTCAAAATGCGACTAAAGCATTAGTTTACATGATCTAACTTCAAAACAATCAAAACAAAATATGCAGATTGGAGTGATGCCTTGACTCTTAACTTAATGAATCTCTTTGCTTATCACTTGAATGGGAGGAGGAGAATGGGGGTGAGCTTAAAACTCGTAGGTAACAATTTTATAATAAAAAGATAAGCAAAAACTTTTGAAACCATTTTACTTGCCATAGAAAATTTTCATCGAGTCTATAAAACACATGTTTCTCAAAATTTTTGTCTTGTTAAGTAATCAAAATCACAAACAACACACTTTATGCATTTTTCAACTTATTCGCAAATCATAAACACATAAGCACATCAGAATGGTTTGGGTAAGTCCAAAACATGACGCACTACACATTTCCATATAATGGTCCTGTGTAGTCGTAAACTTGAGGTAGTCCTTGAAAGTGCTCCGTGCCACTAGCAAGCAAGCAGGAGAAGCCTATACTTGGGTCAACGTGCACGTGATGATTCTTGAGAGACTACTACAAACCCACATAGCACATTTATTTCAAAATCTTGTAAACTTGTTGCCCAAAATGGCACATTTTCTTGAAAAATTGCATTTTCATATACTTGCTATATTTATCGTGAAAATCCATTCTTGGAAACATGATTTCATAAACATGTATCTTTTCCAAAAAGAATCATTTTCAAAGTTTTTTCATAAATCAATAACCCAATTCATGTAGCAAACATATAACAATCTCACAATTCAACCAAGAGCAAATAATGCAACATCTATAATGCAATTGAAACCATTTAGCTTTCTTAATTCAAAGAAAAACAATGAATGGCTTATTTACTCTATTATAAAGATGTACCCACCTGAAATCTTTGTTTAGGTGTTGGCTTAAGGATGTCTTTCCTCTCGCTCCCCTTGCCTCTCTTGAACCCCTCTTTGATTTCCTTCATAAAGGACAAAATTTCCATTCAATAGGAATTTAAATTTGAGAACCCATAAAGCACATTCACTAAAATTGATCCTAGAATTCCTAAACCCATACATTTCTTAAGCTTTATAAACAAAAACCCTTTCAAAATCCAAAAGGTTTTAAAATCAACTTACCTTGAATCTTCACCCAACAATGATTTTTTTTTTGGCTCTAAGGAAAGCTCTTCCCTTCCTCTTTCTTTTTCCCTTCTTAGATAACCTTAAACTCTCTCTTTAACACTAAGAAAAGATGTAACCTAGTCCAAAACTCTATTCTTTCTCAACTTTATTGAAACATCTCTTCTTCTTTCTCTCTTTTTCTTCTTCTTTCCTTCATTTATGTTTTTGGTCTTCTAATTTACAAGACAACATTTTCCTCTTCCCATTCTACCCTTAATGGGTGAGAGAAGTCCACCTTAATGCCTTAGTGCTTCTAACCTTAAATAATCCACCCAAAATACCCCCATAAAAAAATTAACTCCCAAAAATTCACTTATCCAAACCTCATAATTGTTTAAATCATGCTTAACTAAAAGAAAAACATTTAGGGGCCAACAATGAGGCCAAGCACGTAGTCATCATTTAGTGGCCCTTGTGTGGCTAATCTTCTACACTTGATCAATAAATTGAAAAATATGATGAATTAAATCATGTGAGTGGATTTATTTTCATTGTTCAATTTATATATTATCAATTATTTTTCTATGTTCATCTTTTATGATTGTATTGATTAATTACTAACAAGGACTTTTATTTTATTTTTATTATTATCCATTCCTATATTAGATATTAAATTCATAATTATTTAATCACTTTAATCTATAAAGCAACCAAGGTTTAATAAATTGTTATTGGTCAGGATCTTTAAATCTTAACAAGGAAAATTGGTCAAATTAAATGCAACCTTATAGACTTTATGTTATTCTATTTTGTCAATATTTCTAATTCTTAAATCTAATTCTTAACTCAATAAAAAATTTAAGCATATGTTCTAGCATTGTTCAATAATTAAGGTTAATTGGATAGAAGCTTCTTTCTAATTAATTATGATAAAGAAGGGAAAGGAATTAATTTTTAAGGTAAGTATTTGAAGTATAAATTGATTTACTCATATTGGTGATCAATAAACAATTCTTATGATGGATGTGGACTAGAACAATATTTATTTTCTATTAATTTCTTCATAGCAACTTGCATTGTTTCTTATATCTTTTTGTATTATTTCATTGCAGTCAAAATTACCTTATTTAGTCTTATTTGTAAAAGCACAAAACTAGACTAAACACTCTTTATATGAATGACCTTTGTACCTACCACAATATAGTTGTTAAAAGTAAGGTATTATTTGTTTTAGTCCACATGATGTAGCACTTCGGTGCACATGACGTAGCACTAACCTTCTCCTACTATTACTAGTAAATTAATAAAATATTTTTATTGGATTTTAACGTGAAACCATGCTTGAATAGATGGAAAAGCCACAAGAAGTGAAAAAAAGCAAGTTATAAAGAAAAAAATTAGATATGAGAAACATCTAGATAAAAAATCATCATACCATTATATTTATATTTATGATTTTGTAAATTCAAAAAGTTTATAAACTAGACTGTTGAAATTTACTAAGTTAATGAAATACTCTCTTTTGAGTTATAATTACCTATTTTCAAGTTGATTAGTCGATACAAAGATTTATGAAGGCCTATCTTTAGTACCTTATACAATTTTTAATATTAATATTATGATTCATTCATATATAGGTTCTCTCAAATCATATACATGCAAATTATAATATGTTCTAATTGTTAGCTTTAGTTAAATCAGCTTTAAAAAATAAAAAATTTCTTAGAAATAAAATTTTTATGAGTAAATGAAATCAATGCTTAATAAAGATAACAGTATGGTGTTACTTATCTAGATATAGAAAATATTGAGCCACACATTATATTTAAACCAAAAAACACAAACAATAGATTAAAAGGAATAAAAAGAGAAAGTATCTCAGATATGATCTTGATATTCCAATATAATTTCAGCTGTTAGGATGATTTTCAATTTCCTTCTTAAAAATGACTACTAGGCATCATTCTAAATTTTTTTCTCTCCATTGACAGTTAACCATAATTCAAAAAATTAAACAATGAAAAAATTTTAATTTATGTTTCCATGTTTTTAAATATTTTTATATATTTTTTATAGCAAACATGGTTTAAGACATGGTCATTTTTTTCCATGTAATTTACTATTTATCGTATGGGAGGATCATGGGCTTTAATATACTTGTCTTATAGGTTGTGTTTGTTTTACTATTTCTTGTTATATAGAGGCACAAGGTCTGATATATTTGTCTTTTAGGCTATGTTTTTTTTCACTTTTTCTTTAATTGAATTTATGGGAAAGATACAGTCACTAACACACTCATGTCTTAAGTCATTTTCCATTGCTTCTTTAACATTATGTAGCATGACCTCTCATCCACCCTTATATATAGTCGTACCTTTACAATTAAATTTAAGAAAGAAACACGAGTTGAACAAATCTAAATGCCAAGTCATGTTCAACCCCTTTATTTTCTCTTCTTCATTATAAGATGGACACATACTGCAACATACCTATATCTAAGACCTCAATTATATAAAATATAACATTAAATCGTTAAATCAATATGTACACATGAAAACATATACAAACACTCAATAAGACATATGCATTTTATGGTACGTCAATTTTCAAATATGAGGAGATTGCTAAACCAAACAAATTTCTAACTCACACTTTGTTGATAACAAAGGATATTGCTATGAATTATTTTTATCTTTTATGGTATTAGTCATCTAAGTTGTCAAAGAATAAAATTATAAATAAGAATCAGGGCAAGGTGACCTACTGAGACAAAGAATGCGTTATTAATAAATTTGATCAAAGTGGATCATATAGGAACAAAAAAAATCAAAATAAAGCCTTCATGTTAAATGTATACGCTTCATGTTGATTCTAGAGACGAAAAAGTGTTAAGTCAGGTAGACTTTACGATGTCTTAATTTTGATGACAAACTAATAATAATAATGACAGAAATAAATGAACATTTTAACAAGTGTGTTAAGTGTGCAGAAAAAGACAGACGAACTGCAAACCAGACGAAGCGCACAGATGAAATGCAAAACTAGACGAAGTGCACAGACGAAATGCAAATCAGACGAAGTGCACAGACGAAATGCAAACCAGACGAAGTGCACAGACGAAATGCAAACCAGACGAAGTGCACAGACGAA
>JAOSBN010000005.1:26375024-26390989 GCA_027563595.1 Erythroxylum suave
TAGGTAGACTTTACGATGTCTTAATTTTGATGACAAACTAGTAATAATAATGTTAGAAACAAATGAACGTTTTAACATGTGTGTTAAGTGTGCAGAAAAAGACAGACCAAACGCAAATCAGACGAAGTGCACAGATGAAATGAAAACTAGACGAAGTGCACAGACGAAATGCAAATCAGACAAAGTGCACAGACAAAATGCAAGCTAGACGAAGTGTACAGACGAAATGCAAACTAGACAAAGTGCACAGACGAAATGCAAACCAGACGAAGTGCACAGAAGAAATGCAAACCAGACGAAGTGCACAGACGAAATGCAAACCAGACGAAGTGCACAGACGAAATGCAAATCAGACGAAGTGCACAGGAGAAATGCAAACCAAACAAAGTGCACAGACGAAATGAAAACCAGATGAAGTGCACAGACGAAATGCAAACCAGACGAAGAACAAAACAAAGACAAAGTGTAAAGTTCAAAAGAATGACAAGACAAAGACGATACTAAGAAGAAGTTACATCGACGGTTACTTAGTTGAAGTTAGTTACAGAGCTCAACTAACTAACGGTTGTCAAGATTCAAGAAGCGGTTGTCAAGATTGAAAGAAACAGTTAAAGACCGAGACTATAAATATCAGTCGCAGTTGAAGATATCAAGTCTGATGATTACAAAAGTCTTACAAGCCTGACAACTATTCGAAGAAAGCTTTTGATCATTGAGCGTACTAGTGTTTACTGAAAAATTCAGTAGTGAGATTACTTGAGAGCTACTTTATTGTAACAAAGCTCACAACATCTTTCTAGTTAGAGAGAGAAAACATTGAGAGCCTGAAGAGGCTAAGTCATCGAAAGAATACTTTGTGTTTGAGAGCCTGAAGAGGCTAAGTCATCAAAAGAATACTTTGTGGGAGAGACCTGAAGAGGCTCTAGAAAAGAAAGAATACTTGTATCTTTGAGAAGTATAGTGGAACACTCAAACGAACTCTGAGGACTGGACGTAGCCCACGGTTTGGGGTGAACTAGTATAAAATCGCAACGTCTATACTCTTAACCTTTTTACTTTAGTTTACTTTTTATTGTTAAACTTGACTATAGAAGTAATTTGCGATTTGATACAATCACAAGTTTCATATAAACTTTACGATAATCTTTTAACAAGTTCAAGAAGTTCTTATTATTTCTTTATATTTGTATTTACGAAAAGGATACAACAATTCAACCCCCCCCCCCCCTTCTTGTGTATCTAATTTATCATATACAAGTATTTTATTGACGTGTGATTTACTTCAATAAGTCAGAAAACTAAGAATAAGAAAGATTCAAGTAATTCCAATATGAAAAATCATTGGAATTTTCTTTTTAATATTATATTAGTTATTTAATTATTATAATTGCTAAAGTTGCGTAAACATGTCATATTTTCTAGAAAATATCTATTTTATTTCTAAAAAGGTAGAAAACTACCTTAAAATTTCTTAGTACAATGAATGATTCAACAAATTTATAAAGCCATATATGGCTCTTCTTAAGCATGTATTTCCTATCTGTCCAAGCCTTGTTTACTATGTCCCTAAAAATTATCCGTAGCTTATTTTGGCCAGTTCTATTTTTTAGTTGATGCATAATCTATCATTGTTGTATTTTTCTATTAGTTGTTGGATAATGAAGACAATTCCCTTCTTAAATCACCTTACTCCTTAACATTCTTGATTGGAATTCTTTAAACATTCCATGTTCTCCTCTTTGATTTGTATTGGGAATCTTCTTCAATTATTTATGGATGGCAGCTTTGAGGAGGATCTTTTGAAGCCGATGAGTTTCTATTTCTTTCTTTATATGTATTAGATTGATTGAAATCTTATAAATCCTTATACATGCCTTCAATTTATGCCCTAGTTGTCTACTATTCATCATGCTTTTGCCTTCCTTTTCGTAAGGTCTAATCGGTGCTTCTGAAGCTTCTTTCTTCAATCAGCTCCTAGGATGTGTAGGATTTTCCTTCGAGTCAACATTTCAAGTCTAGGCTAGATTGCATCCTTAGTTGGTACTTCTTTGTAGTTTATTTTATGTTTTGAGGGTTTTAGTGCACTAATAATAGCGTGTTTTGTTGATATGTATCCTGTAAGTATAATCTCACTGCTTTATTTATGCTAATTAAGGCACGATCTAAGTTTTAATCCCAAAACTACAACTATTACTTAACTTTTTTATGATCAATAATTCTCCAATATTATGAAACATATCTCTATCAAGAGTTTGGAATTCTTGATTTCTACTGAGAAATATTCGTTGAGTCCTTTCTTTCCATAATTTATAAATTAACCAGTTAATTGATAACTTGAAAATGGTGAGTTCACTGTTGTTTATGAGTTTATGCTTCATAGTCATATACTACTTTATTACTTCCCCTATTGATGAGGGAACAATTTGCAAGTTGAACCTTGCTAACATACTTCCAAATTTTAGAAGAATAGTTACTAGTAAATAACATATGGTCTCTTGTTTCAAGATAGAAATGGCATAAAGTACATTTATTATAACCTTTCTGAGTCATCTAATCTAATGTAAAGAGTTTATTTTTGTAGCCACCTATAAAATAAGTGAGTATTTAAGGACTTTGTTCTTGAACCATACCAATTTACCCCACTTAACTTCATTCAAATGCATGCATTTTTAAAGAGAAGATTTTGTTTAAAATATAAAATAAAAATTGTTTTAATCTTTAAAATGCTTTTAATGAACATTTGAATTATGTTTAATTCAACTTTTATTAAAAGGAAGTGTCATGTATACCATCTTAATGCAGCCAAATGAGTAGTTATGCCCCAAAACAACTTCGATCATGCTCATGGTCAAAAGGGCAGTAAAACAAATCCCTCCAATTAGTGAAGACAAAGATGAAATAAAGTCATAGTTTTCAGTTTGGCATTTCCCAGTACAGTTAAAAAATGAAAATGATGGTGAATCTATAAGAAGACTCATTGAATCCTACAACCTCAAATCATTGTTAAAAAGGATTATAAATTCAAAATTCCTCAATTAGCAACTCATTCAGAAGGAAAACTTAGTTTTTGTAGCCATAAACTTCACCCCACATAAAAAAGAAACGTTCTTTTAACATTTTGAATCAAATTCACATTAAAAAAACATTATTTTTTTATGAAAAACATAAAAGACATCAAAAAAATCTAGATGTCAATTCAAAGAAGCAATTTTTTTCAGAGAAACAGAGTGAACATGCAAAAACTTTAGGAGATTGACCAAATACTTGTTGAAATTTAGACTTCAAGTTTTGGAATTGAAGCTTAGCTTCTTCAAAATTAGACGCATCTTCATAAACAACCTCCAATGAAGAGTAAATTAGGATTAGTTGATCCTAATGCTTCACGCGATCTCACTTCCTCTATTTACTTTCACTTCTTTGTACAAATTCACTCTCTTAACACACCTAAAAACCAATCAGAAACAAAACTTTAAAAAAAAACTAGAAGAAATTAACACGACATTGCCATCTCACTTCCTATGTTTACTTTCACTTCTTTGTACAAATTTTGAAACATGATCTTTTGTTTTAAATTTATGCTTGACTTAGTCTGTCATGTTAGTAATGTTAACAAAGATATTAACATCAAGCTAGATTTGAAAAATTAAAGTTCTAGTATTTAATTTCCACTATTAAAAGTTTAGGCTATAATTGCAAAATTAAATAAGGTTTCAGTTTTTTTTTTTTGTAATTAAGCCTATTAGAAATTACAGTGATTGGATTATATCTCTAGGAGGAAATTTAGTTAGATATATGTGTAATAGGCCTTAAAATTACTTATAAGATGATATTTTGACACTTCAATATGCTTGTGTGAGCTAGTCATAAAGTTTTGAGAGCATTCATATGTGTTAAAGATAAAATGTCCTTAATTCATTGATTAGGCCTAGATGGAATTCTTAATATAATATGAAATATTAGATCACCTAAATTGTTACATTATAAGGGATTCTTTGGCATCTATAATAGTTAAGATGCATAAAAGAAGTTCTTTTTACCTATTAAAAAAGGTATAAAAATTTTCTTTTCACCTAGAAAAACCAAGTATAAGATGAGCCCTCTTATTAAACCATTCTAACTGAATTTTATACTTTCCTCCCTTTTAATCTTTTTATTATCATTTTGTTTGTTATTATTACCGTTTCTTAAAATACAATAGTCATTTACTAATATAGACATTTCGATAGAGTAATTTTTTATAAAGATCAAAATGTACATATGTACATAGTTCATCCTATTTTGTATATTATTTTGGATCCAATAACTATAATTGTCAAACTAAATATTTTTTAGAAAAATTGAATTAAATTAAGCCATAAAAGGCAATTAAGTAACATAGATCTAGCACTTTAACTTGTAAACTATAAGAGTATATCTTTACATCTTAGACATAAAATAGAGCAAAAATCTAGTCTTTAAGATTATAATCTCCAGGTGTTTCTTAGAAAATGCAAATCCATATCCTTGTGTATATGTATGCTGATGTGCGAACTAATTAGTTGCAACAAATAAGTGTTGAAATACTGGCTGGTGTGACATTTTTCATGAAAAATCATGTTATTCATGTCATCCCACATAACGGTGACTAAGAAGGATAGTGAAATTCAAAAACTCTATTTGATAGTTATACTTTGAAATTTTACATTGACATACTAGTCTCTAAGTTGAGTTAAGTCATTTGGATACTCACTAATCAAACACTTAGCATCAATGTTTTTCATGTGTTATTGACATATCTATATTTGAAGAATAGATGATCTATAGTCTCTTCAGTTGTTCTACATAATGAACACCAATTTGTAAGGTAATTAAATCTTATAATCTTATCCATAGTTGGTAGCTTGTTTAACATTACAAGACAAAGGATTGTGGAAGTTCTAGGTTGAAGATGCTTAGACCAACTATATTTGTCCATGAAGAATTGGTAAGTTGTTGGTAAGCACTTGTCTGCATGACAGGTTAGAGAAGACACCATTTACAATGTGTTTCCATATAATAAAATCATTATTAGAGTTAACACATGATTGTAAAATTTCAGTTTTTAAAGGAATTGAAATTGGAGCAATACTTATTATATCCTTCCTTATAAGAGCCTGATCCACTATAAGATTTTGTTAAATAAGAGGTTTTAAAGGAATAGCACATTTGTTTCCTTCAAAGGACCAACTGATAGCCAGTAATCAACCCAAAAGAAGTAGTTTTCCCATTGCCAATGAGGATGATGGAATGAGGCCTCATTTTACCCCTAAGCTTAAGGATAGCTTTCAATGTGGTAAATGATTTTTATCTGAATTAGTTCTCCAAATGCTTCTATTTTTAATGAAATATATGTGAATCCATCTACTCGACAATGTTTGTTTACGGGTAAGGCATCTCTATAGCCTCTTGGAAATCAAGACAACATTTAAGGATTTGAGGGAAATGATATAGAGTGCCCCTTAACATTTAGGAATGATATAGTTTGCATTCTCCCATTTCATCTTTACCTTACATGGATTACCTTTACAACCAGTCCATAATATCCTACTAAAAATTATTTTAATTGCTTTGACGATTTTCATTGGAAAAGCAATATGAACAGGCTAATAAGTGATAAGTTGGGCCCTTCCAACTGTATAGGGATTCTTGGAGATCTAAGAATTTAGTCTTTGATTAATCTTATCAATCAAATAAGCAAAATCTAATGGTTTAAATCTTTATGTGAGATTGGAATGCCAAGATACCTCATTAGAAGCTTCTGAATATCAAAACATATCATAGAGATCAAAGTCGAAACCAAGTTAGAAGCTTTATTAGATAGATATATGCCACTTTTGGAACAATTCATTTAAAGGATAGCCATCCTACTAAACATTTTAAGAGCGAAAACTGAAGTAGGATCAACTTTGGATAGCAAAATGAGGCCATTAGCAAAGCATAGATGAGATAATTGAAACCTTTTGTATTTAGAATGAACCGTTAGTACTCTCCACCACTCTACAAAGGATTCTATTGAAGACTTCCTTAACTAAACCAAATAGGTAAGGTGATATTGGATCACCTTTTCTAATTCCTTTAGTACTTTTGAATGTATATGTCGGTTGCCCATTTATAAGGACGCTATATAACAAGGATTAGAGATACATTGTTTGATCCATTGGATAAAGACCCCTAGAAATTCCACAGTAGTGAGAATATTAGTGATGAAATCCCAATCTACGCAACCATAGGCTTTCTTCAATTCAATTTTTATACAATAGTTGGCCATACTATTCTTCTTTGCATAAGTTCTAACCAATTATTGAAGGATTAAGATGTTCTCTCTAATAACCCTCTTAGGTATATAAGCTCCTTGTGATTCTCCAATGTGTCTGGGAAGCAACTTTCTCAATCTTTAAGAACTTGTTTATAAAGTTGAAGCAAGATATGGGGTGAAAATCTAAAAATTGATCAAGTTGTCCACTCTTAAGAATAAGAGTAATAAAAGTTTTATTAATCTTTGTTAACAAAGAGCCTTTAGCAAAAAATTCCATTACAACATTTGTTACCAAATTCCTCATTAGTGCCCAAGATTTGACAAAAAATTTCACATTGAAGGCATCAGTGCTGGGTGCTTTAAAGGGGCGTAGAGATTTCAAAGTTACCTTAATCTCTTGTATAGTAACTGGTTAAGAAAGAAAATCAGCCTCTTAAGATGACAAATCCCTTTACATGACATTCTTGAGTATAGTGCTTGAAAAGAGAGCTCCAGTAGGCTGGTTCAGTAGCTCAAAAAAATAATTGAACGCTTCTTCAACCAATTTAGTTTGTGAATTCACCCAAGAGTCATTCATCTTTAGTGAAACAATTATATTCGATGCTCTTCGAACAATAATAGATCTGTGGAATATAGATGTGTTTCTATCTCCATTATTCAACCATACAAGTCTAGATCTTTACCTTATTAAGGGGTAACAAAACAAGAGAGCTTTAGAAAAATTATAGAGAGCATCTATTTCCAACTCCTATAATTGAATAAATCCAGTGTCATTGTATATTTGTTGTTGAATAACTTCCAATTGAATCTTGTTAGTATTCAATAAGCAGTGTGTATTACTCATTTTTTTTGACAAGATCTTAATTTCCCTTTTGATGATACTTAGCTTTCTTTAGAAAATGAACTATTTATTGTCAATAATGTTTGCTATCAATGCTTTCCATATAGCTTCTTCAAAACCTAAGACTCTAAGTAATAGACCATTGAATCTAAATGGTTTCCTGGTGTTATCTGTGTCAATCTATGTTAAAATTGGTGTAAGATCAGATAAATTATTGCAGGGATAATTGAAGAAACAATTGGGTAACTTTAGCATCCATTGTATGTTAATGATACTTTAATTTAGCTTTCTCCTAATGTAATTTACTCTATGTTGTCTATTAGTCTAGATAAAAAAGTTGCCTCTAGTTGGAATATTAAATAATTGAGCAATTTCAACACAATCTTTACTATTAGAGCACCCACATATCTTTGCCCTTCAACCTCTTCATTTTAGAATGGAATTGAAATCCCCAATGACAATCCATGGACTATTGATGGAAACTGACATACCTTTGATTCTATTTTAGAGAAAAGTTCTTTGATAATAACTATTATGAGCATAGATAAATGTAATATAGAAAGGTTAAGAATAAAATTTGGTTAAAATCTCCAAGTGGGTAAGTTATAAAATTAGGACAAACAGAGACATCAGTGGAGTCGTCAAAATATTCCAATACTATTATTGGAATGTGAATTATGATTTGGTAATTTCTTCCATTGAGGAGGGAAATATTTCAGCAAATTGTCACCACTTTTCTTTATTGTTGTTTCCAAAATCCTAGTAAAGATGTTCATTGACAGACTCCATAGGTGGAGTATTTTTCTTTCTGTTGGTTTTTGGCCTAGTAACACTCTCAAATTTCTATTTGTCATTTTTCCTGATGGTTAGAGTTTGCACTTGGATTTTATGCATATTCAGTTCAGATTCTCCATCTGAATTCTCAGATAATTCAATTTTAGCTACTGATTGTTCAAAAAATACCTTATTATAGGTTGTAGTTATTAATGCATCCTCTCTTTTCTTCAACTCAAAGAACTCTTACAGTTGTAATAACTTCATTTTGTAGGTTGGAAACTTAAATAACCATATTGCATTCTTCATTTGTTAGGTTGTGATGAATTGTTATCCTTCTCTTATGCCTGATAAATTCCCAAGAGTTCCTAATAACTTCTAGAGATAAATACTCTACCTGTTGGCTTCCAAAGTTGAAAATATGATAATAGCCGAGTAACCAGATCGACACGTATCACAAATATGTGCCTTCATGTCAAAAAGCCATGATGACGTTTCAACCAACCTGTTTAATAAACATGACTTAGTTGAGTAACCAGATTGACATTCGTTACCAATGTTTGCCTCCTCGTAAAAAGAGTAAGTCCATGTTCAAAAAAAAATGTGTGCTTCTTAATAAACTTACCGAACTTGTAATAAGCTTGAATTTTCATTAAAATATACTTAGGAACAGTTATAGAGTCTAAAGTACCAAAGAATTATTAATCTGTGGGTGCAATTGAAAAGGGTAAATGAATTAACATTTAGATCTCGATTAAGTAGTATATTTAGTTTAAAGCCCCTAGACAAAGATTTTATATGTTAATGATATGAAATAAGTTGAATGATTGTGTTTAAGATTAAATTTATGTCATAAAGTTGAATTTGTTGCCTTATTATTGAATTGTGTGTTTTGTGTTTGTTATGTGTTCTTTGTTTTGTTTATTTGAGGACAAGAAAACATTTAAGTGTGTGGATGTTGATAGTTATGATTTTCATTATGTTTTAGGATTTAATTTGTTATGTATTAAGTGTTAATGTGAGTGTTTAGTAGGTACTTAGGTTAGAATCGTGTTAATTTATGTGTATAACTGTTTTTATGGGTTAGTGTAAGTCTTTGTGCTGAAATGTTATGTTGTTTAGGTACCTTGATCTGTTTGTTAGCGTTGCAGGGTCAACGTCGAAGAACAGAGAAGTTTCGGGCCAAAACCATGGCTCATGATTGTGGCACAATCACGATCGTGACAGAAAGATGTAAGCCAATATACCCCAGGCCAATGATCGTGGCACTTAGGCCACACTCGTGATAAGAAAGGGTAGATGATGGCCATGATCGTGGTAAGCAGGGCCACGATTGCCTACCATGATCATGGCCTGCGTTGGACAGACATGAAAACTGGTGAAAACGTCAAGTTTTAAGGAACTTTTTGAACCATTTCGACCCCAAATAAACCCTAAGGCTGCCAAGGTATTTAAAGAACATGAAGAATACAGAAGTGGACCTTTTGCATCGGCCACAATCTCGATTCCTAGAGAGAGCTTTATCGAGAAATTGAGAAAGGATCGAAGGAAGAGAGACACAAAGAAGAAGTCACAAGAAGTACTTCCCAGAACAGGAGGTTTCCCGCCATTGTTGCCTCCAACATTCCGTTCCAATCGTATTTTCGATTTATTTTCAATTTTATTGATGTATAGAATTGTGATAGATGTTGAAAATAAAATTTTTTGAATGTTGATTTATGTCTAAACTCACCTTAATTTTATCCTAATATTAATGAAATTTGATGTATAGCATTTTTATTAGATTATTTGTGATTTAGTTTCTGCTCTTAATAATTTGGTAATAAACTGTGACGGTGAATCAACTAAAAATCATTAAACTGCACTAACAAGAGTTAGGTAGTTTAATAGATTAAAAATTGAATTAAACCGGTAAAGTTGTGTAATGAGAGATCATGTATAGGTTTTTAGTAGGTTGTTAAATAAATTTAGAACTAATTTAGGTTTTGGGTAAATTGTGAATCGAGAGATAATCCAATTAGGGATTACAACTCGAGAGAGAGTAATCCACCCTAAGGCCGTTTAGACCCAGTAATTCATTAATTTCATAATCAATTAGGTTTCCATTAAGGTCGGATTAAAACCTTCTTTCTCTTAATTGGTAGTTCCTAGGTTTATTCTTGATTTGGTTGTGCAAATTGCTATCTTGTTTATATTTTCTAAATTTGATTATTAAAATTGATTGATTGATTGAATAGTTTCTGCCTTAGTTTATTTATTTGAATTGTTGCAAATTGAGTTCAGGCTTAGATTTTAGGATTATATTAACCCTCCTTGTGGGATCAATACCTTAGGTACTATACGAACAACCCATGTATTTGCAGTATTATCGGGGTTACAAATATTAAAACTTAGTATATGTAAACCTATAATCAGTTTGCTTGAACTCATAGTTGCTCTTGTATTCATGCACTTAAAATCACACAAGAAAAATGTTGAAATTCCTTAAATCAAGGTAATTCATATTACACTAAAGGTAACTTATCATTTACCGAGAACTACACCATAAACTTATTGAAGTTTATTTTCTTTATTATAAGTATACGGATCATATAGGGTATCAAAAGTTTCATTCCTATAAGGCTCTTATTATTCACCTAAACATTTTTGTATACCTCGTTTTTGGTAAAACAATATGATGAATAACTAAGAACTAAACTAAAAATAAAGAATTAATGACTAAACGATGAAACAAGAAGCAGTAAAGCAGTTGATTAATCAATGATGAAAGCTTAGGAATTATTTATATGTTTTCACTTCACTGTTTTTATTTAATCATACTTAACCCTAAATATACAATAATTATGATCACCGTCTCTCAAGATTTAAAAAAGTAATCTCATTTAAATAGATAAAAATCAAATTATGACCTCTAGATCTATCAAAACTCTTCCTAATTATCCTAATGGATTTAAGGCAACCCTATAGGTAAATAATAAATAATTAAAAACTCTCTCCAATTGCCTATTAATTTGATATTTATAGGTTTATTATGAAACTAGCTCTTGTTATCAACACAACACGAATAATTCAACTTAATCTCTCTATTCAAATTGAACACAAAACAATAAACATCACAAAGTTTATTGAAAATCAAATCAAGAATGTAAAAATTCAATAAACAAGTCAAGAGTAATCCTAAGAGAGTTTAGAAATTCATATCCAATGTTTATCCCAATTTACTCATCATTAATATTCAATTTCAATTCTAAATGTTTTCTCTTCTTTTGCCTTGAACTGGAAAAATTTTGCAGCCTATATCCTTCAATAGTTTTGTCTTTTTGATCTATTTTTTTTTATGTTTCCATTCACATTTTATGTTTTTCGTTTGCCTCTTATAAATTTTTATCCTTTTATGGTCCTTTGAATGGTTTCAATACTATTTTATGTTCTAAAATAGTCCAAAAATATAAAAATATTGCAGCCTGAAATTTTGGCCATTGTATGATCATGCATGGTGTATAATCATGCATAGCTTCCTGCACCACCTCCTCTTGCATGATCATGCCAAACCTTGTTATTCATCTTTTCTCCAATTTTTTCTATATCTACTCGTCATCAAACAAGCTAAACATCCCCTAAATCATATAATTAAAACCACATTCTTGCCCTAATCAAACAAAACACACGAAAGCACTAAGAAAAACATAAACCTATGTCCTAAAAACATAATTATTACCTAAGAAAACACTTAAAATCACACTCCAAAGCTTATAAATCAAACAATAGTTCGTACATATCAAGAGGTCCTTAAGTTTTCTGAAAAGTCTAGAATAAGTCCTCTGATTAACTTTCACTAACCCGGCGTTTTTAGGATATATAAATAAAAGTATCAGTTACTCATTAATCCAAAGCAAAAGACATTTAATTTAAATGATAAAACTTAAGCAGTTGCAAATAGAAGTCCACACCCTCTCCTCCTATATCACCTCCAAGAATTTTTGCAAGATAATTAAATTTAAGGCAACCTCTTTGGTCAAACTTGTGATGTGACTGTTGATATACACTGCCACACTTCTCAAAAAACTTAAAAGTTAATGAAAGTTCAAGGAGAAAGCTAGTAGGACGAGTTATTTCATGTTTTTTTGGTAAATTAGAGAGGCTTGCAATGAGAACTTTAAAGCAAAGAGGATTTTGATGAATCATGAAGTCTATAATGAGGCTAATGTTTTTTTATCCTTAAAATTAGCAAATTAAACCATAATGGGGATTAAAACGCAGTATATATGTCAAAAATAAGAAAAAATCATTATTAATTGAATATGCAGTATATATGTCAAAAATAAGAAAAATCATTATTAATTGAATAAAGATATAAGTATTAATTTTTCTTATGAATAAGCAATACATTAAAAATCGCTTGTTTAAATAATCTTGTGTTTTATTGAAGGACTCTTTTTAAATGATTAAATTTTAGGATATCAAATAAATTAATTATCGAAGATTGTATCCACAACGAAGTTTTTTAAAATCATGAGTTATTTTTCAAATATGGCTAGTTTTAAGGGCGGAGTAGTTATTTTTTGCGACTTTTTGGTATTTCTCTCTTTGTTTGGCCACATTGTCTGTTAACTTTCCTCACAATTTCTTTATTTTATATTTTAAAAATCCTTTTAATTTTTTCTATAATGCAATTAGCATTTTTAAAGTTCTTTCTCCTTTTTCGTCTTAATATCCATTTTTCTTATGTTTATTTTGCTAAATAATGATATAAAAACATGCAATAGGTGTCTTTGGATTATTAAGAGATTGATAAAATATGGAACTAAAAGATATAAAATACTGTATCAGAAATTTGAGAAATCGGTTGCCAAGATTAAAGAAAATTTTATTAGTATAGTTGGGACAAATGAAAAAAAATTAAGATGAAGAGATTAAATTTTTGAAACAATATTAATTTTGAAAAAACTATATCTACCATTCACATGTTTACATAAACATAATTAACAAATATTCCAATAACTAATCTTAAACTAAAATATTTAAATAAGAAGGAAAACTAAGTATAACTATATGAACAAAATTAATTGGAGGAACATGAGACTCATTTCGGGAATGTGAATCTTAACCTGGACATAGCTAGAAAATGATATATAGAAGTAGAAGATAAATTTGATGAAACGCCATCAGTTGAAGCACATATTCAGATGAAAAAGTCCCACGCTAAATACATAAAAGCATTGTTTGAAGAAGAGATGTTTTGGGAGTATAAATCTGGTATTAAATGGCTTAAAGAAGGAGATTCAAATTCGAAATTTTTCCATGCTTATACTGCCACCAAGCATGCACAATTGAGAATTGACAAAATAAAAAATGAAAGTGGACAATGGGTGGTGACGCAAGCTTAGCTAATTAGTGAAGCCAACGATTTCTTTACAAAACTCTTAACTTCTGATGAGCGCGTGGATGAACAAAAGACTATGGATTTTTTACAAATGGATGCCACGACTTCTCTCCAGTGAAGACAATGTTATTTTATTAAAACAAATCAATTTAGAGGAAGTTAAAGTTAGGGTTTTTTATCTTGATCCACATAGTGTGGCTGGAGCTTATGGTTTCTCTGGGTTTTTTCTTTCCACATTGCTAGGATATCGTCGTTTCATATGTGTATACTACGGTGCAGGAATTTTCTTTGGGATTTCTTATTCTGAGAGGTACGAGATTGACGTTGATATCGTTGATACCAAAGAAAGACAACCCCTCTAACATTTTCAGAATTTTGTCCTGTTAGCTTATGCGCTTTTTTAAATAAAATCCTATCCAAGATATTGGCAAAGCGGATTAAACCTTTTCTTCCCATAATAATTTTTGCAGAACAAACAACTTTTCTCTTTGGCTGAGACATCTCAGATAATCCATTATTGGCACTTGAAATTATTCAATTCATTGACAAGAAAACAAGAGGTCATAACATGGTTTTTAAATTGGATATGATGAAAGTTTTTGATAGACTATCATGGTCTTTTTTGGGATAAATTATTATGGAAGTTGGGTTTCAATGATAATTTTGTTCTTTTGATTCTTAATAATTTCAAAGGAGCTTGCTTTTTTAGTTTTAATCAACGAGCAAGCTAGCGTCCAATTCAAAGCTACCAGAAGAATTAAACAAGGTGATGTTATATCAACATATCTACTCATACTGGTCTCATCGCTTTCGTGAGGCTTGAACGCCATGAGAGAAGAAGGAAAAATTTATACTTGTGCTTTACTAAGAGGCTTCAAAACTATCATGCACTTGAGCTTCGCTGATGACACAATTCTATTGACTAAAGGACATCGACGTTTACTAAGAATGCAAACGAACAATACTTGGGAGTTCAATCAAAAAAATTTGATGAATTTTCTAAACTTCTATGAAAACGTCAGTGGATAAACGATCAATATGGCCAAAAGTTTTTTCGTTGCATCATCGAAACATATGAGCCAATTATTAATCATAGCTATCACTACAATTTGCCGAGGTCAATTGCCTTTTAAATATTTGGGAAGTATGTTGTTCAAAGGTCAACAAAAATCCTCCTATTTTCAGCATATTCTTTACAAGATTGATTTGAAATTAAATGGTTGCTATCAAAAACTTCTTTCTTTAGTTGGTAGAATGATTCTCATCAAACATGTTTTTTTTTTTTTTTTTTGCGATTCCATTGTATCACATGTCTGCCTTCAATTTCCAAAAGCAATCATTCACCAGATTGAACAAAGATTCGGTAGATTTTTTAGGGGAAAATGAAGGATGGAAATAAGAGACGTTGACAAAATTGGAGGAATCGTACACTTTCAAATGGCGAAAATGACCTTAGATTTTCATATTTAATTGATTTAGATCATGTGGTTGCTTGTAAATTATGGTGGAAATTATCAAGGCAGTTTTCTTTTGGTATAAACCTTAAAAACTCATGCACAAGGAATCCAAAAAAGTTGGCAACGGAAACATCTCAAACAAATTTATGAATTTTTTGTAGCTCATACAAAAATCATAATAACGAATGGATCAAGTTCTTTTTGGTGTGATAATTAATTTGGCAAAGTTTTATTACTTTTTATTATGATGGTAATGATGAGCTTCCTTATTTTTTCACTTTATAAGAATTTTTTAGGAATGTAGCCGTTAATCTCATGGCTGTCCAAAAATTGTTTCCTTTAGATATAGTTATTTTTCTTACAATGTTCCATTCAAACATTGTTGGTAAGAGAGATCAAATTATATGGATGCCAACCTCTTTTGGTTTGCTCACTTTTAAATCAACTCATGAGCAGATTAAACTGAGTTCTGAACAAAAATATCAATTACAATACATTTGGAATTCCAAAATACCACTGAAGCTCTTTATTTTTTTTGGCTACTGTTAAATGGATTGCTTTCCCTACAAGAAAAACAACTGGGTTTCTCTATGGTTACAAAATGTTGTTTTTGTGAGAATTAGACGATATTAACCATGTCTTTTTTTCTTGCAATATAGCCTTTTAAGTTTGGTCTTATGAAGGGAAAATGTTCATAAAAAAAACATATTTGAATGATAGCTCATTTGACACCCTAGATATTTGGTGGAAAGAAGAGATACCTGCTAATACTACAACAAAAATTCGATGGCTTCTTTCAGTTTTCATATGTTGGAATTTGTGGTGTGTTCATAATAAAACTTTTTATTATAATCATAATACAGAAGCTAGTTCGATAATATATCTTGTTCATAAGCATTTATATAATGCTAGTATCATCAAACCTTTTATGATGCACTCAACAGAAGATCAATTTCTTGTCTCACTGGTTTGATTTGTAACTTATTACCTCCAAAACCGATCAAAAGTAAGGCATTGGTATGGAATTAATGTGAGTGGGACCATAGACCATCGAGCAAGACCAGGCAGAGAGATAGCCATGCCAGAAAGGCCCATGACCAAAGCTAGGACCAAGAGACTTAAAGAGGCTTTTTATACGTATATAGGCTTTTATCTTGATAGGATGGCGAGCTCCAAGCCTATTGGAGGAGAGTTTAATGGAATTGAGCCCAAACTAATCCATTTAACTCAAATCCT
>JAOSBN010000005.1:26391089-26401195 GCA_027563595.1 Erythroxylum suave
TATGTGACTGGGTGAGCCATCGATGATGGTCACTCATTGAGTTCGCAAAACTCACCCAAAATTTGCAATTATTTTTCTAGACTCAGAAGAATACCTCGTTAGGCAGCGGGAGTATATCTATTGCATGTGAGTGAAAGAAGAGGTTGGGATCAGTTCGCGTCTGTATTGTGTCCCTTTGTTTTCGCACTAAATTGTAATTTCTGCAAATTATTGTATTTTGTGTATTTGAGTATATTTGTTGTGTATAACTTTCCGATGGAAAAAAAGGGGGGTTTTGCAAAAGAGCTTGGTCAAAGTGTAATATGTTTTATTTTTGGAATGGGCAAATCGACATTTTGTCTTGTAAGTGAAAATGTTTCTGAATTAAAATGAGCCTAAATTTGCGATTGTAAAAAAATACTTATACCAACTTTTGATTGTTTTAGTGCTCTAGCACACCACCCTTGCGAGGTACGAACTCGAATATCACTATCGATGTCGGATTCGGGTCTTGCAAGAGTGGGGTGTTACATCATGACTGTCCAAATTTGTTACCTTTGGATATACTTGCTTTTCTTATAACATTCCATTCAGACTTTGTTGATGGGAGAGATCAAATTATATGGATCCCCATCCTCTTCTGGTTTGTTCACTTTTAAATTAGCACATGAGCAAATTAAACTGAGGTCTAAACAAAAATGTCAATTTTAGTACATTTGAAATGTCAGAATACCCTATTAAATGGATTGCTTCCCCTAAAAGAAACACTTAAATAACTAGGTTTCTCTATGGCTATAAAATGTTGTTTTTGTGAGAATTTAGAAGATATTAACCATGTCTTTTTTTTCTTGCAATATAGCCTTCCAGGTTTGGTCTTATTTTGAAAGGAATATGAATACAAGAAAACCAGACCAAAATGTTAGCTTATTTGACACTCTGGATATTTGGTGGAAAAAAGAGATGTTTGCTAATACTACAATGACGGCTTCTACTAGTTTTTATATGTTGGAATATGTGGTGTGTTCGTAATAAAGCTTTTTATGGTGAACATAATACAGAAGCCAGTTCGGTAATACATCTAGTTCATAAGCATTTATATAATGCTAATATTATCAACTCTTTTATGATGCATTCAATAGAAGATTGATTTCTTATCTCCACTGGTTTGATTTGTAACTTGTTATCTTCAAAATAGATCAAAAGTAAGGTATTATTATGGAATGCTCCTCCTCCCACTTAGCTCAAGTTAAATATTGATGGATCAAGTCTTGGTAATCCCGATGCTTGTGATATTGGCTATATTGTTTAAGAATCTAACGATAATATTAAATTTACAATATCAAAAACTGTTCAATATGGGACCAGTCTATACGCTAAATCAATGTCTTCTAAATTGGTGCTTCAACATTGTCATTTAGAGGGTGTTTGAAAGATGTGTATAGAATCAGATTCCAAGCTACTGGTTTAAATAATGATAGGACAAATAACATGTGCTTGGCATTATAAAGATCTTTTCATAATAATTTCCTCATCTTTGTAGGCTTTTGTCTTTAATATCATGTATGTTTACAAGGAAATAAATTCAATAGCTGATGCTCTTGAGAAGCTCACAAGTTCCACCGAGACTCCTTTGGAATTTAACAATGTAGATAACTTACCTTGACATATACGAGGTCTTTTTACCTTAGATAAACAACATTTTCCTTACATTAGATGGTTTCACTAGATCTATATTATTCTTTTCTTTTAATTTCCATGTAATGCCATTTTTCCAATTTATAAGGTAAGGTTTATGTCCCACTCCATCTTGTAATAACATTTTATTATTAATATAATAGGGTAATGATCCCCTCTAGGGTTTCGTTCTTGGATTAAAAAAAAAGATTAACTACATTGAGATTAAGAGATGTTAACATAGAACTCCATAGAGTTGACACCTCTCATCATCCTTTTTCCATCTGAACCTCATTCTCTCCTTACTCCCCTCCTTCTGCCTCTTCTTTCTTCTATTGTAGTTTTTCCACTTAGGATATTTATGTCCTTTTCACAAAACCCTCATAAGCCCACCAAACTTTATCATTGTTTAAAAAACTAACTTTCAAACTTCCTTTCGCACAAGAACACTCATTTCCTTATATAGTATACTGTTTATTCTATTTATTAACCAAAATCAAGATGAATTTCCCCTTTCCCTTGTCCTTTAACAAAGAGTCTCCACATCGTTCCCTAACCTCCCTCTCTCATTTGCCCCATAGTCCACCTTAAATTAAGGAAAGATAATAGCACTTTTCCCCTCCAGTCAAAGTACTTCAAGGGGGCTCATCATGGGGCAGTAATATTAGTTGGATATTTCCTTAAGAAACAAGCAAAAACTAGAAATTGTGTGGTTTTAAAGAATTTCTCCTCATTTATGAGAATTTGTTATTATTTATATTCAACTTTATAGAACAAGCTAAGAAGGTTCTTAAGAATGGGCCTTAGCACTTGGCAAATGCTCCCATTTTTCTCGAATTTTGGAAGCTAGGACTATATCTAAAAACAATCAATTATTCACTTACTTACCTACCTGGATTAAGTTGTATAATATTCCCTTGGAATATTGATCAATTAAAGGGTTGAGCCATTTTATAAGCTAGATAGGAATCCAACATGCATGAAAAGAAACATAACTTTAAAGAATAGGGTGGGATATGCTTGTATGTGCATTATGGTTAAGATGGGATCTATGCTACCTGAGTGGATCCCTGTAGTCAGAATGGGAGAAAACATAGAGCTAGTGAAGGACATAGTGAAAGTCTCATATGACTAGAAACCTACTTCTACATTAGCTAACAAACTTTGGAAGCATATATGGAGAGCATTCAAAAAGGGTGATTATCAAAAGCTAACATGATATTGAATCTCAACCTACTACTAAACCTCTTGACCCTAGCCAAAACTCTGAATGGTAACATCAATCTTCAAGAGGGACCCTAGAACCTGTAAATCTTATAGCCCTTCCAAATAATACCAATAGCTCACCTTTAAGGGGTTTAAAAGAAAAGTAGTTTCATACATTTACACATGTAGAAACTAACCCCTAAGAAGTATACCCCTCAACCGAGTCATATCTTAGAAATAAATCCCTAATTCAAGATGATATAACTTCACCAAAGTGAGTAAGAAAAGATAACCTAATGAGTTTTGTGCTATAGAATGTAAGGAGAATAAACTCCCCTAAGAAACAAGAACCACCCAAGGACTTCCTAAAGGAAATAAAATCTATGTTTTTAGGTGCTTGGTAACCCAAAATAAGAGCTAGAAGATGTGATAGCTTAACTTTTGTCAGGAAAGATTGGGTAATAGTCATAAATCATGTAAATCACCACTATGGGAGAATCCTTAGGTTTTATAACACTAAGGAAGTTGAAGTAACAATGAAGCAGACAACTAATCAACTTATGTACATGGAGATCACTCTCCTCTAAAACAAAAAAAAATGATCATCACACTAGGCTCTAACCTTGCCTTATAAAGAAATGCCTTGTGTAATGATCTTAAGAGCATCATCGCAACAGTAATAGATCCTTAAATGATATTTGGATCCAAAGCCTCCGGAAACATTAACCCTGGCTGGAAAAATGAAGATTTAAGGGAATGCATTAACATATATAAACAAGGACATTTTTTAATTTGGTTCAGTAAGCGGCAGGGATGTTAGAATGTTATGTATAATCTAGATCGCATTTTAGTTAATGTGAAATTGATGAATTATTTTCCCTTAAGCAATAGTGTTTGGTAATCTAAGATTTTCGTACCATTATCCCATAGTGATACAAAATGTCCTCCCCTCTTAGCCTAGAAAAGCTTCATTCAGATTTAATAAGTACCTTAGAGGAATGTAAGGATTTGAAGAAGCAACTAAAAGAGGAATCTCCTTAATAGTTAGTGGTTTCAACTCTTTCAAATGCATGAGGAAATTAGGTTGATAGAGAGAGAAGGACTTAAGAAACTTAACAAAGAAAGATTCAACTATACTAAATAAGGTGTTGACCTCTCTAAAGCATATACTTAAAGTATCTAGGATCAACTAACTCACAATGTAGGGGATAAGGAACTGCTTAAGAAGGAAAGTCTAGCTTTAACTGAGTTTTCCCATGCCTTGGAATTTCATAACTCCCTTCTAAAATAATGAACAAGGATATTGTGGCTCAAAAATGGGGATAAAAACATTAAATTGTATATAGATCCATTAAAACCATGATGCACATTAATAAAATTTCTATTTGATAGATCAACCATTAAAGATCAAGAAGAAAAAAAGAAGAGATATATAATCACTATAAAAGAACATTGGGAGCTTAAGTTGTGAGTAATTCCTTTATAAATCTACTAAAGGAATTTCTCTTAAATGAATTCTCTCAGGAAGATATCAATGTTATAACCAAATATGTCACTATGGAAAAGATAGAGACTACTATGTTTCAACTAAATCCTAATAAATCTCCTAGTCCTGATTGATTAAATGCCTTGTTCTTCTAAAATGCATAGAAATGGATTAAGAGGTTGTAGTGTATGTAATTATCGAATTCTTCGATAAGGGAACTATGCTAAAAAAATTTAATAGGACTTACACCACCCTTATCCTCAATGTGTCAAGTTCTAGCTTAATGATAGACTACAAACTTATATCTATGTCAACGCAATAGATAAAGTTATATATAAGATTCTTGTTACTAGACTTAAAACAATATTAAGTAAAGTAATAGGGGAAGATCAAGGAGCATTTCTCTAAAATAGATTAATTGGGAATAATATTTACTATCTCGGAAGCTAGTCAGATCATAAATAGAAGCAATGAACCACTACATTGTGCTATAAAGGGACTTTCATAAGGAATTTGACTCAATAATATGGAACTTCATCATTTATATACCTGAGGTGTTCGAATTCCCTCCCTTCTTTATAAATTAGGTCAAGCAATGTGTCATTACAACCTTATTTTGTGTCATTGTCAATGGATCACCTATAAAACAATTTCAAAGAGATAAAGGGTTGAGATAAGAAGACCCTTATCTCCTTACTTATTTATATTGTACATGGATTCTCTTACTAGATTGATCTCTCTTAATATTTCCAAAGATCTAAGGTTTAAATGTCACAGTATATGCAAAAAAACTCAAGCTTTTTAGCTTATATTTTGTTGATGATCTTCTCCTGTTTTATAAGAAAAAAGGATTAATCTATCTCAGTGCTTACCACTTCCTTATAAATTTATATTATCACGGCTAGCAATAAACATTGAGAAGAGCCACTTTATACTTTCAATAATTCGGGAGTACCTTACCAATTAACTAACCTCTTTAATAGGTTTTAAGTGTGAAAATCATTCATCTATTTAGGGATCCCTATATCAAATAAAATGGTAAGAAATAGAGATTGTTCTCTACTTCTTAAAATGATCCATAAAAGGATCTTCAATTGGAGTACAAAAATTCTCTCATTTATTGGTAGATTGGCTCCAATACAATCTATTTTATAATCACTTTACATATATTGGTCTACTCATAAGGGGTCACCAAAAACATTAAGAGATTATTCAGAAGGTTCTTATAGAGTGGGGCTAAGGATGATATAACTCATGATAAAGTAAATTAAGGTATAGTACACAAACTTAAGTAAGTTTGGGTATTGAGAATTCAACCTCTAAAAATTATAAACAAAGTCTTTTTATATAAAAGACTATTGAGAATACTTTCCAATAGAGAGGCTTTGTGAGTCAAGTGGATCCACATGTACTTTTTGAAAAAATAGAAGTTTATAAGAAGTGGTAAGACGCACTAATATCTTATGGTTTATAAATCAATTGCTTAGACTAAGGGACTCTCTACAATCGAGCATTATATGCAAACTAGGAGATGTGGAATATACCTTACTTTGGTTTGACAATTGTTGTTCAATAGGACCTCTAAGCCAGTTACCCATAATGGGATCTTTGATTCATAAATTCTCTAAAAGTTGTATGGTGGCTTCAGTTATAAACAATGTTAAGTAGCTAGACTATTTCCAAAGGCAATTAGGGAGTTACAGTCCTTGGTATCCAACCAATCCTTAAGAGGCTAATTCCTATATATGGACAAAGCATCAATTAAGGAGATTCACGAATTCAATTTATAGGAAACTTCTCAATCGACTACAATCAACATTACCTTAGGATAAAATCATATGGAGCAGGTTACTTCAACCTAAGGTCTCTTTCTTTCTTTAGTTAGTAATCATGGGAAAAATCTATATTTTAAACAAACTATTATACCTCAATATTCCCAATAGATGCTCTTTATATTATCAAACACTAAAGATTTTCTCTTATTGCAACACTAAAGGCATATGGAATGTGATCATCTTTTTACACCCTTAATGGGGCATCAATGTGATGAATTTCAGGATATCTGTGACCATATTATCTCCTGCTCCCATTCAGAGCTAAAACTCACAAGTTTACTAGCACTAGGATGTTCTATGTACACCTTATAGATTGAAAGAAATGTGAGAGTCTTCAGAGGATAACCACCACTAAAAATCAACTAGCTTTAAAGCTTAAGGCTCAACTAAGGAATAACTACACTTTAACATATTCCAATACTAAGGAGGATGCATGTATCTAGATTCAAATTCAGATTCCAAAGCAATGACATAATAAGCACGAGATAGAGCTTTATTACCTAGCCAAAAGGAGTTCCAACTACACTCGGATACTAAATTGATGTTTAACCTACAAAAGATAGATGAGATGAATATATAGAAGGAAGTTATGTTAAGGAAAGAATGAAAAGCATAGAGAAACACACACACTCCTAACTTGAAGCTCTACTCATGATGGATGCATACTTAATGAGTAAAGAAAAAGCTTGGCAAGAAAACCTTAGTACAAAATGCTTTAAATGGAAACTAATACAAGTAAGTTGGTATGCCAATAGGAGAACACACATTTCTAAGGAAGGCATAAAGAGTCTAAAGAATATATGTTATAAGAAATGGAATGTTTATTGTACTAGAACCTTAGGCTGAGTGGAGGGCTAAATTGCTTCTGATTTTCTCTTTACAACTTTACAATGTTAATGAAATTTCATTTCTAAAAAGGCATAACTTATATTTCATATTGTAATAATATTTGATATGTAATGTTTAATTTAAATTGTTAAATTAATGAATATTAATATCATATTTATTATTTTATAACATTAATATGCTTCATTAACTTTTTATTTATTATCTAAGGATACTTATAAGTAAGTATAAAAAAGATTATATATTTTATCATAATCCTTTTAAAAATACATCAAACTTTATTGTTTAATTTTTACTATTAAAGAGTAATTAATATCCTCACAGTCATTATAATTAATATCACTATTAATTAAACTTTATCTTATATTAACTTGTTAGACTTTGGTGCTAGTATTGATTAAATTTTCATATCTTAATCAATTTGTTAGATTTAGAACTAGCGATGATTAATTTTTCTTGTCATTTTTTATATGCTAAATTTAGTGCAAGTCCATAAAATTATTCCTATCTCACTAACTCGTTAAAGTCAACGCTAGTAATAAATATTTATTATTAATAATAAAATATCATAAATTAATTTCTACAAATTGATAAATAATTATTTATAAATAAATGTGAATATAAATAATAAACAAAATAATTTCATAATTACAAATTAACATATTAATCATCATATTTATAAGAGTTATTATACGATAACAAATCTTAATGGATGACTTAATTTACTATTAATTTAAATTAATAATATATTATTAACTATCAATAAATTTTACATTACGTATTATCTATTTATGTACACTTTTTGTAAGTAATGAAGAATTTCTTATTTTTAATTGTTAGTAGTTGAAATAAATTAATTTAATTATTAATTGTTTATTAAAATTTCAATTACAAAAAATTAGAAATTTATCATTTTATTTATTAATATTAAAATATAATAAATAAAAAATTAATGACTTAACGATCATTTTGTTTCACTTTTATTCTTGGTTGCATTTTTTGGGAATATTAGTTAAAATTTACTACATTTTATTAAAATAAATAATTTCATAAAATTATTTATAATTTAATATTTATTTCTAGTAGGTATATTAATGATTAAAATTAATTTTATTAAACAATTATCCAATTTTAAAAATATTTACAAAAATAAAATAAAATATGTTAATTATGTTTTTATTAGTAAGTAATATTAAATCATTAAATAATATATATTCAATTAATATTAATTATACTATAAAAATGAAAACAAGAAACTATAATTAGTTTTTATAGTTTTCATAAGTTTTTATGAAAAATGAAAGAAATTAAATCAAAAATAAAAACTTAAAATTTTTTTAATTAATTTGAAAATTAGAAAACAAAGTGGAAAAAATTCATAAATATATTAATATAATAATTGAAAAAACCAGTAAAATCTTTAGATTAATACAATTGAAATAAATTATTGATATAATTTGTTAATTATCAATCATCACTTTATAATTCAATTGTCTAAATGAAGTCTTATGTGTCTTTATTAATTTTAATAAAAATTAATTTACTACCACGTTCAATGTATTAATATGGATTATAAATATAAATAAAAAATTGATAACTTAATTTAATAGTATTACAATAAAATATTGAATTTAATAATATATTGAACTAAAGCATATATTCATAACAATTTATAAATATAATGAAATTTTATTTTTAATGAAATAAACTAATGTTACATATTACAAATTTTATATTTTAATACAAGTAATCATATATAAATATGATAATTTAATAAATCAATTTATTTGATACATATCATCATCAATTTGTTTGCCCATATTATCTCTAATGCCACTTTATACCTAATCTTTTATAAAATTATATCATTTACACCCTACAATTTAACTTTATTATATTTTTGTTAGGTTTCTGTTATTGGACTACTGACCCATTTAATGTGACATGCCAACTGGGTAAGTGGACCTACTAAATGTTAACATAGATTTTATTAAACAAAAAATGATGACATTTTTCCTGATTTAATAATAATTTAAGTTATGAAAATAATCGTATTTTATCATTATCTTTTCCACTTTTTAGCCACCATCATCATTAATCTTTGATGCTCTCCTCCGCCTGTCTAATTGTAGCCACCACCAAATTGATTTTGATTTCAATCACAAAATCATTTTGGTGCAAAGTGACTCTTGCTCACTTTCTCTGTCTTCTTCTCCTTCCTTCTAGATTTCCTAGTGTTATAGAAATGATTAAACATCTTTCGCTTTCCACATTGCTTCCATAAGATTGAAAACCTCTTCAACTATATCCAATCCATTACTATTCCATTTCCACTTCCAAGCAATCTTCATCCTTTCCTATCCCAATAAACACTTTAATCATGATCTTCTTAAGTCCAAAATTTTCTCCTATATTAACAAAGTTACCTCCGTAACCCCTAAATGCAACTCTTGCATTGTTAATTTCGCTATCTTAATAGTCATTGTCGAGATGAAAATAGTTATTGGAGAGTTCACTTATTTGTGGAGCCTTTCCTTACTTGGGTAAGCGTGCTAGTGGCATAAGCGAAATCAACTTTGATTCAATAATAATGAGGTTGTATATGAAGCTTCAGAATTTATGTTGGGAAATATATGTTCTTATTTTGGTAGTAAATTGTATAACATGGTGGTAGTGTTGAATGAGAAAGGAGTAAAGGTGAAAATGGAAAAGTACCAACAAAGTGGATAGTGGGAAGGTGATGCCTCGGAGGCAGTAAAGGTATTTCCCAGTAATTGTAGAGAGGAAAAGTTGATTTCTTTATAGTTCATACCTATAAGTGATGACGGGAAGAAGATTCTCCTTTTCAAATTGCCTGATTCCAATTTTCATAATTAGATTTATGATTGTTAATGAGCTTATTGTGTTTATAATGGTTTTAGACTAATAATAAAGACAAAGTCTAAGTATGTTGTGATGCTGGTGGCAATAGTTAAAGGGGTAGAGGTCAACATATTGGTGGTGACGATAATAATAATAATAATAATAATAATAATAATAATAATAATAATAATAATAATAATAATAATAATAATAATAAT
>JAOSBN010000005.1:26401295-26437006 GCA_027563595.1 Erythroxylum suave
AGTTTTTTTGGACTTTGTTTCTTTGGGCTTCCATATATTTTAGCCCAACCTTTTTATTATTTAACCTAGGTATAAATGTGTGTTTTAGGTCAAAAAATTATCAGAACTTTTTAGATCATAATTATTGAAAAGCTGTCGGCTTCAATAGGGAGAAACATTATTCTCTTGTTCTTGTTACCTTTCGAACCTTCTTCACTTATCAATTGATTTTTCAATTGTGGCATGTTGATAGTTCTTTTCTGGCTTAGTTTTAATCGTCGGGATTGCTTGGGACAAGTTCCCAAGAGGTGTCGTAGAGATTAACCTTGCATATCCCTTAGTTAGTTTTCGAATTTCCTATTCATCTGTATTGTTCACTGATCACTGCTCACTGCTGCGACTACTATTCATCCGTACTGTTCACCGATCACTGTTCACCGCAACTGTTCATCGCGTATTCTGTGGAACATGTCAGGAATGCTCCTCCTCCCCCTTGGCTCAAATTAAATATAGAAGGATCAAGTCTTGGTAATCCCAGTGCTTGTGGTATAGGCTAACTTGTTTGAGACTTTAACAAGAATTTTAAGTTTGCAGGATCAAAAACTGTTCAACACAGGACCAATCTATATGCTAAATTAATGTCTTTTAAATTGGCACTTCAACATTGTCATTTAAAGGGTGTTCGAAAGAAATGTATAGAATTAGATTCTAAGCTAATGGTTCAAATAACGATAAGATAAATAACATATCCTTAGTGTTGTCAAGATTTTTTTTACAACAGTTTCTACATCTCTACAGGCTTTTGTCTTGAATATCACGCATGTTTATAGGGAAATAAATTCAGTAGCTAATGCTCTTGCAAAGCTTGCAAGTTCCATGGACACGTCCTTGGAATTTAACAATTTAGATAACTTACCTCAATATATATGATGTCTTTTTACTTTAGATAAACAACATTTTCCTTGCATTATATTAGATGGTTTCACTATATCTATATTGTTATTTTCTTTTAATTTCCATACAATGCTATTTTCCAATTTATGAGGTAAGGTTTATCTCCCCCTGCATTTTGTAATGGCATTTTATTATTAATAACATAAGGTAGCCATCCCCTCTATGGTTCCATCCTTGGTTAAAAAAAACAGTTAACTAGTATATTTTCTTATAAACACTTGTCTATTAAGAAGTTAATTGGAATTATCTAGATATTTAATAAAAATATTTGATTATTTCTTTGAATGAGGACTAATTTAAAAGTGATACTAATTATATGAACAAAATAGAAAATTTATAATTTCAAGTGTATAAAATAATAAAGGACTAAATATAATAAGCTAATTGTATATTATGGCAAAGTTCATTTGCCAGAACTTTTTAACATCTTTTATACTAACACATTTTTTATTTATTTCCAATCAAATTTACCATGAATATTTTATAGCAACTATATAGTCTCATAAAAATATAGTGAAACAAATTACATATAAAACTAATATAATAATTTTTATTGTCCAAATAATTTTTATATGAATGTCTACACATTACACTAACACCTTAAATTAAAAAATTATTGATATAGAATGCTAAAAGTTGATCACAATACCACCAATAATTAGGGATATCAACTTTCGTTAGGTTAAGCTCAAGTTAACCAAGCTTTAACCTAAGTTATCATTGGAGTGAAGGAAACATCAGTATTTGCAGCAGAAGCAACCCAGGATTAGAAATATACATACAGGCAAACCAATCATAAGAATCGAAGCAAGACAAACCCGTAGAAGTGCAGAATCGCTCACTGGTCTACTTTGCAGAAATTCTTCTTTCTGCAAATCTTCTTATCACCTAGAGCCTTTTGCTGTGTAACCTTAATTGTTTCTTATAACCCTTGTTTCTGGGTTAGTAGAAAGAACATATCGTGTGTTTTTTCTGAAGAGTTTCTATTTTCTCTGTTTTCCAAGAAATCATCCTTTTCTTTGATTAGAAGAAAAACTTATATATATTTCGAAAACCCTCTCCTTTCCGCAAAAGAATTAACTAATAAGATTATACGGTTTTTTCAATTATTTTTTATATGCTTTGCAATTCAAATTCAATAGATTTTTCTATTTAATTTAAAATAAAAATTTTAAATTAAAATAATCTGTTGCTTATTTAAATTACAAATAACACACGTGCGGTCTAAACAATTAAGGCATGACAAAGATCGTAGGAAAAATTAATAAGAATAAAATTATAATAAGAATCTATACAAGACCAGCATATTCTTATTATAATTAATCATAAATTATTCCACTAAAAATTTATGATTGAACTCTTTATTAATTTTAACTTTCCACAACATAATAAATTATGTTCCCCATATTAAGGTTACAAATGCTTGTCAAATAAAATAAATTACTGACGATTTATTTAAATAAAATTTTAATCTTTAAGATTGTCACTCAACTTATTTCATGTGTCAGATTAAAAATCTAGCTGCAGGGTTTACACAATGAAACCTCATAAGCTTACTTAAAGTGCATCATCATTCTCTATACCGAGACATGGATTCCAACATTAATTAATATTTCACAAATATAAATTGCATTTGCCCAATTCACTGAATATTATTGTCCTGATAATTGAAACTCACTCTTTAATGAATTAAAGCACAAGACAATGTATATTTGCTCATATTAACTAAATCAAGATTAAGAACATAAATCTTATTTCTAATGTCCTAATATGTTTTAATAGTTAGTATAAAACAACCATTCCTAACTTGGTCCAGTCAGATACATACCAAATGTACTAACACAATTATTATTAAATATATGCTACTACATTTGCATGGTTGATAGTATATATCTATCAATATCCCACTTAGACTCATAACCATGCATCTATTATTTTAACTCCCATTCCTTCTATGTGACTATCAAAAGTTTTTGCTAGTAAGCTCTTTGTAAAAGGATCAGCTAGGTTGTTTTTTTTGATGCAACCTTCATCACCACCACATCACTCCTTTGAACTATGTCACGTATTAGGTGATATTTTCACTCAACGTGTTCTGCCCTTTTATGGCTCCATGGCTCCTTCGAGTTTGCAATCGCCCCACTATTGTCACAATAAAGTGTAATAAGCGATTGATCGATTGAACTGATGGAACCACACCCAGATCCATTAGGAAGTTCCTAAGCAGTACTGCTTCCTTGGTTGCCTCAGAGGCCGCCACATATTCAACTTCCATGGTGGGATCTACAACATAAGTTTGCTTAATACTCCTCTAACTTATGACTCCACCTCCCAGGACAAAAACATTTCCTGAGGTAGATTTCTGAGAGTCCTTGTCAGACCAAAAATCTGAATTTGTATAACCTATGGGTACAAGTTCTTCTGACTGGTAAACCAACATATAATGACTAGTTCTTTTTAATTACTTGATTATATGTTTGACTGTAGTCCAATGTTCTTAGGGTTAGACTGAAATATGCTAACTATGCCAACAACAAAACAGATATCAGGTGTAGTACCCAACATTGCATACGTGAGACTTCTTACTATAGAAGCATAAGGAACTGCCTTCATGCTCTCTATCTCTTCAGATGTCTTAGATAGAGAGATTCCATGTCTGTAAGGAAGAAAACCCCCTTTTTGGAATTCTGCATGTTGAAACAAGCAATAATAGCATCAATATAAAGTGCCTATGACAAGCCAATCATCCTTTTCTTGTGATCTCGCATAAGCTTGATCCCAAGAATATGAGTAGCTTCTCCTACATCCTTCATATCAAAATGCTCAGATAGTCAGTCCTTGACAGAAGTCAACATACCTATACAATTTCTTATAAGAAAAATATCATCCACATATAATACCTGAAACACTACCATCTTACCATTCCACTTCTTATACACACAAGACTCATCATAACACTGATCAAAACCAAAACTTTTGATCCACTGGTCAAAACAAATATTTCAAGACCTAGAAGCCTGCTTAAGTCCATAAATGGACCTATTCAATTTGCATAGCAAATGTTCTTGGCCATTAGCAATGAAACCCTCTGGTTGCTTCATATAGATGCATTCATCAAGACTTCCATTTAGGAAAGCCATCTTGACATCCATTTGCCAAATTTCATAATCCAAATGAACTGCAATGGATAGAAGAGTTCTAATAGACTTAAGCATGGCTATTGGTGAAAAAGTTTACTTATAATCGATCCCTTCTTTTTGAGTATAACCTTTCGCAACTAGCCTCACCTTACAAGTTTGTACTTTACCATCTACACCCCTCTTTTTCTTATAGATCCACTTACTTCTGATGGGTTTAACCCCTTCAGGTGGTTCTACAAGTTCCCAGACTTGATTAGAGTACATAGACTCCATCTCAGATTTCATAGCTATCATCCATTTATCAGCATCTTTATCTTGTAGTGCATCGTCATCACATACTAGTTCGGTATTCACTTCTTCAGGGATTCTGTCAAATGATTCTCCCAAAAGTGTATATCGAACTGGTAGTCATCTTATTCTCCCACTACGACGAAGAAATATAGGCTATTCAGCCACACCAGCACCTTACTGCAGCTGTAAGGCTGGCAAGTCTATAACTGGTGGGACCACATCTTGGTTATGGTTGAGAGCCTCAACATGTCCGTCATTAACAACAGGTAATGAAAAATTAGGGACTCCTACTTCTTGTGCTTGTAGATTTGTAACAATAGCTACTGTATCAATCCCACCATATCTCCCACTACTTTTAAGTTGTAGTGGAATGTTAGAAACTGAATCTTGGGGCAGAAGTTGAGCTTGTGGTTCACTGACATTTCTCCCACGATGACGAGGCAATAAAATGTCAACTCCGACCAAGAATGGTTTAGGTTCATGTTTTGTGGGAAATGGTCTAGCTGGTGTGTTTTCTCCCCTCAAATCACGCAAGTCTAATTGACTTTTGGGAATATGGTTTACAATATAGTCCTCCTCATGGTAATGTGCATTGGTGCTAACAATGATCTTCTTATCCTTACGACTATAAAATAAACCACCTTTCGTTCCTCTAGGATAGCCAATAAAGAAGCATGACTTAGATTTGGATTCCAACTTATTTACTTTCCCTTTAAGCCCATAGGCTGGGCAACCCCATATCCGAACATGTCTTAGACTAGGTTTACGCCCAGTCCACAGCTCTGTAGGAGTCATATGTACTGACTTAGAAGGAACTAAATTCAAAATATGTGCTGCTGTTTCAATTGCACATCCCCAGAAAGAAATTGGCAAATCTGAATAACTCGTCATTGATCTAACCATTTCCATAAGCATCCTATTTCTCCTTTCTGCTACACCATTCTGTTATGTCATACCAGGTGCAGACAATTGTGAGGTAATTCCTTGTTCTGATAAACAAGCAATGAATTCTCTAGAGAGGTATTCACCACCACGATTAGATTGTAGTGACTTGATATATTTTCTATGTCGCTTCTCCATTTCTACCTTAAATACTTTGAATTTTTCAAAGCATTCGTACTTACAGCGCAATAGGTAAATATATCCATACCTTGAGTAATCATCTGTTAAAGTCACAAAATACTCAAAACCAGCCCTAGCTTGGACACTCATTGGGCCACACAAATCATAATGAATGAGTTCTAAAACATCATTGGCCCTATTACCTTTCAAAAGAAAAGGCCTCTTAGTCATTTTACCTTCCACACAGGATTCACAGGTTGGTGGTGCCTCCACTTTCGATGAACTCAAAGGTCCATCTTTGGCCAACCTAGAAATTCTATCTAAGTTAATATGACCAAGCCTTAAATGCCAAAGATAAGTGTTATTGAATTCAATAAGACACTTTCTTTTTAATGGTACAACGACATCAAAGTTATTTACTTCAGAATTAAGTCATAGTTCAGGTGTATATTTAGTAATAAATAGATCATCCATTAAGGAGCCAAAACAAATGATTTGCTTATAAATTTAATAATGACAGAATCATCATAAAATTCATTAAAACAAACTGAATATCTGTTCTTACTTAAACTGGAAACAGAAATTAAATTCCTTCTAATTGAAGGAATATATAAAACATCCCTTAACAACAATGTTCGATTATTCTTAAAATTTAAAGTAACATTCCCTATAGCTAAAATTGCAACTTCAGTGCCATCTCCCATAAAAATGCTCACTTCTCCTTCACTTAACTGGCGTGTTACTTGAAACCCCTGCAAAGAATTACAAATGATTAGTGGCAGCTAAGTCTACACACCATTGGAGTGTAGTCAATACCGCTAAACAAGTTTGAACAACTATTAAATAAAAAAGAGATGTAACTTGCTTTTTCTTGGCTATCCAAGTTGGACATTGCTGCTTCCAGTGACCTGGTTGCTTATAACGAAAACACTTGCCTTTGGGCTTTTCACAACACCATTTGCACGTTTAGCTGCACCATTTAGTTTGGTGCAGAGGCTTATGAGCCTTTTTCTTCTTGCCCTTTTTCTGGGCAGATGAAGAACCTCGCTCAATATTAAGCACAACAGGTGCTACTCCTTATTTGATAATAGTCCCAGTAACTACCAACTCACTCAGCAGCTTAGACAGAGTAAAATCCATCTTATTCGTGTTATAGTTCAAATGAAACTGTTGTAAACTGCTTGGCAGAGTGTTCAAGACCATCTCAATCTGAGTAGCCTTGTCAACCTCAGCACCAAAAACCTCCATGTCATTCAGAAGACTTATCATCTTTAAGACGTGTGATCTAACAGGAGTTCCTTAAGAATCTCCCTAAGTGCATTCTGCTTGGCTGCACTAGTCTAGTCTCCAAACATCTCTTTAAGATTCTTTAAGATGTCATAAGTTGTGTCCATCTTCTGATGCTAATGTTTTAAAACATTTGATATGGATGCCAAAATGTAACATCGCGTCATCTCATCAGCTTTAAACCATTTCTGGTAGGCCTTGGTAACCTCTTTAGAGGCACCCTCACTAGGTTTTTCAGCACACACACCTCACTAAGCATAAACTTGTACTCTTCAGCAGTAAGCAAAATGTCCAATTTTCTTTTCCAATCCATATAGTTAGGACCCTCAAGCTTGTTTTGGGTTAGGATGTTGGCTAAGGGATTGAAGGATGTCATATTGAACTGAGGTAAGCATAATAACAATATAATATTTTCTGAATTTTTAACACATAATTGAATAAAGCAAATATGACCTTAAAATTCACTTATTTATATTTGACATTCATGAACATCAATCTTGATGGGAGAATTAAACTAACCATATGTCATGCATAAATAGTAAAATTAACTGACATGCACTACTTGATGGGAGAAACTTGCCAAAAAACTATTATAAGAGAAAAACCATTACATCTAGTCCATGCGACTAATTAAATTGCTCAGACGGAGAATTAAAATAAAACAGAGAAAACTAGACTAGATCCAGTGATACACAAACACATATCATCATTTGATGGGAAAAAATATGCAAGTAGTCACAACTAGCAAGTAATGGAAAAACACCCTTTTTTATCAATAATTTCTATTTGATCGTATTATTTAATAAACAACAAATTTCTAGAAGAATTTATAAAAAACAAGAAAATTCACAAAGAATTTAATTTGCAAAACAAAACTATTTCTAGGTCATTTTCCAAAATTAAGAAATATTTTAAATCATTTTGCAACAAAACAGTAACTTTCTGGTTTAAGATGAAAATTTTCAGACTTGTTTGAAAAACTTAAAAACATCCAGGGCCTGAAAGGAAATAAGGACTTGTTTATAAACACAAAACTTTCAGGACCATTTAGACCTTTTTTTTTTTGTTTGTTTGAAAAAAATTTTATACTTGAAGGAACATCCAAAAAACTTGCCACTTGATCGTCTACCTCACGATGGAAACAAAACCAGTTGCTGAATTTAAAAAAAAAACATTTTCACTCTTATATGAACCATATGTTTATGTGTGAAAACAGAAAGAACATATGTTTTCATACAAGAATAAAAACAAAAAAATGAATTTACAAGATTTTCAAGTTTCATGTTAAGCAACAAAGTGATTTGTCTAACGATTTTCTCCATTCTCCACATGGACAAATCGTTTTCCATTTTTCAAAATAGAAAATAAAACAATTTTCATTTTAAGGAAAACAAAAAATGTTTGTAATGAAAACCCAAAAACGTTTTTATTATAAATGATTTATAGGAGTTTCAATTTTCATGTTAAAAAAACAATTTTCTCCATTATGCACATAGACAAAACGTTTTCCATTTTTTAAAACAGAAAAATGAAACAATTTTCATCTATTGAAGAACGAAAACATTTTTAATGAAAACAAAAACAAATGTCGTTCCAAAACACAAAAACGTTTTCCCGAAACACATAAACATATGCTTTCATGACAACGTCCAAAGAAAAACAAACCATAAACACAATTCATGGAAAAAGGACAGGCCACCTCATATATATATTTCTAGGGCTCTGATACCAATTGAAGGAAACATCAGTATTCACAGCAAAAGCAACCTACGATTAAAAATATACATATAGACAGACCAATCACAAGAATCGAAACAAGACAGACCTGTAGAAGTACAGAATCGCTCATTGGTCTCCTTTCCACAAAATCTTCTTTCCACAAATCTTCTTATCACTTAGAGCCTTCTGCCATGTAACCTTAATTGTTTCTTATAACCCTTGTTTCTGGGTGGGCAGAAAGAACATATCGTGTGTTTTTTCTGAAGAGTTTCTGTTTTCTCTGTTTTCCAAGAAATCATCCTTTTCTTCGATTAGAAGAAAAGCTTATATATTTTTTGAAAACCCTCTCCTTTCCGCATAAGAATTAACTAATAAGATTATACGGTTTTTTAATTATTTTTTATGCAGTTTATAATTCAAATAAACATATTTTTCTATTTAATTTAAAATAAAAATTTTAATTAAAATAATCTGTTGCTTATTTAAAATACAAATAACACACGTGCGATCCAAACAATTAAGGCACGACAGGGACTGCAGGAAAAAATTAATAAGACTAAAGTTATAATAAGAATCTATACAAAACCAGCATATTCTTATTACAATTAATCATAAATTATTCCACTAAAAATTTATGATTGAACTCCTAATTAATTTTAACTTTCCACAACATAATAAATTATGTTCCCCATAGTAAGATTACAGATGTTTGTCAAATAAAATAAATTATTGACGATTTATTTAAATAACAATTTTAATTTTTAAGATTGTCGCTCAACTTATTTCATGTGTCGGATTAAAAATCCACCTGGAAGGTTTACACAATGAAACCTTATAAGCTTACTTAAAGTGCATCATCATTCTCTATACCGAGGCATGGATTCCATCATTAATTAATATTTCACAAATACAAATTGTATTTGCCCAATTCATCGAGTATTATTGTCCCGATAGTTGAAACTCACTCTTTAATGAATTAAAACACAAGACAATGTATATTTGCTCATATTAACTAAATCAAGATTAAGAACATAAATCTTATTTCTAATGTTCTTAAGACTATGTTTTAATAGTCAGTATAAAACAACCATTCTCAACTTGGTTCAGTTAGATACATACAAAATGTACTAACACAATTATTACTAAATATATGCCATTACATTTGCATGGTCAATAGTATATATCTATCGTGGAGAGTGCTTAACAAAGTTATTGTTTAATTATGGATTCTTTTCATATTAATTTTTACTTTTTGCAAAACTATATAAATTAATCAAGAAAATTATATTCATAATTAAATATATTATTCGAAGTTTTAAATACATATAAATTACAGAAATAAGAATAAATGAAATTTATACTATTTACTTTGTATAATGTATATATACGAGTCCAAAATATTTAGACGTTCTCAAATTTTCATGAAACTCGTTTTAAATTATTAAATATTGTCAAGATAAATTGTGTTCGCATTTAAATTTATATTTTATAGTTTTTGGTAATATCTATAGATACTCATTATAATACAAAATATTTTTATATATTTATGTTAATTATTTCAAAACGAAATTAACAGACCACATTTATAATTTAGAGATTATTTTTTTTTGGAAAATTATGTAAATTTGTTAAAACAACCATATTGATAGCTACATGTATATATATTTTTAAAGCATGATAATTAAGAAACATTTTAGTTTTAAAATAGCACATAAATTATAGAGAAATAATAACATATATTTGAATAAAAAAATTTTCCCCTTTTTTTTAAGATGAAGTTACATGAAAGTTCAAAATCTATATGTTCTAAAATTGTCATGAATTGCACCACGAAATTTTGAGCATTATAAAAAAAAATTCGATACATACTCTATGTAAAATAAAACACTTACTTTCAATTATTTATCCAAATTATTTCAAAACCGTGCAAAAGCCCGGTTTCCAGACTGGTAACATACAAAGGAAACAAATGCTAAACATGACCAGATTAACTACTAATGCCCGCACGAGCTTAGTGGAAGAGACCAACCCAAGAGAAAAAAAGAACAAGTTATCAGCATGAGAACAGTGCATAAAAGAAATGGTAGGTGGAACAAGACTACTTGTTCTGATCCAGAGGGAGTGGACGGTACGGAAGAGGGACTAAGCACAAATCATTCGCTCGCTTAGTTGCCGATCCAAAAGCTTCTGACATGTCTAAAGCTTCTGGGTTCTCTCCATCGCCCAGTTTCCAATCAAAAAAGAACAGTAGATTGGCTAGTACGAGCTCAACAAAAGTTATACCCATCAACAAACCCGGGCAAATCCTCCTTCCAGCACCAAAAGGAATGAATTGAAAGTCTGCTCCTTTGTAATCAATTGAACCATTCAAAAATCTCTCTGGGTTAAATTTCTCAGGTTCAACCCAATGATCTGGATGCCTTCCTATTGCCCAAGCATTAATTATGACAAAACTATCTTTGGGTATCTCATATCCATTAATGTCTACGGACTCGCTGTTCAATCTTGGACCAAGCAAAGCACCGGGGGGGTGCAATCTCAACGTTTCTTTGATTACTAATTTTAAGTAATTTAACATTGGAATGTCTGTTTCATCTATAGATCTTTTGTCTGTAAAGACTTGTCTCACCTCTGCTTGTGCCCTTTTCATCACTCTTGGATTTTTTATCAATTCGGACATTGCCCATTCTGTAGCTGTGGCTGATGTTTCAGTAGCACCATCAAACATGTCCTGGAAAATATTTTTGAGGGACAACCAACTATAAGAGAAATTCTAAAATCGTATAATATTTAGGTTTAATGCTACATATAAATACATACATATATATTATTTACTATTGAATTCCTATTTCTTTGAAGATTTTTTTACAATTTTCTACTATGACTAGATTTATATAGTTAAATAAAATCTAGTATTAAAATCAACAAAAACGTTCGCTTATTTTGTATTTAATGTAAGTTAAGGGAGGATTATCCAAATTTAAGCCACAATATGTATAAAAGTTACGTGAACTAGCAACTGAGAAATCTAATTACAAACAAGTTCGTTAAAAAACAAAAAAGGACCGACACGCACTGGTTAAAGTATAAGAAAGAATAGTTACCAAGATGAGTGATTTGACGTTATCTCTTGTTAAAGGCACCTGAAGGTCGCCGTGATCCTCGAGATTCAAAAGAAAATCAAGAAAATCCTTAGAAGACCCATTTCCGCCTTTTCCCTTGCTTTCTTTGCGTTCACGAATGATATCTTCAAGTAAGGTATCCACTTGGCGATGCAACTTCATAAGTTTAAGCTTTGAACCAGTAATCACATGAAGAAATTTTGTGGAAGGAAACAAATCACCAAGGCTAAACTCTACCAGTGCTTTCATGATTTGATGAATCATTGGTTTAAGTGCTAACTCATTCTTGCCCAAATTAGAAAAGACAGACCTTGCAGTTAGAGTAAAAGATAAAGAACACAGCATGCTACTTAGGTTCACTGGAGACCCTTCACTAGAACCAATAGTTTTAACGAGCTTCGACACTTCTTCTTCTCTCATTGACTTGAAAGATTTCACACGTTTTGCAGATAGCATCTCCGTTATGAAAATTTTACGCACCTGTCTCCAATATTCTCCGTATTGTGCAAACGCCACGTCAGAGCTGCGATAAAGTAGAACATCTGCGGCACGCACAAAAGGCCTGTTAGCGAAGACAATATCGTATGTTTTTGTCAGTGTTTCGAATATTTCAGGTGAAGAAATGACGACCCTTGTAACTTCTCCCAGTTGAAGTTTCATAATGGGTCCATATTTCTTGGCCAAGTCTCCCATTCGGCGATGGGGTTCATGTCCAATCATTTGGTGTAGGTTTCCTATTATTGGCAGCATCGGCGGCCCTGGAGGTAGTTTCTGACTCGATTTTCGTGGTTTCTTCACAGCTCTCAATAAAAGAAACACGAGACTAAAGAAAAGGCAGGCAACGAGAACTAGGCCTTGTTGATCCATCAGTAGTGTCGGACAAAGTTATCGACGAATTTAGTTCGTTCTGATGCTAGTAATTGATTTATAGACTTCCTGGGCTCTTAACCTGTAATTTTTTAGTTGAATAATTTAGCCACCGTGAAAAATTATATTAGCTAATATGCTTACGAAATACGTTGTAATTAAATTAACCTTAGATAATGTACGTAATAGTATTAAAAAGAGTCATCATATCGAATTGATTTGAAAATATATATGTTTGGCCTTTATTTGACTAAAGGACAACATGTAACCCTTTGTTTTAGTTTGCGAACGTGTCAGAAAATTTAAGTATTTCCAACCTAGGGAAAATAAAATAAAAAATTGTTGCGCCTTGTAATCTGACTGAAATTTAAAACGACTGTGTATCACTAGAAAGGGACAAAAATCGAACAGAAAGAATTTTGCTTTATTAGTAAATAATTCAGCAAAACGCAATGACTAAAATTTGAAAGAAAAAGTTAATAACAATTGAAAAGAAAAATGCTAGGCTAGGAAAAAAAAGGATTTGCTGAAAAAGAAATAAGCTAAAAAATGCGAAGACTTGCTGGGGTGCCAGGCTTTTGATTTGTCAGAGGTTGAATCCTTTTTTCTTCTTCAAAGCTCCTATTTATAGCCAAAGATGTTGAGTGTCCTACTCCAATTGAACTTGCAATCTTAATAAAATTTTATCTCATTAGATAAAGATAATGTTCAAATAATCCTCATCTTATCCGATAAAGATTAAGTTGGCTGGTGTCCATCTTATCCTCTCCTTAGATTTGCACTCTTAGACTCCCAATCCAAATCCAACTCTACTACCTTCTCTCCTGCTGGACATTGAACTCTAATGGGTCAAGGCTAGTGTGTGGACTTCAAATCATGAATTTTCTTTGGGCTTCGGGTTTTCGGCCCAAAACGATAAAAATGGGCCGAACCCATTTTTATGCGTAAACAGATACCCTCTGCACCATTGGGCTTAGAAGAATAACCCCTATGGTAGCACTTCGATATCTGGCTACATCCACTGGATACTTTGTTTTCCCACAGGGTAATACCCAATGGTCATCCGCATGTGGCTGGTAATAACTCTAGTCCCCCCATACTGGCCATTCGAGCATAAATCATGGACATCGAAATTTCAAAGAGCTTTCTGACAAAAGTGCGCTAAATAGCCTGCCCAAAGCAGCCCTGATCGCTGCACCCCTTTTTAAATTATAACCTCTTCAGTTTCCAGAAACTCCCGTACCATCAATATATAAAGGTTACTTCTTGTTCCTTATTAAACACTCGAAGAAACAGTTTTCACGAAATTTCCCCCAAAGCTTCTTCTCTCCTTCGACTCGCGCGCCTCTTGTTCTGCCACCTTCCCACCGTTTCGCAATCTTTCAGTGTTCCGCCCTTTTGATATCGCTGGTGCTCTGTCGTCTGAGAGAGTTCCATCACCGTCGCCAACCACCGGTAGGCCTGCGCTTCCCTTTCTCCTTCTCCATTTCCATGGCTTATGCTAACTTCCGTAAACTGCTTTTCTCTAGGAATACCATCATTCTTCTTCTCTCTATTGCCAAAAGCCCTGCGAATCGCCCAACACAATATCAGGTATGAGTCTTCTCGAACTTCTTTTTTTCGATTTTGGGTGACTGCCATATTTCTAGTAACTCTGAGTGGTCTCAGTTAACCCTGAAGTTTCGGGTGCCTCTGGAATTTGAGGTTTGGGTGTTGTGGATACTACGACGTGTTTTAGGAGTGTATTTTCTTGCAGATAATTTTGGGAACTCCCATTTGCAGGGAAAATTCTGCCAAAATTTTCTTTGGACACTGACCCCCCATTTTTATATTGCAGGCTCGAAAACCCCTCTAGCTCTCTCTACCTCTACAACCTTGGTCACCAAACAAGTATAGACCCTTCTTTTAATGTTTCTTTGTCTTTCAAAACATTCCTCCATTCTAAACACCTCTATTTATTATTCAGGGCGACTCCCAACAATGCCTCACTATTTCTCAGTCATCCCTATCTCTTCCGGGCATGCCTTTTCTGCTACTCAAGGGAGAAACTCTTCTCCTCTACCGGGATTCTTTCGCTGCTCCTAGTAAGCAAAGAACGTGGATTCCTAATGCATTAGAGTACGGAGCCTGAGTGGCCACTTTGCGGCCATACTTCGAAAGTCGCTAGAAGCAGGTTGGTGTAGCCGACCTTATCGAGCTGTCCCTATACTAGCAGTATTTCGATAGGGACCTGATCATGGAAGCCCTGCGCTTCTGGAGCCACGGCTGCAACTCTTTTCTCTTTCTGTATGGTCCAATGTCAGTGACTTTGCGAGATGTTGTAGCGATCACTGGCCTCCCTTTGCAAGGGGAAGAGGCTGCTTCTGCTGTTTTCCTTGAGGAAGACAGCGCTTTAGAGGAGGCGTTGGTTTCTCTGCCCACCGCCTCTTCTTTCAGTGTGGTGAATGTCCCTTAAATTGGTTGCCGCTTGCTTTCCCTTTGTTTTCTAGCATTCTTAACCATTTGTTTTCCTCTTTCACAGGTGATAAGACAGGCCAAGGATTTTGACCTGCCAAGTCAAAACCTGGCCCTGATGTGGTACTTAGTTGCTAAGTACATCTTCCCCAGTTGGCCGACTCACCAAGGAGACCAAGAACCTAGCCCTCACACTCCACCAGGGATAGCAGGTCTCTCTAGCCAGCAATTTCCTTGTTCACTGTTACCGGGGGCTATATGTGGCTGTTACTTCAGAGCCTTTCAAGGAGCTACCACCATCGGCCTGGCTTCTCCAATTGTGGCTCCTTCTGTACTTCCCAGCCTTACGCTCTTCAGCTTCCCTTGGAGGGATGAGTTCGCCCCTGGGATTGTCGCTTCTTACTGCCCTTGCCCCTTATCTTAGGAGGAGGTAGTAAGGTTCTGAACTTAAGGGGGCAGGATGTCCCTCCTATGTTTCTTTTTTATCGCGGGGAGGAATGAGATGTCCTCCCAGTTCACTTACAGCGATATATGTCTGGGATGCTCGAGGAGCATAAAAGAGATTGGCGTTTGGTTTGCAAGGCTCGGCACCTTTTGAGTGGGACCTCTACCATGTTGAAAGGGGGCGGTAAGTAATTGGGAGTCTGCTGCGAGATTTATATACCGCAGTTGTGGTGTCATCAATTTGGTTTGATGCAAGGTTGTTCGGAAGTTATTCAGTGCCTTTCTAAAGGTCTCTTTGTTGGAGGCCGAAATTAAGGAATTCATTGAGAAGCACCGGAAAAAACTGTCGAACCTTGGAATAATGCCAATCGTTTGCGTTGAGAGGGATCCAGCTTCAATGACCGACTCCTTCGATTCCTGGTGGGGGCATGTCTCTCAAACCTTCATTCTTTCTCCGCCTGATCAAGGTATATCCGGTAACTTTCTGTTTGCCTAGGGCTTCATGTCCATGTTTAACCCTTTCTTTGCTTTCAGGTGCCCTTTCTCCCTTGGCCTATAGAGGAAAGTCGTCTGCTGCCTTGGGCAAGGGCAAAGTCCAGAAGGCTGACCAAGGTAAACGTCCTTCTTTCCCATTTCTTCCTTTCTCTATTTTCCCTGATTTTGTCTGTGGTTTGCAGCTCCCTTAGGTGAAAAAACACCTAAGCAACCTAAGGCCTCCTCTAGTGTGAAAGCTAAACAGACACTGGACAAAAAGCAAGTTGCTTCTACTAATTCCCGTAGGTCTGGAAGGTTGGCTAGTCAATCAAAATCCAAGGGGGTCGCTGGTACTCTAGAGGTCAGCGATGAAGGTTCAGAGGGAGCAGGTGAAGAGGAGGAGGTCCTGAGCTTCTACGAAGTCGCCTGGGGCTTGGAAGTTGTTGGTGGCCTACAAGACACCATACCAGTGGTCACCGAGGACATCATGGGCACCGGGACCTTCGGTGACTAGGCCCCTTCTCCCACAGCTGTATGGACTTTGTCGCGCTAGTTTCCTTTTGTTATGATACATTCTTACTGATTTGTGCTCCTCCTTTGCAGGCCCTAGTGTCCATTAGTGCTGCCGTAGAGGAAGAGCTATCTTGGGAGGACACCTTGGCTGCAATGGACCTAAATGTCTTTGATCCTCCTTCCGCCATCTCCGTTGTAGTGTCTTCAGAGGAAGCAGCTGCCGCCAAGGAAAAGGTGAAGGTTTTCTTTTTATCTGATTTTGAGTCGTTGGACGAGGCTACTGTACAGGAGTCACTTCAAGCTATGGAGGTTCTTCTGTCCTCGGATCTCTTGGCCACTGAAAAGGTCGTGCTAAACTCTTTAAAAGGTAGAATTAGTAGCTTGCGGGCCCAGTTCTCCACCTGTTCCATCCAGAGAGAAGACATCAATCATCAGATGAGTCACTTCTAGGCTCTAAATGCTTCCTACGGTCTTCAGAAGAAAGCGGTAGAGACCATCGCTGAGGACATCAAGCAGTCCAAGCTGGCGGCTGACAACCACCTTGCTTAAATAAAACCTTGGGAGGAAGAGATTGCGGCGCTCCAAGAAAAGGTCACCGCTGCTCGACAAGAAGTGTCAGGGCATTGGGCCTCTTTAGTGGGAAAAAAGGAAGCCTTGAAGGTGCAGAAACAGGAGGCCACCGAAAGTGGTGAAGAGCTAAAGAAGCTTTATCCCTCCATTATAGCGTGCTCATCCTATCTGAGGGGCGCTGAAAGGACGATTCACGACTGCCTGGCCCAGTGGGACGACATCCGACACACTCAATATTCCTTTCTATAATCCTCGTGGACTGTACATGTAGCCTACTCTGGAAACGACATATTTTGGAAATATTTTTGTATTTGGTTTATGCTACATTCGAACTTGAATGAATGACTAGAGCCAAATTTTCGTTCCATTTATTTGTGCTAAACCAATTACAAAGTTGGGCCGCCCACTTTACAATAATTTTTCCAGTAGCTGCCCATCGATGCAAGCATTTATATCCTAGTTGTTTTGAATGTTCTCCCACATAGTAGGATAGTATCTTTTCAAGTACTTGCCATTGAAGCACTTGTCGTGAGCTTCTCCGGATAGGCTTGATAACCAGTAGGCGCTCCCCGACAATACTTTATGGACTCTGAATGGCCCTTCTCAGTTCGTTGACCATTTCCCGTACACCCGATCTTTGCTTCCAATGAGTAGTACCAACTTTCAGACCAAATCACCTTCATCAAAATCTTTCCTTCTCACTTTCTTGTTGTAGGCTCTGGTCACGTTCTTTTTCTGTAGGACCATCTTATTGAGGGCATCCACTCTCACATGGTCCAACTCTTCTAACTCCATCATCATGGCTTGCGAGTAGTCTTCTGGCGTCAAATTGTTTTGCCATGCAACCCTTAAAGAGGGCACCACTACTTCCATAGGTAATACAGCATCATGTCCGAAGGTCAATGAAAATGGGGTCACCCCAGTTGCGCTTCGTTACGATATCCTATATGCCATAGAGTCTCAGAAAGAAGGTTATGCCAGTCTTTGGGATTGTCTTCCATCATCTTCTGTAGAATGTTAATTATAACTTTGTTTGAGGCCTCAGCCTGTCCATTTGTCTGAGGATAATAAGGACTTGATCTTAATAGTTTGATACCGTAATCCTTTGTGAATTCCCTGACTAATTCTCCAGTGAACATTGTCCCTTGGTCAGTGGTAATTGACTCAGGAATCTCAAACTTGTGGATCAAATTCTCTTTGATAAATTGAATAACTTCTTTTTTCTTGACTTTCTTCATCGATTGAGCCTCTACCCATTTGGTGAAGAAATCAATAGCCACTATAATGAAAGAATGGCCTTTGGATGACGCTGGGTAAATTTTCCCAATTAGGTCAATGGCCCACCCGCGAAAGGGCTAAGGCTTGATTATACCTGTCAATTTCGCGGCCGGTAGTCTCTAGATTTTTTTGTGTCTCTGATACTGCTTACAGCCCTTAGCATACCTGAAACAGTCATCGAATATCCGGGGCCAGTAATAATCGTGTCTACGAATCAACCAACACATTTTCTCTCCAGATTGATAAACGTCGCACACACCTTCATGTATTTGTTTCAAGACTTCCATTGACTCCACCGGGCCTAAACATCTAAGGAGGAGGCCATCGACACTTTTCCAGTAGAGAGTACCTTCCACCAGAAGGTAATTCAGTGCTTGCATTTTGATTTTATAGGGTGTCCTCCCTTTTGGATTTTTTAAGTATTCTCTAATAGAGCTTCTCCAGTCACCAGCACGCTCTACATCAATATTAAACACGTCCACTGGCATCCCCCGGCCTTCGATGACAGAATGATTTTTCTTCTGGATGAGGACGAACTTATGCATCAACTCATCAGACATCTTTATTTCGGAACCCACCCTAGTCATTGAGTCCGCCTCCCAATTTTCTTCCCGTAAGATATAGAATAGATTGACACTTTCAAAATCGTCTAACAACTGGACCGCAGCAGCAAAATACGATGCCAAAGAAAAGCTACTGCACTTGTATTTGTCATTTAGTTGTTTGATGACCAGTTGTGAATCCCCATATATATCTAAATCTTTGGCGTAGAATTCCTTGAGGATCTCCAACCCAATTATCAGAGCTTCATACTCAGCCTGATTGTTGGTGCATGGAAAATTGAGATTAAAAGAGTGCGTAGTTTTGATGCCTGCTGGAGATATGATAATGACTCCTACTCCAGCGGCATCCGTTGTACTAGACCCATCGAACTTTAAAACCCATGGGGCCTTTTCTAAGTAGAATACATTCAGATCTGGTTCTTTAGTGTCGTGGACCTCTACACTTGGATGGTTAGCCAGGAAATTTGCGATGGCTTGTCCTTTCACTGACTTCTGAGGTAGGAACTGGAGAGAGAATTCAGCTAACGCAATAGTCCATTTTCCTATTCTCCTAGTGATAATCGGCCTTGTTAACAGGTACTTAATTACATCGGTGTTGGACACTACGAGCACCAAATTTCCCATCATGTAATGCCTTAACTTAGTGCACATAAAATATAAGGCTAGACACACTTTTTCGATCAGAGAATACCTATCTTCAGCATCCTTAAGAGTTCTAGTTAGATAGTAAATGGCTTGTTCGTTACCTTTAGTGTTGTTCTAAGCTAAAACTCATCCAATTGAAGTTTCTGATGCTGCTAAGTATAACCGGAGGGGATGGTCTTTCCTTGGTGGCATGAGCATTGGTGGTGAATACAAATATTCCTTTATTTTGTCAAATGCTTGTTGGTGTCTGTCCTCCCACCGAAAATCTTCTTCTTTTTTCGATTTGAGAAACTTTGAAAAGATCTTGGTCTTGCCTGCCAAGTTTGAGATGAACCTCCTTAGGTAATTAACTTGACCCAGGAACCTTTGTAGTTCCGTTTTGTTTTTAGGCGGTACTACCTGCGCGATCGCTTTAGCCTTGTTATCGTCCACCTCCACACCCCTTTGATGGACCAGGAATCTGAGAAAATTTTCAGCTCTAACTCCGAAGGCACACTTTAGTGGATTGAGCTTGAGCTGGTGTCTCCTTAGTCTCTCGAATCCCTGCCTGAGATGTTCTACATGGTCATCCTGTCTTTTGGACTTGATGACCACATCATAAATATAGACTTCAACAAATTTTCCCATAATATCGTAGAAAATGAGGTTCATGGCTCTTTGGTAAGTAGCCCCAGCGTTCTTTAGCCCAAAAAGTATCATAACCCACTCGAATGTACCAATTGCCCCTGGACACCGGAACGTTGTCTTGTGAATATCATCCTCAGCGATTTTGATCTGATTATAGCCAGCAAAACAATCCCAAAATGTTAACATTTCATGGTTGGCCGTGGCATCAATAAGCATGTCACTAACCGGCATTACATACACATCCTTGGGTGTGGCGGCATTTAAGTCTCAGAAATCTACACATACCCTAATTTTTTCGTTTTTCTTGACTACAGGAACTATATTTGCCAGCCATTCGGTATACTTAGCTGGTCTAATAAAACCTACTTTGAGGAGCCTCTCTATTTCTTCTTTCACCTTCATCTTGACTTCCTTGGACATCCTCCTAGGTGGCTGCTGAAAAGGACGAAATTTAGGTTTGATAGGCAGTCGGTGTTCCACTAAACTCTGACTTAACCCTGACATTTCCTTGTAATCCCATGCAAAACAATCTTTGTACTCATGAAGCAACTTGATTATCTCCTCACATAGTTCTTTACTAAAAAGGCCACTGATGTACGTCACTTTGGGATCCTCGGTCGTATTCAAGTTGATTTCTTCTAGAGGGTCCTTCACTTGGAGTCTTCCATCTTCCATTTTGTATGGCGCACCTTGTAGCTCCTCTAGATTTATTTCATCTCTTACCATTTCTGGGATCTCTCTTTCGTACACCAACTTTGTCCCGAACATCTCAATCTCATGGTTGACCACTATTTGTTTCCTGGTCTGCTGTAAAATTGCTTCCTGAGTGACCCTCGCAGCCACTGGCCACCCATCTTTACTTTCTTGAACTATTATTGGCCTGACTGGCCAATGTCTTCTTCCATCGGCCTATAAGGCTTGATGCTTTTGTCTTTCTCGTTGATACTACTTGTTTAGAGTAGCAGATGCTTGTCTTTCGCGAATTTCATCAGCATAGGCCTGCCTTTTTTGTTCGATCCTTCAAAGGTAATTAATGTGATGTCTCTGTGGTAATAGTAGGCATCCACCAAATTGACTTCAACATTGAAAGGGTTACTGTTTGCCTTAACCATTTCCACGTTGTCACCATTCCAGAACAATAAGAATTAGTGAAGAGAGGACGGTACACACATTTTCGCATGAATTCAGTCTTTGCCGAGAAGCAACTTGTAACTCGCGTTGGTGTTGATTACAAAGAAGGCAGACACGCCCGTCTTGCTCCCAACCGTGATTTGTAGTGGAACTACTCTCAAAGTCCTTGCTACGTCCCTGGTCACCGCGATCACCACTAGGTCTGTAGCGATGATATCCTCTTCCCTTTTTCCGAGTCCTAACAGCACTTTCAGGGAGATCATGTTTACAGCTACTCTTTCCCTTTGATGAGTATCTCTTGTTTTTCCGCCATGTGAACCATGGTCTGCTTCTGAAGTCTCGCCTCCAGTTCTTCTTTTTCTCGAAACAATCTCTCGGCCAACTTCTTGCGTTGCGACCTTTTTTTTCTTATTCTAGCATTTTTTGGTGCAACAGTAGATATTTCCTTCTTGTCCTTCCTTATACTTTCCACCCGAATCCATTCTCCAGTTGTTCTGGGCATCGGTGGCTTGACAAATTTAGGGTGGCTACCGGTACGGGGGGTTGGCTGGTCCCCAGCCTCGTTGCTACTTTCGGTAACCTGTCTACCGAGCCTTTCTAGTGTACTGATTCTTCCTTTAGACGCAATTGTAAGGCCATCTTCCTTTTTCCACGTGTTCAACTTTTTAGGTCTCCATACCTGGTTTATATGCTCTTCCTTCTTCTTTTGGTTGAGCCAACTTCTCATATTGATACTTGCTACATTCACTGACCCCACCGGGAATGGGTTCTTGTTGATGAGCATTGCCTCCTTTGGGAACTTGAGGATCTTTCTATTGATGCGATTTTGAATCACGTTCCTAAAGGCCCAACACATGTTGGTAGAATGAGTCCACGCATTGTGGTATTTGCAATAACCTTTGGCCTTCATCTCCTTCTTGGTAGGCAAAACGTGGTCTTCCGGCAAAGAAATAAAGTCAATCTTCATGAGATAATCGAAAATTTCTGATGTCTTATTTACATCGAACGTGCATCTATTCCCCCTCTTGTCACTGTTTTGTTGCACTCTAGGATGCATCTTTGCTAGGTGTAGCCATACTATGCTTCTAGTATCGGATACGACAGCTATAGCAACCTTTACTTCTGCATTGTGGACTTCCTTGAAATAGGTCCCTATGGCTTGCTTTTTGAGCTTATGGTCTTCTTTAGTAGCTCTTCGTATTCTGTCACCTTCATAGCCAACTTGAAAAAATCTCTAAAGTCTATTCCTTGAAACTTTTTCCTCAACTCCAGGTCTAGACCCTTTTACGCCATCTTCACAAACTCAGTCTCTGGGATGTTAATCCTACACTTGTTTTTCATTCTGTTGAACCTGGCAATGAAGTCATCTGCTCTTTCTCCAACACACTGATTGAGCCTGGACAAGTACGCAATACTAACTTCGAGCTTACTTCTGTAAAACTGGGAGTGGAAGACTCTTGTCATATCTGCCCAACCGAACACAGAGTCCCTCTACAGTGACACGTACTAAGAGAAAGCGGCTCCAGTTAACGAATTCAGGAACAACTTCAAAAGAAGATATTGGTAATTATCACAGCTAGAAAATTCCGAGCATTGAGTAGTGAATCTCGCTATGTGCTCGATGGAAGACTGCCCGCTTCCCCATAAAACAACATGAAGTCCGGGATTTTTACGCCCCTAGGAAAGGTTGCTCTGCCTATGAATTTAGGATAAGGTTTCCTGAACTCTGGTCGGACGATCTGATTGAACCCAAGGCCATACAATTCTTGGGCGATCTTACGCAATGCGTCCCTGGTCACCAGATCGATCATCGAGTGTTCTGTCCGTGCATTGCTTGGCCCATGGTTAACGGCTGCTGAACAACTTGGTGACTTGTACTCTTTGGGAGTGCCTGCATTTGGTTGGTCACCAGACTTCTATTGCCCCCTGAGCTCATTCCTTCTTCATAAAGGTGAGGTTAAGTCGACGGTCCAGTGTGGCTGTACAATTGAACAGGGGTCTTGTGGTTGATGGACACCGGAGGCATGACAGCACTCGGCGTCTCATCCCTCCTCTGTGGTGGCTGGTAAGTGGTCACCAGCTGTTTCTCCTTGCTGGGGCTATCAATCCTGTTGGACTACCCCCCGAACGTTTTCATGGGAGAAGTTTCTCCCAACTTGACCGCCTTGGCTGGCGACCCTTCAACTCCAGTTGGGGTGATCGTAGATGCCATTATCTGATTTTCCGCGGCCACCGATAACTTGCTGGCCTGCGATTCAGCCTGGCGCAACATCTTGCTCGATTCTACTTGGCCTATGCCTTTGTCTTTTCCTAGCATGGCAGATCCAGTGGCTGCAGCTAAAATCTATTTTTGGTCGCTCTCCATAGTGTTCAAGAGAGCTGTCAATTTTTCTATGGCCTCTATAAACTTTGTTAAAAGGATCTCAATGTTGTTTGATCGATTCAACTCAAGAGGCTGAGGTTGGTCTTCCAGCGTTGCTGTTGCAACGTTTTCTATTTCATTGCCTCCACCGGGGGAAACGTCAGTACTCTTACTAGATCTTGTTCTCGTCATTGCGTGGGTCCCACTGGGCGTGCCAAAAATGTGTTTAGCCTTTATTTGACTAAAAGAAAACACGTAGCCCTTTGCTTCAGTTTGAGAGCGTGCCAGGAAATTTAAGTGTTTCCAAACTAGGGAAAATAAAATAAAAAGTTGTTGCGCTTCGTAATCTGACTGAAATTTAAAACGACTGTGTATTGCTAGAAAGGGACAAAAATCTAACAGAAAGAATTTTGCTTTATTGGTAAACAATTCGGCAAAATACAATGACTAAAAATTTAAAGAAAAAGCTAATGACAATTGGAAAGAAAAATGCTAGGCTAGGAAAAAAAAGGATTTGCTGAAAAAAAATAAGCTAAAAAATGCGAAGGCTTGCTGGGGTGCTAGGCTTTTGATTTGTTAGAGGTTGGATCCTTTTTTCTTCTTTAATGCTCCTATTTATAGCCAAAGATGTTGAGTGTCCTACTCTAATTGAACTTGCAATTTTGATAAAATTTTATCTCATTAGATAAAGATAACATTCAAATAATCCTCATCTTATCCGATGAAGATTAAGTTGGCTGGTGTCCATCTTATCCTCTCCTTAAATTTGAACTCCTAGACTCCCAATCCAAATCCAACTCTACTACCTCCTCTCCTGCTGGACAACGAACTCTAATGGGCCAAGGCTAGTGTCTGGACTTCAAACCTTGAATTTTCTTTGGGCTTCGTTTCGGCCCAAAACGGTAAAAATGGCCCGAACTCATTTTTAGGTGTAAATAATATAATATAGGGCTTATTTGAACTTATATATCGTCTTGTTAAATCAATCATTAAATTGTGGTTACTAGTTTTAAATTAAATCATATTATCCTCAATTTCTAATAAGATCACGTATCTTTTGAGTTTTGCTTATATTGTCTAAACTTAAATTTTTATATGCTTATCACTATGATAACGAGATTATTATGCAATCCATGTCATAGCATTTTTAATTACTATGATCATGTGATTCTTAACTAATTGAGTGACTGAATTATTAATGTCAGCATTCTTTTTTTTAATTAATTTAATTGATTAAGTAATTAATTAAGTTTGAATTTGGACATAATTTTCTCCAATTTAAAATGAATTCAAATTAGCCAAGTAATTAACTAAGTTCCATTAATGTTGGAAACCTTGTCTAAATATTAAAAAAACCTTACATTAAGACTATTTTTAACAAGGAGTAGGTTAGATTTAGACTAGATAATTTAATACATTGAAAAAGAAAGAGTCAGACATTAAAACACTTGAACGTCATGGTTATGGTTATGCTGTCGTGTATAATAATTCATATATAAATTATTACCTTTAAGGCGTTATTTATATTACATGGAATCCTTTCTCAACGAATTATTATTATATTCAGATTTCAGATGTCGTCGCGGGTGGTTGGGCTACCATTGAAAAAGATAAATAACTCATTTTATTGAACAACCCTTTGTATATACGGCGATTCAAGAGGATGAAAAAGAAGAAAGAACATAAAACAGATGTTAAAGGCAGAAATGAGAGCAGTGAACTTTGTAGAAAAACGAAAAGAATGAAAAAAGAGAGATAATAGTACTACTAACGCATCCAATTATAACATGAACTTAGAAAGTGAAATTAAAAAATAAAAAACTAGAAAATTACTTAAAAATAATCAAAGAATTGCAATAGAAAACCTTATTATTAAAAAAATAATAATTACTAATAGAGTCCTGATTAAATTCACTCCTAGAAGATGCCTATTAGGGCCGATATTATAAAACATTATTATTTTAAACATCTATAGTTATTAGATTCTTAAATATATTGAACAATTGCTATAAGGTATAATGATATAGCTGGGAGGAAATTACGAATCACAACTATACATAACCGTTTTACATCTTTCATTCAATAAATATTTATTTTTAAAAATAAATATATTAAACTTCATAACGCATCAAGTGAAATATAAAAGTGGCCATAGAGATTGACTAGATCGCTAAATGACTCAAATACTAAAGAAGAATATAAATTAGGTATGTAAGTGAAACAATGTTCCACTTGGCGTTAATGATCAGGGTGCAATTTAAGCTCGTCTTTAAATATGCAAAGACGAAGTCTAATTTTATCAACTTTCTCCTTGATGAACCCTTTAATGCTTTAATAAACACCGGTAAATATTCTCCCATCTCACTTATTCCATCAGAAAGCAATTAGATACAATAATTGATGGGAAATCGGGTCGAGATATGATCCCGACCGAAGCAAAATAATAACGAAATTTTTTCATTACTTTATAATTGATGGGAAATTGGGTCGAGATATGATTCCGACCGCAACAAAATAATCACGAAAATTTTTCATTACTTTTGATTTTCTGAAAATCAAGATCTATTTAATTTTATAAAATTATCAGCGCAAATTATAATAAAGCAGAAAATTAATTTATACCTTATTCCAAAACTTGATCTTTATTCTGTTGTATCCCTCGAATCAATTCCGAAACTGATCCATTTCTACCACCTTAGATGCACAAATGTCCGGTCTCTAATGGTATCAACAGAATGACTTGAGAGAACTTTGTAACTCTGACAGGGACAGTTAAGCAAGAAGTGCTAGCTTCGTAGAGCGTAAGCCTATTTATAATAAGTTCTAGGCATTTTGGTAATTTCATTGAGATTAAAATCTAATTTCAATTAAATTTTAATTAGAATTATTTATGATTCTAATTAAATACCAATTTTGTCTAAATAAAATCTAATATCTCATATTGATCCTTATTTACTAGATATCCCATATTTAATCATAAAGTTTTTTAAACTTTACAATCAAGTCCAACTTGATTAAATTAACTTTGCTCTCTTCAACTCATTCTATATGTGAGACTTGCTAGATTCCCAATTATTTTGGCAATGATTATAAATTCTAATTCTAATTATGAATAAACTCCTTTTAATTTATTTGTAATTCTCCAATTAAACAATTTGTATTCATAGATCAAGATTGACGTCTAGCAATGCATCATGACCATCCAAATATTTAGGAATGTCATAATGGCTTTGACTAACCTTTCCGTGCATGGTTTTTCCATATAATTCAATCATTTCATCAACCAATGTTCGAAATATACATAGAGCATGGAATTAGTGTCTACTATATTTTGAGTCCAGTCATATTAGTTCTCTACCATTAGCTATTGATTCAATTAATGATATTTGTAAACTGTTTACAAAATGTCATTCCACCTTGGTTAAGAATTTCCCGAATCAATACTAATGAAGAACAATGTAACTTTCTCCCCAATTACTTTAGGACGATGAATCCTATCTTGATCACACAACTATCTCCATAAAATTCATGCTATATCCAATGACTATATTAAAGTGTAGTAATCCTTATACAAGATAACTTTGGTAATTTTAAATCAAATGATCACTTAAACAATTATCACAATGAGAATTGCATACTCATACAAGTAATGTTCCAAATAGATTTCTCATATCGGCTTTACTCAGTGAACTTGTTCTCTAATAAGTACCCATATATTTGTTTAAGTATCTTTATACTTTAGCCTATGAGATTGACTACTTCCTTCATAAGGAAAAAAAAATGTATGCTAGTCTTTTTACATTATATTAATGTCCAATCTTAATAGAACAATGACTGGGAACATTTAGGAATAATACATAAATGTAATGTGAATCTTATAATTATAATCTCATTATAATTTCATTTGCAAAGTACAATTATTCTATGGACTTTATCATATACATCTAAACATGTACACGATAAAGAATGTCTTTAAATAATTTGTCACTAACCTACATCCAAAGTGATTGACTGTAGGGCATAAACTAATAATAATTTCACACGATAAATTAACAGTCCTTTTCCTTTCTATGTTTGAGTTTGAAGCTCATGTCAATTATTTCAGTCTAGTCATTGGGTGGCTTTTCTATGATGCATAGTTTGAGAATTTTATACCAAGCCACCCTGGTACAATCACACTTGAAGAAAAGATGGCCAAGTGTTTCTTATGAAGATTGGCAAAGAATACACTAATTAAGGTGTTAAGGAATTTACATACATGTCCAATGTGGGAAGCATGCCTTTTATAACCAACTATAGAGTGTGAGATGCTCAAGGAAGGTAGTTTTTACCCCAGGCCAGTTTGTACCAATCAACCTTTTGGGTGGTATTACTGAAGAGCTTTTTGAAAGAAGCGTCTGTGAATTTGCCTAAAGTTTTACCTTTTAAAGTGTGTTTATCCTCTGTATTATGGTGAGGGATAAGACTTGATAAAAGTAACATTTAGTCGGAAGTAAGCTTTGAATGGAGATATGGCATCAATGTTTTTCAATGGTCTAAAATGGAGATATTGCATTACTGGAAAACTCCGATCTTAGATATGGCATCAATGTTTTTGAATGGTCTAAAATGGAGATATTGCATCACTGAAAACTCCAATCTTATTCTATCTCTGATCCTAGTCAGGAATGCCATAATAAAGGAAGCATTAATAGGAGATTTTAAATTCTAAAAGTTATGTCTATTTAGTATAATAAACATTCACCCATTTGATCTACAAAGCCTATTTATCTTTAAATAACATCCAAATTTTTTTAGTTAGCATTAACATATTGGTTTCCTTGAGTGGAAGAACACTTAGTGCCCCTTGTTGGTTTGGTTGGCATCATTTCATTTTTTTCCTTGATTCATTTTCCTTGCATCTAGAACATAAGAATATGTCAAGTAATTTTTTTTAATGACTTGATAATGGCTTAAGGAAAAACAAGATGCAAAACCTAATATATATTGATGGAAATCATCGCTATATTGATCAGCATAGCTCTGTCAACTAATGATAAAGTTTTAAATCTCTAGCCATTGATCTTGTTCTAAATTCTATCAAGCACAAGTTTGAAATTATAAAAGGATGGTTTAGTTCAAGAGACTGGGATGTCAAGAATGCCACTAAAAGTTTAATATGCTTAAAACCTATAAAAGAACCTAACCATGTGGCCTAGTGAGTATCACCAGCATATAAGAATATTCCTCTTTTTACATTATTTGCATATAACCCTAAGGGTTTGTGAATATATTTAATGCAATGATAAGAGATCGAAAGGAGTTATAATATACTTTTGAGAATAAAACTACATCATCAAAAAAGTTCAAACTTATAACTCTAAGCATTTTATGCCTAGAATGGTATTTAAAACAATCGTTGCTTTCTACAACCCTCTCAAAAAGATTGTTTTTATAGGCTTGCCATTACTAGAATGTTGAAAATTACAGTTGTGAGACATTTTTTAATGCATTCGATGAAATTCTCCTTAAAGCCATAGGTTTTAATGGTGTTTAGATTAAAGGATTAGTCAAAACCTCATTAGTCTTTTGGAAGTCTAATTTAAGGGCATAGTTTCTTCTCTTCTTGTCATGGTATAGCGATTGAACACTTATTCAAAAAGTATTACATTATCCCTGAGTCCTCTACCTTGAATGTATGCTCCTTATGAATAATCAATGTAAGCTTGAAGTACCACCTTAAATCTATCAACAACGATTTTTAATATTACTTTGTAAGTACAGTTTCAACATGCTATTAGGTGAAAACCCTTCATTTGTTTTGATCTTTCCATTTAGCGATGAGTTTGATGAAAGTTTTCTTTGTCTACTTTAGTAATCTCCTTTCCTTGAAAAATTTAAGAGTTGCTCCCCACAACTAGATTATTTTATTAGTGACTAGGAGTTAAGAAAAAATTGACATTAAATCCATCTTGCTTTGGTACTTCAAAAAGGCTTAAAGGTTTCAAAGTACTTTTAAAATCAGAAGCAGTTAAAGGCTTAGAAAAATGCTCAACTTCTTGGAAAGAAGATTGGTCATGGATGATTTTATTGATTAATAAAATTAAAAGTAGAAGACGGCGCACCTAAGGAATTAGTGAAATATTTCATTGCTTCGTTTATAATATGTTCCTAAGTGGTTAAAAGAGAATTCTCTTTCTGAAGAGTGACAATTCCTAAGTGGTTAAAAGAGAATTCTCTTTCTGAAGAGTGACAATCATATTAGAGGCCTTCCTTTCTATAACATATCTATACAAGAAAGAGGAGCTTCTATCTCTCTCATTTAACTACAAAAATCTCAATCTTTGCTTCATTAAAGAGTGGTCATATTTGAGAAATTGAATGAAATTATGAAGACTTTGTTTCTTAAGGTTTATAGGTAAGGGCAAGAAGGACTAATATAAAGTTCACATAGAAATTTGTTGAGATCTTATCTAGCAAAGTTGAGTAGGTGGTGAGTATTTCCAACATTCTGTTTATAAAAGAAACTGAGCTCCTCCTTGATGCCGTAAGGCTCTTTTGTATAAATGAATTCCTTAGTGCTAAAGACATTGGAGTTGAATCCTTTCAAACTAGCATCATTAAGGTCTTTAAAGCTAACTAGAAAATCATTAAATCTAAAAGGGTGTTAGTAGGAAAGGTTACACTTGAAAAATGGACTATTATTGGGGTGTAATATATGAAGCTTGGATTTGGAAAATAACTTTCCATATAGGAAATATTTGAAACCTTATGATCATATTTTTTCCTTAAGTACTAGTTCTCCTTTTATTTATTACTCCACATGTAAAAGTTTCCTCTGAATGGTAAATCTATAACCTAAATGTTATTTGTACAGTTCATTAGGTCCTCACAATAAGTTTTCATGCAATTGTTTCCATTTTCTTCATTTATATGTAGCATTATGTTAAAATCACCAAGTCAAATCCAAGGGGTTTTATTGGTAAGAGATAATTCTTTAATCTTAGAATAAAAAGGAGATCTTTAGAAAGCATAATTATAAGCCCAAGCAATTGAAATATGGATAATGAGGTTTCAATGCTTGAGCGTAGCCTTCATATGAATTATTTGATTCGCAACCAAAGAATTTACATTTTCAATATTTTCTTCATCTGAAAGCATCGGTATTTTTGCTTTAGAGTGGCAATACTAGTTGGTTAACAATCTCCATTACTTTGACAGAATGTTGAGAAAGTTATAATTATCCCTTGTTATCCATAACTCCAAAATGGAGTTTAGTCCCCTAACACTCCATACAATGATGGTCATAAATCTTGAACATAGGAAGAAGCTTTCTTCTTCCTTTTAGATTTTTTTCCTACCAGATAGTTTAAATTTGTATTTTTGATTAGGGAGGGATAACTGTTGTCTCTTATCTACTTTTACTTTCCTCTTTCTTCAAAATGTTACAAGTAGGCGTCACCCTACTGTAATTGTGCTCAGTAGATATCTTTATTCTCTCTATAGCTGAAGGAGCTTCTTTACTGCTATTTTTGGATGACTCTTATCTGATGATCATTAGTAATAGGGGTTTCTGAGTTGGAAAGGTTTATAATAAGGGTTTTTTATTCCTTATTTCTTTCATATCCCATTTTAAATGTAAGTGCACAATCCAGAGGTAGTTAGCATTGACAAATACGGGTCGATCCCATGAGCATTATAATTACTAATATGACCCATTTTCCATTATATAACTATTGAATTAAGTTGTGAACTTAATTGAAAATTAAATTTAAAAACTAAACTAACACAATAATGAACTCGAATAAGGAAAATTCTACGATTATTGATATCAAATAAGCAGTACCTAGGTGATGAATCTCCCAAAGATATTTTAAACATTAACCCTCTATCATGCAATTAAATTATTGATTATTAGTCCGTGGAAATTCCTATCTTTTGTTAATATCTTTCTTATGACTAATAATAAATAACCCTCGATTAATTAACTGAAATCTCTTTCTTATTAATTAATATGGAACTACTTAATTGGTGAATTTTACTATTAGTTTGACCTTAATTTAAAGGATTTTTGTCGACCTATCTAGGTTTGCACACAATTCCTTCCAACTATAGCAGATCTATTCATGCAAAAGGATTTCTTAATCGCAATCATATAAAATCAAACATTAGACTAATATTCTAGACATATCAGTTTAAGAATATAAACGCATGATTGAATCGCAATAAATCAATTAATGAACTTATTTTGTGTTGTGCTGAAAAATTTCTAAAAAAACCTAGGCTATCTTACTCACAAGTATAAAAGGTAGTTATAGTGATTACCCAGGGTCGTCTCCCATAGAGGTGAAATTGATTCACTTAAATTAATTTTGAACAATAAAAATGCAATCCTAAACACTCTATCTCAATTTCTTGAGTAAAAGACTTTAAATCAAATCACGTAATTGAACTAAAAATTAAACTGATACAATTGGAAGCAAAAACAGATAGAAATCGAAGTGGAAAACTCTTAAAAATTAATTTCACTAATTTAAACTCCTATCCTTGATTAAGCGAAAATGATTGGAAAGTTGTCTTACCGAAATTAACAGTTTGGCCCTAAGATCAACTCGAATAATTAACTAATATAACTTTTTTATTCAACAAATTATTACCCGATTTAATTATGGAAACCTATAATAACCTATTTCCAGAGCATGCTTAGGGTTCAACCCTAGATCAAGCATTGCATATATATGCAACAATAGTATTCATACACGAATTGATACAAGTTAACTTATGCACTCATTTGACATGCCTCGGGGTATGAAAAATGTTAAGTGAACATGACGTGAATTATGACTTGATATGTCTTGAATTTTGGTATGATTGGATTTCAATTAGTAAATTGGAATTAAATGTTATGGATTGGGAAATTGACGAATTAAAATGTAAGTTTGGATTAGGAAAAATGAAAAGGGGTAGGATAAATTGAAACTTGAAAAATTAAGGTGATTAAGCCTATAAATTAAGTGACATTTGGTATAGTTAAATGTGTGACAATTATTATGTGACATGTGAACCAATCTTGAAGTGACAAGTGGACTGATTAAAGGGTGAAAAATGGCAGCATTATGAGTGGATTAGTGGCATCTTAATTGTTGAACAAACGATTAGCATGCTTTAAGACATATGTCTTTGTGAGTTAATAACACCTAGCTAGTTTATTGATGTAATTCCAGTACCTAAGTTTATGCTTCCTTCTTTGTTTACTTCACCAAAATTGCTCCAAAATTTCCTCGGAAATTTGCTAATAGCCAATTTGTTCCACGAAAACCACACCTAAATCCTTCACCAAATTGCTAAGAAAACTAGTTGAATGTGATCTTCATTTTGCTGTCCGAAAATCACCTTGCTTTCACCATAAGTTTGTGTTGATTTTGCTTGCTTGGAGACTTGTTTTAATCTGAAGTTTCATGTTGAACTGGAAGCATAATATGTAAGTAACAATTTGAGTTTTACGGCTTGTTAAATGGTATAGTAATGATGCTTGAATTGGAATGAAATATATGAGATATTGGTGATGATATGTACTAGAAAAAAGATCCATGTATGATAATTCCTGGTTTGGTTTTGATGTGTGGAAGTTATTGATTTGTAAGTTACTTAATGAACAATTTTTTAATTGGTTCTAGACATGAAATTAATGTATAATTTAGGCATGAATAAGGTGTAATTGAAGGGGAATTGATGAACTATGGTGAAGGGTGGTTGAAGGTGCATGACGTGAGTTAATTGTAGTGGTTCCCCTGAATAGATATTGGTATTTTAACCATAACTTGACTTGTCTATATAAAAATGGGGTAATTTTAATTTTAGATTAAACTACATACATATGTCTACAATTATCATGAAGGAATAGAATTTATTTCTGTCTCTAAGGGTTTTAAAATTTAGCTTGAAGTTGAGTTTTGGTTATTCTCACTGTTTGAGAACAATATGTAGCATTTTGGGTATAACTCTATCAATAATGAACTAAAAAAATACTGATCCAAATTATATAAAATTTAGTTCATCAGAAACTTAAGACATATAGGAACATTTGTTAAGAAGAACATGTTACCTAAAAACCTCCGTTTCTATATCATAATGGCCATACAAAACTAACCCGAAACTTGACCTGAGAAAATATGGAAAACTAATGAAGGAAATGGATGCGACTTTTTGATAAATATGATGAAGGGAATGACATGGCAGTAAAGAAAATGTTCTTTTATTTCATTTTTGAACCAATTAAGGATAAGGTACTTAACTGTGATGCATTTTGACTTGATTAAGGTTTAAAATGAAAATAATTTGATGTTGAAAAAGTTAGTTAAATGTGTAATAAGTTTTGATTGATAATTGATGTTATAATTTAAGGAAAAGAATGTTTGATAACAATGCATCTAAGTTTGGAATTAAGGAGTGTTAAAGGAATGAAGATATTCATGCAAACGAAAATGTATTCCAAAGGATATTAATAATGCATTAGGAATGAATGAATGAGAATTGGGAATTATGTGAAATATTTGTAATACTAGAAAAGAGTTAGTAAATGTATGTTTAATGAATTGAGGACGATCAAGTCTACTTAAGGTATTAAACTAAATGCAAACAAGACATATCTAAGTGACAATATGTGAATGATTATAAATTATGATTAAGGAAATGTACCTAGGATAATCATTGGACATGCATTAAACATGATACATATATGTATGTTCATAACTGAATATGTATTTGTTTGATAATGATACTAATGTGTAAAATGTATATGTATTTAGACACTCAAGTCAAATGCCATCGATAAGACATTGTCAAACCATACAGGAGCATACTGTGAGTCAACCTAAGTGATATGAATAGGATTGATTTATTTTTGTTTCTATTTAATTCCAATATATTGAATTGTTAATGACTTGATTGTGATAATTCGAGATTTTAAGGTTCGAGGAGATTAATATTTGGGGATTTATTGGAAGTGTTCTTTTTGCATCTGAAATCTGAATGATATCATGTTTGCATCTAAATTCTGAATGATTTTTAAATACTTAACGAAAGTTAAATAGTGGATTGAGGTCCAATGACTATAAGATTCTGTCTGTGCATCATAATGAAGTAAATCACATGTTAGTATAGACTTTACGTACAAGAAACTCGATACACAAGAAGGGGGCTTGAATGGTGTATCCTTTTCCTTTAAATATAAAATCTTGCTAAGAACTTCTCTTTCTTGTTAAAAAGATATCACAAGGATTATATGAAAATTATTACGTAGTTAAATCGCAAATAACTTCTATATAATCGTTTAATAACAAAATAAACTGAAGTAAAGGATATAAGATAGATGCTGTGATTTTTATACTAGTTCACCCCAAACCATGGGCTACATCCAGTCCTTAAAGTTTGTCTGAGTGTTCCACTATATTTTAAACAATTACAAGTATTCTTTCTTCCCTTCCAGAGCCACTTCAGGTCTCTTACAAAGTATTCTTTCAGCTAATGTAGCCTCTCCAGGCTCTCAGCCTTTTCTTTCTCTCACTAGAAAGATATTGTGAGCTTTTGTTATAGTAGGGTTAGCTCTCTTAGTATCACACTACAGCTTGTCTAAGTAAGCACTGAAAGCTCAAGGATTACTAATTTCTCAAAAGTTGTAAGATGCGCCAAATTCATAAGCTTATGAAATCTTCGACTATGGTTAGTATTTATAGCCTAAGTCTCTAACTGCTTCTTGATCCTTGATAACCGCTTCTTGGTTGTTGACAACCGTCATTTAGTTGAGTTCTGTAACTAACTCCAACTAAGTAACTGTCTGACATGTTACTGTATTGTCTTTGCGTTTGTGTTGTCTTTGCTTTGTTTTGTCTTTGCGTCTGTATTTTGTCTTTACGTCTGTATTGTCTTTGCGTCTATATTTTGTCTTTGTGTCTGCATTGTCTTTGCGTCTGTTTTGTCTTTGCGTCTATATTGTCTTTACGTCTGTGTTTTCTTTGCGTCTATGTTATCTTGTGTCTGTTTTTTCTTTGCATCTATATTGTCTTTGTGTCTGTATTGTCTTTGCATAGTCTTTGCATCTGTATAGCCTTTGCGTCTGTGTTGTCTTGCGTCTGTGTTTTGACTTCGTCTGTGTTCTGTACTTTGTCTGCACGCTTAACACACTTGTCAAAATGTTCATTTGTTTCTAACATTATTATTATTTGATTGTCATCAAAATTGATCATCGTGA
>JAOSBN010000005.1:26445263-26462009 GCA_027563595.1 Erythroxylum suave
TGATGATTTGGATTTGTTGCTTCTGCTGGAAAAATGATTTCTTAAAAGTTTTGAAATCTACCATTTCTCCAAATATAACATGCTTTCTTTTTCCGATCCAACAGCTAGGAAATAGAGTTCATGGCTGGACTCAAAAGGCACTAATCGGCACTTTCATTGGCGGGATCAAACTGGAAATTGCTAAGGGAATACGAATGTTTAAGCCTCGATCCTTGAAGGAGGCTATTGGCCTTACTCGTATGAGGGATGAGCAGCTACAACGACAACAACGATTTCCAAAATCAGTCACTTGCGCCAACTTTGACTCTGCTCCTATAATGAAATCCAAAACCACATATGATTTTAAGAGATTGTCATGGTAAGAGATTCAAAAATGCTGCGTTCAAGAGCTTTGCTTTAATTATGATGAGAAATTCTCTCTTGGGCATCGTTGCAAAAGTCCCCAATTGCTATTATTGGAAGGATTTGAGGATGACAGTGAAGCTAATTATGTGTTGTCAGAGGAGCCTGAAATTTCGCTCCACGCCTTTTCTAGCTAGAACACTCAGAACACACTATGAGTATAGAAACGCATCGGCTCTTAGAGTTTGTTGGTTTTGATTAACAATGGTTCTACACACAACTTTATCGATGATAAACTTGCTGCCCACCTTCAACTTCCAGTGACACTGACGAAGGAATTTGGAGTTCGAGTTGCCAATGTGGAAAGCTTAAAATGTCAAAGACAATTTAACAGTGTTCATATTTCCCTCCAAGGTATTCCATTTGTCCTTACATTTTATGCCTTACCATTATTGGGATTGGATATGGTTTTAGGTATTCAGTGGTTAGCAAAAGGATGTGCAATTGGGATCGATTAACTATGGAATTTCAGTGGGAGGGTCAAAATTGCAAATTACAAGGTGAAAAGACTCCAGTAATTCAATCGGTGACTAGAAACACCATTACCAAGGCTGCACAAGATAGCTCCATATTAGCCATATGTCTGCAATTGCCGAAATTACTGAAGTCAGATTCACAACTCCAACCTGAGATGGAAGAATTACTGGATTGTTACCAAGACCTCTTTACTGAACCATCGCAATTGCCTCCTCAACGAGCAATTGATCATCAGATCACGCTACAAGAAAGCACAGAACCAGTCAATGTGAGACCCTACAGATATGCCTATTTTCAAAAAACTAAAATAGAAAAATAGGTTCAAGATATGTTAGAATCAAGGCTAATTAGACCCAGTACAAGTCCCTTCTCTTCCCCTGTTTTGCTTGTTAAGAAAAAAGATGGATCTTGGCGTTTTTGTACCGACCACCGGGCCTTAAATGCTATCACCTTTAAAGATATATTTCCTATACCCACTATGGAGGACATGTTAGATGAACTCCATGGAGCGACATATTTCACCAAACTTGACTTAAAAGCAGGTTACCATTAGGTACGAGTCCACCGTCTTGACATACATAAAACTGCATTTTGTACCCACAATAGCCATTATGAGTACCTTGTTATGCCTTTGTCCTTTGTAATGCTCCTTCAACATTCCAAGCTATCATGAACTCCATATTTCGCCACCATCTTTGGAAATTCATCTTAGTTTTTTTTAATGACATCCTAATTTATAGCCCTGATTGGAATTCACATCTTGAACATGTTAAAACAGTTTTCGAAATATTAAGGCAGTACTCATTTTTTGTGAAGATGTCCAAATGTGTCTTTAGGTTGGAAGAACTTGAATATTTGGGTCATATTATTATATCTACTGGTGTCAAAGTTGACCAAAAGAAAATCCAAACTATGGTAGATTGGCCTAGGCCTACTAACATTTCTGAGTTGCGTGGGTTTTTAGGTCTCACAGGTTATTATCGGAAGTTTGTCCGACACTACGATATCATTTCCAGGCCACTCACTCATTTATTAGAAAAAGGGCAATTCAGATGGAATGATGAAGCTGAGAATGCCTTCTCTGCTCTCAAACAGGCTATGACGACTACTCCCATCCTTGCCATGCCAAATTTCCATGAACTATTTATTATCGAAGCAGATGCTTCCGGTGATGGCATAGGAGCAGTTTTATCTCAAGAGGGCAAGCCAATTGCATTTATGAGCCGTGCTTTGGGTGTAACCAAGAAATCATGTTCCGTTTATGCCAAAAAGATGTTGGCCATCCTCCAAGCTATTAAAACTTGGAGACCTTACTTGCTTGGGTAGAAATTCCACATTCATACGGACCAAAAAGTGTAAAGCACCTGCTGGAACAATGCATAGTCACTCAGGAGTAGTAGAAGTGGGTAGCAAAACTGCTTGGTTATGACTATGAAATCTGTTATAAACCGGGCATTGAGAATATTGCTGCCGATCCTTTGTCAAGGATGCCTGGCGGTCCATTACTTGCTACTGTCTCAATTTCTTAAACCTCTTTATCGGATGAGATCAAATCTGCTACCATAGATGACTCATACATACAACAGATTGGGAAACTAGCCACCAAGAAACCGGGGCAGCCTTACAACTGGCATAATGGTTTGGTATTTTACAATAACAGAGTTGTGGTTCCTTCCAAGTCTCCTATAGTGGATCAACTTATTCATGAATTTCATGATTCACCATTAGGAGGCCATTCTGGGGTTTTGCAAACTTACAAACGCTTGGCTCAACAGTTTTATTGGCCTTCTATGCATAAAGCCATACAAAAATTTGTTGTTTCTTGTGAGGGTTGTCAACGCACAAAAATAGAAAATTTGTCACCTGCAGGTCTTCTTCAGCCTTTACCCATTCCTTGGAAACTTTGGGATGATGTTTTAATGGATTTTATAGAGGGGCTGCCATCTTCCAATGGGAAGAACTCAATCCTAGTAGTCAATTGGCAGATTGAGTAAATCTACTCATTTTGTGCCGTTGGCTCACCCATATACAGCAATGGCAATAGCAGAGAAATTTATTGAAAATGTTGTGAAGCTTCATGACATACCCAAAAGTATTATTTTGAATAGAGATCCAATCTTTCTTAGCAGATTTTGGCAGGAATTTTTCAAAATGTCAGGCACATATCTGAAATGAGTTCTGCCTATCATCCACAGACCGACGGTCAAACGAAGGTGGTTAACAGGTGCATTGAACAGTACTTGAGAAGCTTTGTATACTAATAGCCTCGCAAATGGCTTTCATTCCTTCCTTAGGTGTGCCACGTCGTTCCCTTCATGTACCGAAGAAGAATTCAAAGTTTTAGTCCAATTAGTAGGCACGAGGTCAAGCCTGCTACGTGGCTATTTTACTCTTTTTGTTTTATTAATTTCCTAATTGTGTGTTTTGAATTTAGTGGGTAAGTTGTTATAGTGGGTTGTTATTATCCTTGGTCATGCACTAAGAATCAGGGGTAGCTATCTTGTCTTATTTGTATATAAGCTCTGTTTGAATTCAATGAAAGCAAGCTAATTCTTATCCCAATTACGGTGGTTTTATTTTCACCCTAAGTAGGATAAACAAACTCAGTAGCTTTGACTGAGACATTATCATTGGTATCAGAGCTGTTATTAGAGTGGTGGCCTACGGAGTGGTGGCCTAGGAGTGCCAGCCGTGACCAACAAGGATCTTAGAGTGGTGGCCCATGGAATGGTGACCTGAAAGTGTCAGCTGTGACCAACATGGCCATGACCAACAAGGACGTTAGTCCTTATGGGGGAACGAATGTTACGGTTTGATCTAATTGCAAGGTATGGGACTTGGATCCCACATCGATTAAATACAAAGTTGGTGTGAGATTTATAAAGACTTCGGGCTCTCCACCCTCATAAGCAAGCTTTTGGGGTTGGTTCTCCTAAAATCCTTATCACCATAGTTGACAATTATTTAATTATGCTTAGATTATTGATGGCGCTCCAAGCAATAGTGCTCACAAAATCTCTGAATTACTCAACCAATAACAAACCACTCAACTAATAAAAATGATTGAAAGATAACAAACATAGGATTTTAACATAAAAAATTTTCCATTATAGAGATAAAAATCATGAGATAAACTAATAATAAAATCCACTAAAACAGATATTAAGATACAAGTGATAAAAATTTCGAGCTACCTCACTCAATAACACCTTATAAGATAATTACAGAAAATCTCTCTAGCTCTTTCTTTAGCCAACTTTCCTACTGCTATCTTAAAACTTCTAGCATTAAGTACACATTATAAATATATACATACATGATAGAATAATTATTGGAGTTTAATTATTTATTACAGTGTTAGAAGGATTTTAGTTCACTAGTTAGTGTAATGAATGCATTAAGAATGTATTGAGGGCCATTGTGACATGTCACTTAAGATTAAAAGGCATGAAGCATTAAATGAAGGGTAGGATTGAATTTTAGCACTCATTAAGGGTAAAATTGAAAGAGGAAAAGCGTGTCTTGTACATTAGAAGGAACAAAAACGTGAATGAAGAGAGAGTGAAGTGAAAAACATGAAAAAAAGAGAGAGAAGTGAGAGAGTCAGCCATTAGAGAGAAAAAGGAAGAAGCAAGTTAGGGTTTCATCTTTTCTTAACTTTTAAGAGTGATTTTGAGGGTATTAAAGAAGAGAAAAAGAAAGAGGAAGAGAAGAGCTTCCATTTGAGCCAAACATCTCTTTGTTTGGTGAAGATTCAAAGTAAGCCCAATTTTAATCTTTGAATTTTTGGGAAGGTTTTGGTTCATGAAGCTTAGGAAATACATAAGTTTAAGTATTCTAGAATCAATTTTAGTGGATATGCTTTTTGGGTTCTCAATTAGTATTCTTATTGAATTGGATTTTTGCCAATGTTAAAGGAAATCAAGTAAGGTAAGAGGAGGGGCATTTTAAAGCAAGTTTCTAAGCAAGGAATTCAGGTGGGTTACAAGTTTATAGTTGAGTTAATGAGCGATGAGTATTTTTTCAAATCAAAAGATTTAAATGATTTTAATTGCTTTATAAATATTGCATTTACTGCTTCTTGAATGATTGAAGTATTTGCTATATTTTTTGGTACATAAATCTTGATGATGATTTACCAAATGATGAAGAAAATTGTATTTAAAAAATATCATGCTTATGGAAATCATGATTCCAAAATGTGCAAGATGTTATAAATATGAAATTCATGTTTGTGTGGGTTTAAGGTGGTCCATTCTGTTATGTCATGTGCACGTTGACCATGTTAAAGGCTTCTCTCGCCTTCTCTCTAGTGGCATGAAGCTCCTTTACAAACTCCCTCATGTTTATGGACTACCTAAAATGGTCCTTTCTGTTATTACTGGAGATTTGCAAGAACTCCTTTATGTTTATAGACTATCGAAAATGGTTCATTCTATTATTACTGGAGATTCACAAGAACTCCCTCATGTTTATAGACTACCCAAACCATTATGATTGATTACGTTATGTACGAATTTGTTGAAAAGTTTGAGAATTTGAGAAATACATATCTTATATTGTTTATCATGATGTGTTTGACTATTTTCAGACTTTAGGAAATACATGTTTTATGGTTACAAAACATTTTACTATGATTATGAATATTTTCAATGGTTTGCTTGTTTCTCAGCTATAAACTTGTTACCCACGAGCTTTTTAGCTCACCCCTTTCCTCCCTATCTCTAGTGAAGTGCAAGAGATCGAGTGATAGAGAGGCAAGGCATCACTCCAAGATTTCATATTTTTGTATTTAAGTTAGTATAGGAAAAACTCAGGGCATTAGCCGCATTTCAGGTAACACTCGTTCATGTATATTTGTATTTTGGATTATGAGATCAATGATGTATTTGGGTCTTGTAATGCCCATTAAAGCTTTGTAAAACTCTTTTCTTTTGATGTTAATGAAATATATGTGTGTTTGGCATGTTTGGCTCATGACTTTCCAAGTTTTTGCATTGCATTTTCAAGCATTCATAGGGGTAAATTTTATGTTCTATCTTCAGGGGAAAACTGGATTTAATCTAGGTTGATTTCAACAAGGTTGTCTTCTTAAAAGTTGTGGTTTATTGTTTTAGCTTTCCAATGATATAAAGTTTGTAAATTTTAAAGATCAGATTTGAAAGATATGATTGTTAAAAGTTAGTGACAATGCACAGGGTGCAATTATTGACACTGCACAGGGTGCATGTAAGACACTTTATATCTTTTCTAACTTGTTCTAACAGAATAAGAGTAATATGGTGTCTAAAAATGGGAAGAAGTGGTATGATAAGTTAGAGATGAAATGAAGGTGATAAACTAGGTTGAACATTTGCAGAAATTTATGATGAATGTGTATAAGTTTGAAGGTTATGTTTTTGGGTTGATGACCAAACATAGATTATGATTTAGTTGTAAAAGTTATTGAGTTGAAATGGAAGTGATAATGAAGGAAAAATGATGAGAAAAATAAGTTAGAAATGATAGATATGCATAAGATGGGTCATAGGTAACTTGTAGGAGTTGGAAATTTGGAAATTGACCTGTAAATGTCCGTTGGGCAGACTTAATGTCCGCTGAGCGGACCTTCTCGGGAATTTTAGTGTCCCAACTTAGTTCATGTCCGTTTGAAGGGACATATGTCTGCTAAGAGGACACCGTTGGGATAGTTTTATAAATGTACAATTTTGACACTCTAGATGGAAAAATCTCTCTTTGGGGTCTTCATAGAAGTTGTAGAACTCGAAATCTTCTTCGAAACAGTGCTTGAATGGTCTTAATACAACATCCATAGTGGAAGTTATGATAGTTATCCCAAATTATATACATATATAAATTGTGGATTTATCAATGCTTTTCTCTGATACATTTAGGCTTGAATGGAGCTTGAAATGTACTTAGTTGATGTGAAAATAAGGGATAAAAATGAGTGATTTGTTAGGGTGATGATTGAGGATATAAACATAAGAATGGATTTTCGTATATCAAGTGTTCTATTATGAAATTTTGGGATGATATGAGAACGAAGATGAACTTATGTTGGCTAATGACTATGTCCACCATTTATGGGCACGATCTACACAATCGTTTGTGTTAACCGTGTCTAACCTTTAAACGATAAAACTTGATTTCATAGAAATACATGGTTACAGTAAGTTAGATGGTCAACTAACATGACCATGCCCACCATTGACACAATCATATTTGATTTTGAAGAGTTTCCTTTCAACTTACGCACGATTAGAGAAACTTATACAATTATGCATACAGATATGTCCACCATTGACATGGATGTATGCCTCTCAGGTATGGGCTTATCCTCCAGAAATAACTTCCAATAATTAGTTTTACCTTAAATCATCCTAAAGTTCACTTCTTTTCATCCATGAAGACAACTAAGACCTTCAAAGCCTTGATTTAGTAGTATTAAAGAAATAAATGTCCATAAAATAGGATGGAACGGTAACACTCTCCTTGTCCAATCTATTCTAAAGGAGAAATCTACCACCCTATTAATCACTCAAAAGCCATCCCGACGATCTTACTTCAAATTTTAAGCATACTCCTAGGTCCCACTTTCGTTAACATGTTGGCACCATTCATATCCATTTGATTTTTTTTCAACTTCATTAGTTGCTCCTCAACCATAGACAACAACTAATGATATTTCACATCAATGTGCTTAGTGTGGGAAAGATATATAACTTTTTCTCAAATCCATGACACTTGGGCTATCACAAAACACTATGTACTCATCTTGTTTCACATTCAGTTCTTGGAAAATTGCTTCAACTAAAGCCCCTTCTGCTTTACTAGTAGAAAAAGTTTTACACTACTGCGACTTAGATTGCTAAGAAATAGTTCACCATATAAATTTAAACAAATATCCTAAGATGGAATTTCTATTATTGAGATTACCATCCAAATATGAGTCTATATATCCTTTTACAATTAGATCATAACTTCTGAAACAAAAATACAATTCAAGAATTCTCTATAAATATTTAAAAATCCACTTTACTTCTTTTCAATGTAGTTTTCATGGATTGAATAAAAATGTACTCATAAAACCAATAGCATGTGTGATATTTGGTCTAAGGCTTACAATAACATATGTCAAGGAACCAACAACAGTGGAATATTGAATTAAGGAGATACTTTCTTTCTCCATTTTAGTAGTAACAAAAGCTCTCTTTCTTAACTTGAAATGAGTTGCTAATGGTGTACTCATTGGCATAGCATGGTTCATATTGAACCTCTCAAGCATCCATTTAATATATTTCTCTTATGCAACTATAACTTTTCAACTTTTCTATCACGAATGATCACTATACCCAAAATCTATTTTGCAGAACCCAAATCTTTCATGTCAAATGACTTAGACAAATCCTTTTCATCTTGCAAATCATATTAACATTTTTTTCTAACTATCAACATATCATCCATGTAAAAAAGAAGGCTGATGAAATTACCATCAGATAATTTTCTAAAATTCACAAAAGAATCAATTAATGTTTCCTTATAACCATTGCTCATCATAATCAAATTGAACTAGCCTACCTGATCCTATAAAGACTGTTCTTCAACTTGCATGCAAAGTGCTCTTTCCTTTTGATTTTGAACCCTTTTAAATGCTCCATGTAAATCTTCTCTTACAAATTGTTATATATGAAAGCATTATTCATATTAAGCTACGTAAGTTCAAGATCCAAACTAACAACTAGTCATAGTACCATACGTATCATTGTCATCTTGACTATTGGCAAGAAAGTATCATTAAAATTTATACCTTTTCTTGATTATATCCCTTCACCACTAGTCTTGTCTTATGCTTTACTAACATTTCACCATCTTTCTTAATCTTGAACACTCATTTATTCTTCAAAGCCTTCTAACTTTTGGTAAGCTTTACTAACTTATAAATAACATTCTTTTTTGATGAGTTAATCTTCTCTAGTTGACTTTTAAAGTTGGACATCTTCTAACACTTGAGCAAATTGCTCCCCTAACCCATTATGCTCATGAAGCTCTTCTATATTATCTATAGGATGTGTCGTATATGACTCATCACCTTTAGATTGCCCTGATCATTATCATCCTATGCTAGCTTGTGTTTTCTTTCTTCACCCATATGCTAATTAAAGAAAAAAGGACTAGGGGTAATATCTCCATTGTTGAAAGATAACCTATTGGTACCTATCTTATGCTTATAAGACTCTAACATTGCCTCTAAAAACCTTTCATTTTTTAGGTTGTACGGCATATAAACAAACTCCTCTACATCATATCCAACAACATGGAAGTAATTAGTAGTAGGGGTCCCAAAAAAACATGGAAGTAAGTAGTAGGGGATCATCTTACCTCGATCCTCTCCTTCCATCCAAAGTAAGAATTGGATGGAAAGCTTGTCGTTTGCCCTGAGATTGAAACTGTTCAATAGGGAGTGTTCACAAGGTTACACATGCTAAGTTTTACTATTTATAACCTTGGCAAATTTTGGAAGCGCACGAAGTCATTTGCGTAGTACCTAAGATGTTGATCCTACGAGGCAGGTAAACTAGTCATAAAATCTAAGGTTAGCTAAGTTTGCAACAAACCCAAATAAACAACTACTATAGAAAATAAGTCAATCAATAATCAATGTAAAGAATTGAGTTACAAAAATATAAAAAACATAAAAAATCACACAAACCAATCCCAAACCTAACTAGAAATTACCAAGTGAGAGAAAGAGGATTTCGATTTGAAATTAACGAAACGTAATTAATTATATAATTCAACTTATTGAGTCTAGATGGTCCTAGGGTGAATTACTCTCTCTTAAGTTATAATTCTTAACCTTAGTTGACGATCCCTAATTTAAATTATGAAATTGTGATCTATCGATTCACGATTGACCCAAAACCTAATTTAGTTCCAAGTTATCTATTAACCTACTGGAAATCTATGCTCAATCTCTTGTTACCCGACTCTAGCAGTTTGATTTAATCCTTTGCCTATCAATTCACCTAACTCATGTTAGCCTAAATTGATTATTTTCACTTAGGTCACCCTCGCAATCTATTGCCAAGTTATGAAGAACAAGAATTAAATCATAATTAAATCAATAAAAAACCCAATCAAATCATATTTTATTAATCTTTAAAATCAAAATCCAAAGGTGAGAATAAACACAACTCATCATTCAACATAATATACTCTTAACACCTATTTCAATTATATACATGAAAAAAGCTAAATAAATGAAAAATATGTCAAGAGAGGATTTGGGGAGGTGGCGACAATAGGAAACCACCTATTCCAGGAAGTATGTCGCAACAAGCTCTTCTTGGTGTCTCTCTTCCTTTATCTCCTTCCTCAATCTCTCCATTCTCTCTCTAGGTTTTCTAGAATTAGATGAGGGGTTGCTCTCTTTTTCAGACTCTCTAGAACTGTCGCCTCTGTCTTATCAGACTATCAAGTCTGGGTTGAAACGATCTAAAAAATTGCTCAAAACTTGAGTTTCTATTCCAACTCAAAGCAGGGCATGATCGTGGCCCTGCCCCCCATGATTGTGGATGGCATATTAACCTTTCTGTCATGATCATGGCCCAATGTCCATGATCATGACCTGACTGAATGCTCTCTATCACGATCATAGCCATAGTGCACAATCGTGGCCTACTGTGCATAATTGTGGCCTATGTCTTTAGCCCGAATCTCCTCGAATCATCTTTGTTCTCTACTATTTACTCTGAAACACTAACACACACATGAAAGTACCTTAAAAATATAACAATTAAGCTCAAAGATTCAAACTAACCCATAAAAACACTTAAACACACAAACTACCATAATTAAACCCTAAATGCACACTCATCACTCAAATTCACACTAATTACATAACCAATTACACCTTAAAACATCATGCAAAACACAACTATCAACATCCCCAAACTTAACGTTTGCTTGTCCCCAAGCAAACAAAACAACAAACATATAATAACACAAAACACACAATGCAATAATGAGGTAACAACTCTAATCTTTATGAAATAATTTTGTTCTTAGACACATTCATTCAATTTATGTCAAATCATTAACATGAAAAATATGTGTCTAGGGGCTTTGAAACAACTTAATCGAGACCTAAGTGTTAACTTATTTACCCTTTTCAATTGTACACACACATTAATAGTTTTTTGGTCCCTCAAACTTTGTAACTATTCCTAAGTATACTTTCATGAAAATTCAAGCTTATCACAAGTTCGATAGGTTTTTATTTAAAACACACACCTTTTTTCATTTATTTATTTAAATCAGGACTTAGTCTTTTACTCGGAGGCAAACAATTGTGATGAATGTCGATCTGGTTACTCAACTAAGCCATTCTATTAAATAGCTAGGTTGAAATGTCATTATAGCTTTTTAACGTGAAGGCACGCATTTGTGATGCATGTCGATCCGGTTACTCAGCTATTGTCTGTTTTCAACTGGCTACTAACTCTATTCATAACCCGAAGGCTAGCGGAATAGTGATTTATTTACTAAAACATTTTTTTCAAAATTATTACCTACCTTGTTGCTTTTAGCTATTCATTTCCATGAAAAATACTAGTTAAGCTACTTAAGCTAAAAAACCTCAAATTATGAATGAATGTAACAACCTAAAGGGTTCTAAATTTACATTAAGTCTTAATTAGGCTATATATTTTTCTAAAGGTCCCCTAATTCACTAATTTCGCAGGCTAATGATTGTTCATAACCTAATAGACTTTGTCCAAAATTAAAATTGACACATTCACGCACTTCACACAATGTAACCCAATACCATCATCAGTATGCAAAATCACATACAAAAGAAAAAACACATAATACTCCCCACACTTGAAAAATTCGTTGACCTCAATATGAGAAGGAAGCACACACACGAACACATTAAATGAAAAGTGAAGACAAAAATTAAAGTAACAAAGAACATATAAAATTAACAATAAAATTAAAAATTAAAAAAAACAAAAACAAAATAGAACTGAAGAAAAAATTGGTTTAGACCTGGATCCTAAAGAGATATAGTTGGTGATGGTGTCGGAGGTGGAAATCGAACGCACTGAGACTTGAAATACCAATGGATCCGTTGGATATCTCAACTTTGGCATCATTATGTGCGCGCCATCTCTGTAAGTGTTCTTTTGGTTTTGGATATTGCATCCAAAACCTTCTTCCTGCCTTGCTCTTCCTTTTCCTCTTCTTCCGACTCTTTGCCAGTTGATTCGTTCCTTCGGATTGGACACAGTGTTGCTTGGAAGAGTTCTAACATTCTGAGTCGACATTGCTTTTGCTACCTACCCCACTTGGACTTCTAAATTATGTATAGACGAGGTATGATTCTTCATAACTTGCTCGAATTTACTCTTAAGCCTCTTATGTGCCTCCTCCATACCTCCTATCTTGTCCAAAATCCTGTCCAACTTTGAATCCATCAAGTTTGTTTTATCCTACTGGAAGCTCGATTGCCCTTGAGGCTTGAAATACCCTAAATTGTTATTATTTTACTATAAGAAGTTTGGGTGATTCTTCCACATGGAGTTGTAAGCATTGGAGTATGGATTATTTCCCCCTCCTTAGCCAAATTGCGCCCCCATGTAGGTTACTTGCTCCTGGTTTTCTTCTCTCATCAGGTAGCAGTCCATAGTATCATGATTTGATTGCCTACATATTCACACTTCAACTGTGCGGCCTTAACTTGAGCTAATGATGATGCCTTCATATTGCTGAGTTGTCACATCAAGTTGTCGATCTTAACATACATCTCTGTCATCTGATCGACTGTGATAACTCCTTTATGCTCTCTTAAGGTAGTAGGTTGTTTACTTCTCTCACTTGCCCGTAAGCAACTATTGCTCGCCATCTCTTTGATCAACTCCTATGCTTTATCGACCGTCTTTCATACAAAGATCCTCTTGACGCTGCATCGATCGTGCCTCTAGTAGCTGTGGGCATATTCTCTACAGGTCCTTATAACACTTCCATGCTTCATAAATTCACTCCCCCTCTCCTCGTTGGAAATTGGTAATTTCCTTTATTATCTTCATAGTCTTTGTCAACAGGAAGTATTTGTCAAGAAAAGCACGCGCCAGCTGCTCCCACATCATAATATTGGCGGGGCCCAGTGAATGATACCAAGCCTTCACTCTATCTCTAAGCGTGAAGGTATCACAGATCTTGAGAAAAATCACGATGTCTACGTTTGGATCTTCATTTTTCAGTCCATAAATTTTGATATTCTGTTGAAACATATTCAGGAAGGCTGGCTTGATTTCGAATCAGACTACTTGAACAGGTGGTCTAGCCACTCCTTGGCTTGGTAGGTTAAACCCTGTCCTCATAAAGTCCATGAGGATCCTCTGTTGTTGCCTCCCAGGGTTAACTTCTCGATCCATATTCCTCTGAAAGTTTTCGACCATTTGTGATTTCTCGATCTCTTCTTCTTCCTCTCGCTGAGCTTTCCTATCTAATCGAGTTATTTCATCTAATATCTCAATTACACAACTCAAACCACTCATGACTCTTATGTTCATGCAAGAGCAAGATTCCTAAAATAAACAAACGAAAAACTAAAATTAAGATTACAACTATTCTAGTGCTTCAAATTATAGAACTAAATTACCTTCCTCGGTAACAGTGCCAAAAACTTGTTCCCAAGGTTACACACGCTAAGTTTTACTATTTATAACCTTAGTAAGTTCTGCAAGTGCATAGGTCATTCTTGTAGTACAAAAGTTTTTGATCCCACGAGGAAGGTAAACTAGTCCTAAAATCTAACGTCAGCTAAGTTTGCAATAAACCTAAATAAACAACTACTGTAGAAAATAAATCAATCGGTAATAAATTTAAAGAATTAAGTTTTAGAAATCTAAACAAGATAACAAATCACACAAACCAATCCAAAAAAACCTAAATTAGTTCCAAGTTGTCCATTCACCTACAGAGAATCTATGCTCGATCTCTCGTTACACAACTCTACCAGTTTGATTTAATCCTTTGCCTATCAATTCAACTAACTCTCATAGCCCAAATTGATTATTTTCACTTAGCTCACCCTCTTAGTCTATTGCCAAGTTATGAAGAATAGGAATTAAATCAAAATCAAATCAATAAAAAACTCAATCAAATTTGATTTTATTAATCTCTAAAATCGAAATCCAAAGGTGAGTAAAAACACGACTCAACATTCAACACAATATACTCTCAAAAATTATTTCAATTCTATACATGAATAAAATCAAAATAAACGGAAAATATGTTGAGAATGGAGTTAGGGAGGTGGCGACAATGGGAAACAACTTGTTCTGGTCTTGATTCTCTCTCTAGGTTTTCTAAAATTGTATTATGGGATTGCTCTCTTTTTCAAACTCTCTGGAGCTGCCGCCTCTATCTTATCATATTCTATTTATACTTTGGAGGCTCTAAGTGAAAGTCGAGGTCAAAACAGTATCAGCCTGATAAAGGACACTATCATGGCCCTATATGTCATGATCGTTGATGGTTCCTTAAACTTTCTATCATGATTGTGGCCCAATATGCATGATCGTGGCCTCAACAAATGCTCTCTGTCACAGTCATAACCCATGTGCATGACCGTGGCCTAGCTACTGCTGACTCTTCCTTCTCTATCATGATTGTGGCCTGCTATGCACAATCATGGCCTATATCTTTGGCCTGACACTCCTTAAATCTTCTTTGTTCTCCCGTTTACCCTGAAAGACTAACACACATATCAAGGTACCTCAAAAATATAACAATTAAGCTCAAAGATTCAAATTAACCCATAAAAACACGTAAACACACAAACTAACATAATTAAACCCTAAATGCACACACATCACACAAATTAGTGTTACATAACAAACTACACCCTAAAATATCATGCAAAACAAAAATATCAGGGAGCCTATAGTTCAGAATCCATGATTTCTTCTTTTATCAAAGGCCAACCTTTCCATTCATATAATGATGGGAAAATAAATTATGGAAAAACAAAGGATTAATCAATGTGTTACTCTTAAAAGACAATCTCACTCTTTTAACATTTTCCTTTGTATCTGAAGCTCACAAACTTCTTAAAGATGGTCCATAACATCTAGGTAACTAATCTATCTTCTTACAAATATGGCAGCCTAGTTTACTGTTTGATACCATATAGATTCAAAGTGTTCCTCTTTGATAAACTTTCATTGTATCCCATGAATATTAAACCAGCCAAGGGTTAAGCTTATTATTTAGTTATATAAAAAAAAACCTTTATGCATGAATGAAAAATTTTCCATGAAAAGAAGAATACGCTCGAATTTGACATTGAAATCTCTAAGGAGCTTCCAAATGAAATACCAATTATGAGGATGGGTGATGAATATAAATTATGGGAAGATACCATTCTTATCTCTTACCATTGGAAGTCAAATTCCAATTCGCCAAGGAAGCTTTGGAGAGCAACAAGGAAAATCTTCAAATCTAGACTTTACCCAAAGCTTATGGGGACAGAAGAATCTAAGCAGCAACTAGGAGTGATCAAAATAATCATCCTACTCATACAAATATTGATGAAAGAGTCAAAAAGATTGGAAATAATCTAAAGCCAAATTCTATGCAAGGTATGTTGGATCGGAAAAATAAAGCATGCACGATTTGGATAAAGCGGTAGATTTCAGAACTTTTTAAAAATCAAAATTGTAAGAGAAGCAACATAACCAAATCAACATGTATAGCCGTACATGATATGGTATAAGGATAATAAACATAAGAACAATGTGGTAGAAATTATATTACTGACTCCTTCGCTACGGCTTTAACTCCTTGATGTGCTTTCCTATCCTTAGCCATGTATCTTCTCCTAGGAGAAATATCCTCTTCTCGTTATTGTATCCTCTTCTCGATATTGTATCCTTAACCAATTCAATCTACCACTTGTTTTTCTTCGACAACTTAGTTAAAAAGATCCTTTAGTGGGAAAGGAGAAGAAAGCTTGAAGAGATTTTTTCCTTCGAAGAAAGAAGCCAATTTTTGAGACACTTCTTATGCAATTTTCGTCTATACCATGCAAGACAGGACAGAGAGAGTCAAAAATGCAAGAACACCTTCTTATACCTTCTCAATTTTAGTTTTCATCAAAAGAAAGAAGAGATTTGCATCAGATTCATCACTTCATTCTTTAATCATTCATAAAGAAGCTAATAACTGAGACTCTTCTCATTTGTCTTTAAGATGGCTATATGAAAAGACAATTAACCTAAATTAGACATATCAATTTCAGTTTTGTGATGAAAGAAGGAAGATGGTGCATCATAATGCACCTCTTTGTTATTTAATCCAATGAATGCTAATAGGTTATATGCTATCATTTAAAGACCACCATTAAACCATTTAATGATACGGTCATTACTCCATTTAACGATAATAAAACATGTTAAAACCATCTTTAATATAGCAAATCAACACTAAATATGCAGCTGCACATTTAGTCCATTAAAAACGAAATTCTACCTCCATTTATCTTAAATAACTTTGTTTTAATTTAATTAATCTAATTAATCAAATTAGACCGAAGCCTAGCCCATTTTTAAATGTTCAATTGGGCTTCTAATTAACAATTAATTAGTATAAGCCCAACATTCAATCATAGGCTTTAAAATCTCTATTTGTATTTCTTACTTTACTTGATAACCCTCCTAGAAGCCAAGTGAGGAATCTTATTGGACTAAGATAATTCAAGCTCCAATAAGCCCATAATTATTTCTTACTTTACTTGATAACCCTCCTAGAAGCCAAGTGAGGAATCTTATTGGACTAAGATAATTCAAGCTCCAA
>JAOSBN010000005.1:26462109-26474773 GCA_027563595.1 Erythroxylum suave
TAAGCCCATAATTAATTTAATCTCATTAGAATTAATTATAACTTATTAATTAAATGTCATTCCTTTAAAGACAATTAGTTAAACTCTTGAATTATTAAATATTATGAGAACACATATTTCAAATAAGATGTCCAATTGCAAACCCTATTATGAACCTTATTATAGCCATCTGAACAATAAAGGGTAAAATTACCGTTTTGCCCTTATATTGGTTTTTCCTTCTAGATATCCCATTTTACTCTATATGGTAATTAACACACAAGATCTCTTTTTGATGTTAAGACTTGATGGGTAACTAGTCCATCAAACTACTAGTGCAAGTTTAATCACCAATTTCCATAAAACATCTAGAAGTGATGATATCACTGTAAACTCTTTATTTGAGTGAATGTTCCCTGATACATGTTTCAATTAATAACTCCAACATGCAGACATTGGATTAATACTCTGTAAAAATACATTTCGATCATATCAAGAATTATAATGAAACATATATGAGTTCACCACTCATCTAGATTATGGTCCATAATAAACGAATGCTTAAGTTGTAAGTTTTAAGATTAAAGTAATGGCCCACTTTATTCTTAAAACATACTTGTTTCTAGATTCATTTAATACTGCCATTATCAATAGTGAACTACTATTATGATATGGAACTCATCATTCCCTCGAAGTAAACTCTTTGACTTACATGGAGATAAATTGCAACACTACAGTCTAAACCATAATCAAGCGACCAACTTGATTATTCAACTGTGAATCCAATATTTTAGATTCTTATAATATACATGTTTCCCATACATCTCTTTATATATGTATATTACTTACAAAAGAATCTTGGTACCTTATGACTAGATATATAATGCTCATAAAATCCAAACTCTTTTATTTTCATTAATAATAAATATTTTCATTACAAAACTGTAACTGGAAGAAAATTAAGTTATAAGTAAATACACTTGCTTTCCAAGGCACTATATTTACATAACTCCATTAAGGTATTGATGATATAGTCAAGAAGATTGAAGATAATACGAAGCCAAACTTATGCAAGGTATTATTTTTGCTTTAGTCCAAGGAATGACCATACAGATGGGTGATAGCTCAAAAATACTCGTTGAGCAAAGTGTTCAACTCCTGAAGCAGATTGCAAATGAATGCGCTGAGGACCCTTTAACAAATTACAGAGAGCACCAAAGCAAGGAACCTAGGTTTGAACCAAACACATCTAATATTTCATCCAAAATTCTTATAAAATGTCATGGCCCTGTATCTGGAAACTCAGTTAGTACAATAACAAGTTTTATTAATGTTGTAACATCTAGTAGCGCTCTAAATGACAACACATTAAATGAGGAATGATGTGCCAAGCTAGTAAGCCATAGTGGGAACTTCTAAACAATGGACATGAGATAATCAAAGTGGGACAAGAAAAGCTCCACAGGCCAATCTTCTTAATATGTCAATTATTACCTAGAATGTGTAAGGAATAAACTGTACCTCAAAGCTTACAGCTCTAAGGGACTTTGTCTCTAGAAAAAAATCAATTCTAAAGCCCTACTTGAAACCAAGCAAAGTTTGAAAATCAGAGAAAATTACACATCATAGGCCTTCAATGGAACATGCTCACAAATCCTTTCCACCATGCTTACAGGAGGATCATCATTTGCTATAAAAATGATGAGATCAAATCAAATCTGTTGCACTCTAATGGACAAACAATGCATCTAAATGTTCTCTTTGTCTAGGAGAGTGCAAGCATAAACATATCTTTTAGTTATGTCAACAAATTTGGTTTTCAAAAATGATATCTATGGAATAATCTCATAACACTAAGCAGCAGCATCACCAAACTATGGCTATTATGCAAGGATTTCAATTTTATCCTCTACACTTCAAAAGCTTAAGGTCACTGTAATTTAAAGAACCACCGTACTGATTCCAAAGAATGTGTCCAAGACTTAAAGGTTACTAACTTAAAATTTGTAAGGCATAAATACACTTGGTATAATAAACAAAATTCAGTATGGAATATTTGGAGAAAGCTAGATCGTGAACTTGTCAATGATCTTTAGTTGCATTAATTTCCTAATAGCATCACCAACTTTAAGGATCCCTTATTCTCATATCATACCCCTATTATAGTGGACAACTTGTTCCACACACACACTAAACACTATCCCTTCAAATTTAACTACTATTTTATCCATAAGAAGTCATTATATTCACAAAGATCGATAGGATTTACCAAACAACACTCTATTTTTGTTAATTTTCATTAACATCACCCTTTCCTTTTGATGCGAAGACAAACATTTGTGACGAATGTCCCCCAATTTCTCAACTAGGTCTTTTATTTATTAAGTGGCTTGGTTGGAATGTCATTATAGCCTTTTGACATGAAGGCAAACATTTATGATGAATGTCCCCTGATTACTCAAATATATCATATTCTCAACTAGCTAACAGCTCTACTTATAATCCGATTTGTTTCAAAAAGGGCCAACAAAGTAGTTATTTATTAAAGATAAACACACTTTTCAAAATATTTTTTTACCTATCTTATTTCTTTAGCTAATCATTCTTATGAAAAGATACTAATGATGCTACTTATTTGATTTACCTAAAATTATAAATGAATGTGTCAAATTGCTAGGGTGAATAAACTAACATCATACACTAATTAACATGCATATTAAGCAAAGCAACCTAGGACGTTGATTTCACAAGCTAATAATTCTTAGCAACCTAAAAGATTATATTCAAAGCTAAACCAATTTCATTAATTCCTAGCCATTAAAACATTCACACGAGTCACATCATGCAAAATTAAACAAAGCTAACATATAATATGTAAAATTCACACTCAAAATAAAACATATAATGCACATAACGCAACCCTCCCTACACTTAGACATCACATTTTCACTAATGTTAGAAGGAATAATAACATAAAAGGTGGGAATCAAAACCAAACGACGAGAAAACCATAAAAATAAAATAAAATAAAAATAGAAGGGTTAGAACATACGGACCCATAATGGCAATTGAGGTGGTGATGGCTTTGGATTCTGAAATAAGCTACACTTGATACCGAAGATTGTTGTGCTATCTTATAATTGATTTTAAAGGAATAAGAGAGTTAGCAATCCAAAACATTACAAATCATTAAAAAAAATTTTAAAATTTAAAACAAATCTAACTATACAACATTTTAAATATAACTATGAAACATGCTAAGTTATAATTATGAGCTTCGCCTTACATCCTTCGAAACTTAGCCAAGCTCAATTGAATAGAGACTTCTTTATATTCTTAAAACTCAATCTCCGGTATCATCAGTTCTTCTTCCTCTCCCTCCTTTAAAGATTCGACTTCATTAATTCTCATGAAGGAATTGCCCTCCTTCGGATTCTTTAATATCTTATTCATGTTGGATTTCACTTGTTCATCTTCAATCTAAAGGATCAGGGTGTCTTCATGGACGTTTACTAAAGCTTTTTTGATGGTAAAAAATGGTATACTAAGAATTAACATACATTTTTTATCCTCTTCAAAGTCTATCATGACAAAATCTACAGGAATGATAAACTTATCCACTTTTACAAGTACATCCTCAGCCACATCAAGCAATTTTGATATCAACTGATTTCCCAACTGAACATACGTAGATGTTGGCTTCATATATCTTAGCCCCAGTTTCCTAAATATCGACAAAGATATAAGGTTTATACTTGCACCTAAGTTGCATAAACATTTTGAAAAATCTTAAATTACCAACTACATAGGGTATTGTAAAGCTCTTTGGATTCGTCAACTGTTAGGGTATATGGTTGGTAATTAAGGTGTTCGAGGTTTTTGTTATAGATACCGTTTGATTATCATCCTAATTATGCTTGGCAAATAATATGTCTTTAAGGAACTTTACGTACTTGGGCCTGTGTTTCAATACTTCCATAAAAGACAAGTAAATTTGTCACTTCTTTAGCTTTTCCAAGAACTTTGTAAAGGGTACACCTAATTCATTCTTCTAAAGTCTTTGTGGAAACGGTATTTTTGGTGCATAAGGTAGAGGAGGAATGTATGGAGGGTCTTTCCTCTTATCTTCATCCTTTTTCTTTTTCTCTTGGTCTTCTACAAAGTAGGTCTTAGCTTGTCTTTCCAGCGATTCTTCTAGCTCTTTACCACTCCTAAATGTGATAGCCATACATTGCCCTCTTGATTTACTTCCATTTTGCTCAGAATGTTTTCCAAACTTCTCTTACAGAATTCCCTATAAAAACTGGCTCATTTAAACCTATAGGTTAAAAATAAAAGAGGCATGATCTTCTGGTACTTGCTCAAACTTCCCTTCTAGTCTTTCCTTGTCCATGATCTTGTCCAATTTAGAATGCCATGAACTGGACTCCTCTTGTTGAAATTTTGGCAAGCCTTAAATTCCCATTTGAGTTCTTGCATTGTTTGAACAAAAGAAATCTAAGTAGTTCTGCTACCCCAAATTGTAAGTTTTCTAAAATGATTACTTCATCGACCAAATTATGCCTTATTGAAGTTCGCAAGGGTCGTTTGCCCCTTATAAAATATTTCCTCCATCATCATTCTTTCTATCTCTTCTTGTCATTTAACTTTTTGGATTCTTCATTGTTGCCTTATGACGTCCAAATCAATGTGTCTTCAACGTTGCACCCAAACTTTCCTTTTTTAATTAGTTTTAAATCTCTTGTGATTTGATAGCACAATCATAACAAATAGTGAAAATTCCTTAAAACAAAGGAATTCAACTAGTCCTAAACTAATTCCCTAATAACGACACCAAAAACTTGTTCAGCAAGATTTAATCTTATAAAACCTTAATATTTTCGTAAGCGTATAGGTTGTAGCGTAGTATGTGAGGTGTTAATCCCACGAGGAATTAGTGAACGAATCGAATCCTAGTCTGTCTAAAGCCTAAAAGGTGTAATTAAAATGAAAATAAAAATAAGAAGAAAAGTAAAGAATCTGATGTGGAGTGATTGAAAACAAAAACTCTAAATTAATGCGGAAATCAAATTTGAGCACCACTAATTGACAATTGAGATTCAAACAAGGAAGATTAACAAGTTAAAAGAAAATGCATTGATCAAACTTATTCACTTTTCTGTTAATATGGTGTTGCTCCTAAACTTTCAAAAGGTGGATTAGTCTCCCTCGAGTTGAAATCACTAAGTCCTAAATCATAAACCCTAATTAAGTTAAGTTACCAAAAATGTAATCTCTCAATTAACAACATAACCCACAACCTAGATAGTTCTTAAGCATTCCAATAAACAATTGGGTCCTCGCACGAGATCTATCTCTGTGTAATTACCAATTTGAGTATTTGAATGGTCTATTAGATCTTTTAACTCTCACTAGCCAACTTAATCATTTTGCATTTATTTCACTCTCTTTATTTACTACTGAAGCATGCAATCTAACAAATACTCACAACACCCAACATCATTAACAACAAAAGTAGCTAGATTAACATTGAATCAAGTATAAATCCCTAAAAGAAGTTAGAACATCCTTAACCCAAGATTCATCATCATCAATTCCATCTCATACATCAAATGAATGAAATAAAAGATGAAAAGAAGAAAAGATAACTTGGAGGAATGGAGGATGAAGTTGTTGAAGCTCAACCTTCCTCTTTCTCTTCCTTCTTCCTCTTCTGTAGTTGTTTCCTAAAATGGAAAATGGAGGCTCTCTTTCTAGTTCATTTTGCTTGTCTTGTGTAGTCTTTTCTAATCAAAGTAAAGATTAGGTTTTACTTGGGCCCAAAAGTTTGAAATAATTGGAAAAAAATTAAGCTCAAGAGGTCAGTTTGCGTCTGCCTGCGTTCAAGTCACAAGTGTATCCACTAGGCCATAATCGTGCCATGTTGAGGTTATAAGTGCAGGCCCCAGGCCATGATTGTGGTATGTAGAATTGATCTCTGTCATGATCATGGCCTTTGGGCCATGATTGTGGCTATGGGTCCTTTGCTAGGCTTCCTCTAAATCTTCTCCGTTCTTCGATATCTAATCTCAAACATTAACAAACACATCAAAGCACCTTAAACAAACAAAATTAAAACTTAATAGCATCTTCTAACCTACATAAGACTCACAACACAGATATCTAACCAACAAACATAATTTTAAACCTGAACATGCTTGAATCAATTAATTAACAACTAAAAACATACTAAAATTCCTATTAAAACATCATGTAACCTACAACTATAAGATCTCTCCTAGGTACACCAAGTTATTCAATTACCGTACACTTACTGATCTATGCACACTCAATTTGAACCAAGACTCTCCCCAAAATATGGATTTTTTTAACTAAACTCGTGGTTGAAAATGAAATTAAGAAGGTTATTTTTGGAATGGATCGTATAAAGTCCTTAAGGCCTGACAATTTCAATGACTATTTTTTCCAAAACTTGTGGAACATTATCAGAGAATTTATGAAACATGTTATCCATGAATTCCTCACAAAAGGATCACTCCTCAAAGAAATTAATAAAACCTTCCTTTGTTTGTTCCCTAGAGGCTCCAACCCTTCAATTGTTGGCAACTTTAGACTATAGCATACACCAACTTCCCTTATAAATTCATTTTCAAAATTTTGGCTACTAAATTGAAAAAAGAAATAACTACATTGATTAGTGAGAATCACGGGGATTAAATGGATGATCGTCACAATAGAGATAATGTTCTAATAGTTAAAAAAACTACTTAAGGGTTATTCCAGATCCAACTAGTCTTCCAGTTGTACAATGAAAATAGTTTTCATATAGCATTTGATAGTGTAAGTAAGGATGTTTTTATAGACAAAGCTTTATGCTTTAGGGTTCCTAGATATCTTCATAAAATGGTTAAGGGAATGCATCTCTCCAGTTACATTATTTGTGCTTATTGACAGAAGTCAATTAAAATTTTCAAAGCTGCCAGAGGTTTTAGACAGGGGGATCCCTTATCCCCTATCTTTTTATTCTTTGTATAGAAATCATCAACTCAGTCATCTAACAATAAGTGAAACTCAACCTAAATTTTAAGCACCACTTAAAATACAACAACATTTGTTTAACTAACCTTTGTTTTACCTATGATCTCCTCTTATTTTGCAAAGCCAAGCTGGATTCCATCCATACAATCAGCTAGTATGTCTTCCACCGATCCCCCTCTAAGATATTTGGGACTTCCTGTGACCAAAAAACGCTATCACTCGTTGAAAGATTTCGAAAAGAATCAAAGTGTGGGTGACTTAAACTCTATCTTATACAAGTAAGTTACAACTTATAAAGTTTGTGCTTAACTCTTTACATATATATTGGAGCTCCTAAAGCTTCCTTTACTAAAATATCACCAAATCCATACAAAGATTACTCAAAAACTTCCTATTGAGTCATTTGGATGGTTCCAAAGGTGTTGCTAAGGTAAATTGGATTGATATATGCCTCCCTTAGGAAGAAGGTGGATTGAATATTTCATCCATTAAGACCATAATCTAAGCATTGATTCGTAGGAGACTTTGGTGGATATTGATTGAAAAAATTTCATTGTGGATTAAATAGCTACACTCATATTTTATTCAAGGTAGATGTGTATGGAAATTAAAAGAAAGCATCTCGCATTCTCACTTCTTAAATTAGTCACTCATATTGTGAGACAGGGTACAAGATGATGTTACAAGTAGATTTAGAAACAGTAGGCTAATCTTCCTTTGGTATAACAATTTGGTACAACAATTGGTCAGGTTATGGACTGCTCTTGCAATCCCTTTTTACAACGAGGACCTCATCCATTTCCTCCCTCAACACTAGACTAACCTTAGTTATTTATGAAACTTCCAAGCAGTTTCAACATAGACTGAGGCACCTACAACCCACATACAATCTAAACCTAAAATCTTCTAATATATTTCATTGGAAAGGTTATCATGTTCACATGTTAACCAACAAAACTATAAAATAAATCCTGGGAAAAAGATCCTCCGAAGTTTACTGGTATGTTATTGTTTGTAGCAAGGCATTAACTCCAAGACTATCTTTCATTCTATGACTTACAATTCATAACAAGCTCAACAATTCAAACCATTTTCCTTACTTGCAAGATGATAAAACTATCCCATAAGTCAGATTCATATAGAAACACAAGACCATCGTTTCTTCATTTTCTCCTTAATAACAACATATGGTAATACATCCAGAAAAAAAGTTTTGGGATTGATTCAAGGTAGTCTCTCACTATTATTATGCAAAGAATATCTATTCAGATAGCTCACTTGAAACGTGATAAATCAATCTTCATCCTTACGTTGGGGTTATGTGTGTATTCACTATGTAAAGAAAGAAATTCTAGAGACTTTGTAGGTCAAAATTCATTAATGGACTCCATTAAATCAGGCACAGCTAATGGAATTTATGAGTTGCTACTTGTGAAGAACCTAAACCAGCACTGCACTACTAGTATTTGGTCCTCTCTAAACATATTCATGCTAGATCCTCTTTTGTCTTGACTATTATTTTGTCTATACTCCTTATATGTTTATATGTTTATATGATTATGTAATGATTTTATTAGGGTAAACCCTTGCATATTTTGCCTTTTTTTACTACTTTCATTACTTATTAATTATTACCAATTTCCTTTTAAAAAAATTATTAGACGCCGATTTTGAAATAGAAAGAACTATGCAAAGGAGTCTTTGTAGGAAAAACTTGCAATAGTTTGAGCTAGATCATCAGATAGAAAACTTGGAAGGTCATGTAGACACTAAGGAATCCTAAAATAAGGTGGACTAACCACAATCAATGTTCAACTATGTTAACTAGAACGGAATCCAGTATAATGACACTGACTGTTTAAGCAAACAACTTTGAGATCAAGCCGAGCATCATACAAATGGTGCAACAATCAGTCTAGTTCAATGTACTCTAAGACGAAGGCCCTAATGCTCATATCTCTAACTTTTTAGAGATCTATGATACCTTTAAAACAAATGGAGCAAATGATGACACCATTAGACTATGCCTATTCCCATTCTCTTTAACAGGGAAGGCTAAATAGTGGCTGAGCTCGATGCCATATTAGTCATTTACCATATGGGATGATGTGGAAATTTTTTTTTATTAAAGTACTTTCCCTTTAAGGACTGCGAAGATGAGAAATCAAATCTCATCATACTGCCAAACTGACAATGAATCGTTGTATGACACTTAGGAGATATTCAAAGAAATGCTCATAAGATTCTCTCATCATGAACTACCATTATAGATGTTAATCCAGACTTTTTCTAGTTGGCTATGTCAAGGTACAAGGGAGTTGATAAATGCAATAGCCTAAGGGATGCTAAATAATAAAACATCTAAAGTGACCCAAGAGTTGATAGAAGATATGGCTATGAACAACTATTAGTGGTGCTTAGCTAGAGCCCAAACTAGTAGACCAGAAGGAGTATATGAAGTAGATATAGTATGCAAAATGTGGGTTAGACCATCAAGGATAGGAATGTCAATCAACCAAACACAAACACATGGATTATTTAGGGAATGGTCCAAGACCCCAAAATAATCTATACACTAAGACATACAATCCTGGTTGGAGGAACCATCTTAACTTCTTATGGGGTAATCAAGGACAACAAAGAAATAAACCTCCACCTTGATTCTAACAACAAACATCTATACAAAACATCACCAAAAAAATGCATCTATACATTCAATAATCTGGGATAAATCATCACCAAAAAAATGCATCTATACAAAACATGGAAATTAAACGGGGCAACTAGCTAAGTCAATGACAAAGAGACCAAAAGGGAGTTTGCTGAGCAAAACTATACCACAACTTAAAGAAAGGATAATGCCACAACTTAAAGAAAGGATAATGACAATCACCAGGACAATATAAAGAAGCTCCAAAAAGAAAAAAAGAAGGAAGTGACTACTGAGAGTCTCTGGATGTAGCTTTTACCTAAGGAGAGTGAAGGAGTATCAACCTACTATTCTATATCCTCTCAGAGCAAAGAGAATATCATTGGAGGTAGAATTAGATAATATCCTTAATCTTTTATAAGAATTAAAGAGGGGATTTTCCCTTATTAAACCTCTTGCATAAAAATTATAAAGCACAAAAAAATTGAATGAGATATTATTAAACAAGGAGGAACCAAGGAATTTAGAGATGAAAGTGTTGGGTGAGGAGGGCTCCCACAAAAAGATCACATTATCATAGAAATAAGCTAACCTAAGGAATTTCTATATTCCTTATACTGTTAGAAGTTTAAAGGTGGATAAGGCTATGGATGACTTAAGAGCTGGCATAAATTTGATTCCTTACACCTTATTTCAAAAAATGGGAATAGGAGAACTTGAGCCAACTAGGATGTGCATTTAAATGGTTGATAGATTATTAAGATGTCCTAGGGGAATCATAGAAGATGTACCTGTTAAGGCCGATAAGTTCATGCTCCCAACTGACTTTACCATTCTGGATATAAAGGAAGATTTAGAAGTACCCTTAGTCCTCAAGTGATAAGTTGTAGCTACTACTAAGTCACTCATAGATGTTAAAGGAGGCAAGTGTAGGCAATGAGAAGGTAACATTTAAATCACTGATTTCAGAAGACATTATTTTGAAATTTTAAATACTATTATAGTTAAGGAGTTTTTAAAGAAGTTTTGTTGTACTTCACGTGCAAAGATCCACTAAAGAAGTTGTAAATTGGAATAAACCAAAAGAAAAATGTGGTGGAAAGGTAGGAAGGTAGTTAACCTACAAGTTATGGAACCTATGGTAAGGCTACAATCATATGCTTCATTCAAGCCACCTTGAGCAGGAAAAAGACGTCAAGTTAGCGATTATAAAGAAGTGTTGCATTGGAGGTAACCCATGAGTTGGATATTACATTGTTTTAGTTTTCATTTTAGTGTAGGTTTTAATTAATTCAATTTTGTTTTAAGTATTTCATGATAGAAAAAATTAAGCATCTTGAGGGAGAATTATGCACTATGGTAACTTTAGGGGAAATTTTTCATGTCTTATAATGCTAACATGAAAGAAATTTTATACTAAGAAATTTTATACTGAGGATTAAATTTTAAATTTGCACAAATTTATGAAGAGTTACATGCTCTCTGGACACACTGGTGTAGTTCTACACATTTTTCTAGTGCCAGTGCATTAGAACTTGCAAACGCATGAAAAATAGCAATTCAATACATGCATCAAACTGTGTACTTTCATGATGCACATTAAAAAATGCCTTAACCTTTAAAATTTCTCATTTCCCTTTTATTCACTATCAAATAACTGCTGCCCTCTTTTCTCCAATTCCAAAATCTTGTAATTTTTGGTTAATCTAGTAATATCTAAGTATGTCATTCCTTCAATCTCACTTGTTAATAGTTGTTTAATTAAATATTTTACTCTATTTTGGTGTATCATCTGTGAAATTGTTTGAATAGTGAATTGGGAGTCCACGCGAATTTTGTGAGATTGGTTTTCTAAGTACAATTTTAAAGTTGATTAATTGCATTACCTAAATGTGTCGATATGTTAATTTGAAAAATTACACGAAATTTATGAAAAAATTTAGCTTAATTTGCATAAACTTAAGACGTTGGCTCATTAAATGTTTAATTGAGATATTTTTGTGTTTAATTAGGCTAATTAGTCAGCGTTGACATTAATGAAGACTAGGCTTGTGTTTATGGGTTTGTGTTTAATTGCATAAATTTTTATGTGATTGTAACTTTAGGGTTTTTAATCTCAGTTTTAGGGTTAGAATTGTAATTTAACAATTAAGTAGTTTAATTTGTTAATTCAACAATTCCTAATTGTAATTTGGAAATCACTTATTTTGATAATTAGATTTCTCATTAAATTTATTTAATTTTTGTTTCTTTATGTCATTACTTTGTTAATTTTATTTCTAGTTATTTATTTTCATTTTTAGTTTATTTTCACAATTAACAAATATTAAGCATAATCGAAATTAAGTGTGAGGAAAGCATATCCTTGTTATTCATATGTCCATTTTCTCAAATTTGTTAAAGTTTTAGGGAAAATGACCCAATCACGATGCAAGAAAAAGACTTCAAGAAAGAGGTAATGAGGCAAGTCATATACGACATCCATGCCCCCGAAGAGGCCATGAATGCTTCATTTAAATGTCAGGGCTCAAGAAAAACAATAACAAAGGTTAAAAGACAAGAAGTTTGGAGCCAATCGGTACATCGACTAGGAGCATTTAGAGTAGGTTACATTAGCCTAACAGGTAAGGGAGTTGGTAGACGTAGGAGTATGTCCCTATTCTTTGAAATCGTGGAACCATCATATAGAGAGTTGACTTTGGAGGTCTTGTCCATATTCTTTATGGAGAAGGGATATTAGAATATTCTGTGGATTTGATTAGCTACTGTTTATATTAAGTTCCCATGATCTACGGGTTTTCTTTACCGTTAATTATGCTAGATCAGTGGGATTGAGTTCTTATACTTTTGTATACATAATTAGAGGGATTTGATATACTTGTATATATATAGTCTCTGTTATATGAAATAAAACAGCAAAAAAAGGTTTCTTATCACTTTATTATGGTATCAGAGCAGGAATTTCAGTCCTGAATAAATTTCTGTTTAATGGGCACT
>JAOSBN010000005.1:26482074-26494669 GCA_027563595.1 Erythroxylum suave
GAATAAAGAATACTAGGTTTTTCGAGAATCGTACCTTTTTCATGATGAGGTAATGAATTTATATAGCTAATACCTTCAAGAATTAGGTCAATCATCAAAGGATGGGCCGATCGGCCCATGCGCCGTTCTGAGTCTGAGTTTGGGCCTAGCACGACCGCCCCAACCATTACTAATGAAAATTTAGTTATACTAGCAATTTGATAGATATTAATTCATATTGGACGATTCGAGAGAACATGCTGTGACAAGACTACATATTAAAAGTTGTATTAGATATTATAGATATGCTTACATAAATCATATTATATTATGGTCAAACCTTTTATGGAAATTTAAAAACCTAACGCATTCTTGAGAGTTTTAATTTGATAGCATATGATTGGCTTCTTATAACTGGCATGTATTTTGGTGGTATATTTTATTTTAATGAAAATTCTTTCTGTTCTCTTTAATAAATCATGCCATAGTCTCTTTATCTTATAGCAGATGGTGGTTTCTCTAACAAGTTATACCATAATCTCTTTACTAATGGTGCAATGGTAGTCCCGTGGTGCTCCCTTTTATGGCATAATACCATTAACCCCAAAACAACTTTCATAACATGGTTATCTATTAAGAACCGCCTCCTATCAATAAATCATTGGCACGGTAATGTTATGTTCTTTGTAACTTGGCTTCTAAAGATCGAGATCATCTTTTTTTCATTGTCATTATTCTAAAGCTATTTAGAGTCGTACTATGCACTAGTTACTGACATAATCTGGTCGCTATGATTGAGAGTTTGTATTGCAGTAGATAATTTCCAAATCAAGGAGAGGAACTCCAAACGCAACTCTCTTTTTTGTTACCTTCGAAATGTCCATATATTGCATTTGGAAATAAAGGAATAGATGTAGATTTACTAACGCAAAGGAAGAGAAATACCAACTACCTGACAAAACTATCAACCTCATTTGGGCCGGCATTTTTGCCTAAGATAAACACAGGTTCGTTACCCCTTATATAAAGTAAGCATGGCAATTCTAATATTTACTGAAACTTTGATCTGTCCTTCTTACTAATTTTTTTCGTTTATCTTTTATAACATAGAATAGACTCCATTTAAGTCTTTGAACTCATTGGAATGGTGTTATAGTTTCATCGATTGTAATTTTTCATTCAATTACCAAAAAAAAACATAACTATTATGTCGTTAGCATTAAAACTCTAATCATTTTTCTCATTTTAAATACTTGCCTCTTTTTCTTCAATTTAGGTTTCCCTAAGATATTCTTATATGAGTTAGTTAGGTACTTCTTTCTTAAATATAAGCCAAAAATTCTAACTTTATAATGGCCCAATTATTTACGTATAAGGTAAATGATTATATATTTCTAGAACAACTTGCCTTACAATTTTCATTGTTTTTAACTACAGAGAAAATATGTGATTACAAAGCATATTAAACACGTTAATTCTTATAAGAATATTTTTTACTCCTAAGATCTACCACATAATTCCCTCATACTTGATCTTGTATACAAACTCACCATCCTAAGGTATAGAATGTTCTCTCTATATTAATTTTAATATAATTCTATTTTTTTAAAAAATTAAGTAATGATTCATTAAAAGTAGGGAAAATGGTTCCAAACACTCTTGAACAACCCAAAAATTAGGTCCTTACATTTGTACAACCATTCCCTAGTGAACAAAGCATATAATGGTTAACTTGAATTATAAATCTATACATGTTGTAACACTAATGTTGCAATGACACATGTTTCATAAGTAGGGAACAAATGTCTAGAGCTTAGCATCCCACAAGTGTATATCACCACTACATATCTTACCTATATTCAAACATCTCCTTACCTTTAATATGTTTGTGTCATCCCTTACACTTAAAGATGTACACATTGAGAGACTAATATTTTGTTTAATTTTCAGTTTATTTTATTGCTGCTACTCTTCATCCTAAGATTGTACTTAGCTTTTGCTCCTTTTTCTTTAAGCAACGTGTTTTAAGTCCCTTAAGACCCTTTAAACTATTATCTCTTTGTGTGCACCATTAAAGCATTTATAGCCTCCCTACTACTTGATCATGGATGATTTATGTAAATTTGGTAAATCGATCTATACCTAAATCTCCAATTCTTTTAAGTTTTATAACACCTATTGCATCATTAGCATTATAGTATAATTTATGTGTAACTAGTACATTAGTATTTGCCCCTTGATATGGCTTCTAAGTACTTGATTCCATATTATATCATCTATTCTAGAGCTTGGAAAAATCTTCAAATGCACTAGCTCCATATAGCATGAATTGTAGAAACAATTGCTATCTCTTGTATTTTCCTATTTACTTTCTTCCCTACTTATTACCAATTGAACCATTCTTCCAACTCCTAAAGATTTTTCCACAAAATTCTTTATGTTGTAAAGTTCCTTGATCCCTTTCCATATTATCTTTAAGACCCTACATCTAAATAAAAGGTGATTCTTAGACATAGTTTAATCTTGGTAGAACACACAAGTTACTAGGGCATTCATATATCTTCTAAGCATATCTCAAATGTTTTTTTTTTTGAAAGCCAACTATAAAGTTCCTACTACTCTTGGATTAACATATAATTTCGATATTGGTGAAGACCACTTTACCTTTCCAAAACGTTCCCATATCCATTCCTTGCATAAGACATTGTAAATGACCCAGAGGAGCTATCACTCCCTAAAATTATATCATTCTCAATATCCTTAAACCTACTACTCAGGAACTTCTAATAATATTGGTTTTAAGGAGCTGCTTCAATTGTAATATGTAATCCATTTTGGCCCACTTTAATATAACATACCTTGGAATTATTCCCACTAAATTGAGATCTATTACATCATTGAGAGGTCTTTTTTACACCTATTGGTCATGCAAAAAGAATGTTGCTCTACCATTTCATAGGATGAATTAAACTTGATCCCTTATTGACCCTCTAAGCCTGAGCATATTCATTAGAGTCCAAGATGTATTATAATAGGATTCAATACACATTATGCATTTATTGTTTAGGTGATGAGCGTGTAGCAATCTTATCCATTAAGCTTCCTTATCTTTATACACCCTCCAAATTTACTTCATTATAAGTTTTTGTTAATAATCATTATGGAATTGATTCCCAAGCCTCCCTCTTTCTTTCTTCCACGTACCTCTCTTAATATTACTTTGTTTATATCCTTTTTAAAGGAATACCCTAACTATAGGAGATGTCTTATGATCCTTTCCAAAAGGCATGGAAACTATGGATAGATGCAGAATTGATCATAATTATACCCCATAATTGGTGCATTTTTTCTTGATATTTTATAATTTTTTTTGTATATTTGGTATTTAATTCTCTCTAAGTGTGATTATAAAATAAAATTGCACTTATGGACTTAAAGGAGAAGAATTCGAATGAAACATATCATAAAATGAAGATTTGAAGTGGAGAAGGATTTCACAACTGTGTAACAACCTGTGCATTTCTCTCAAGCCGTTCTAATTCATGAATTCTGGAGATTTTAGGTTATGCACAATTTGATGTATGGCCCTTGCATTAGCTTGTGCATCTTCCTAGAACCCTAAGTTTCATTATAAAATGACATTTTTATCCTCAAATCAAAGGAGTAGACATTAGGAGGTGATTCTAGACATGGAAATAGTTCTCAAAGGGCGATTTTGGTTTAGAGAAGTGGAAAACACAAAGAAATCATCAAAAGATCCTTTGGAATCCAAGATCAAACCTCTACCTTACAAGAACATTCGATAGAATTAAAAAGGATATTTAGAATTATGAACCCTCTATTTTCTATTCATTTTTCTTTCAGTTTATGATTGATTTTATGTTCTATCATATGTAACTAAACGTCTTGTTAGTATTTAGGCTAAATGAACCCTATGTTTTTACTTTAACAATGTTTTGATTCTTTTATTAATGCAATTGGTTTGATTGATATATTGTGATCTGATTACATGTTTTATTTATGTTCTAATAGATTCAAAATATTAGTTCATAATATGATTTCGTTTATAGAGATTGAGAAATTCTAATTATTAATAGATCTACTATAACTGAAAGGAGTTGATTACAACCCTAGAGAAAGGATGACATAAATCTTCAAAATTAGGGTCAAACCTAATAGAGGGATTCATAAATTGGTTAAGTGATTCTATAAACTTTAACCTCATTAATTCGAATGAAAACCTTAAGATTAGTTGTTATTAGACTCAAGGTCAACTATTAGAATACTATATGAATCTCCACAGTCCAATAAATCAATCAAATAATTGCATAATAAAATATCAATCTGTTAAGGGTTTAGGGGGATTCGAAACCTAGATACTAATTTTTTGATATCGGTAGTTTCCTTAATGGCTCTTTAATTATCTGAGTCAATCTTGCTACCCGTTTATTTACTTGATTTAGTTTTATTTTCTTTTAAATTAGAAACCAAAACCAATGTCGTAGACTAGATAATAAGATAAAAATAATTACTAGTACTCATAGTCCTTATAGGATCAACCTATACTTATCGGTACTAGATATAGTTATGTCGTGCACCTATGGTTATTTTAATACTGACTAACTCAGAAAAATTCAACTAGGTTTTTGACACCGTTGCTGGGGATTTTGATATTAGGGACACATGGATGCTATTACTCTAGTTATTATTTTTTGTATTCTCTTTTATTTTATTTTTATTATATTTATTATATTTGTGGCTTATTAACTTAATTATCTTTTGAATTTTTCTAACTGATCTTGAGTTTGTGGTTTATTTTAGGTTTTACAGTTTATTGTCGTAGTCACAACTCACAAAAGAAGGATGGAGCGAACAATACTTTTATGGGAACTAAGATATGTCTTCGCAATATGAAACATCACCATATGGGTGAGAGAGTTGTTCTTAAATGTTTTTGAATGCTTAAATAGTGGCATCATTTAGGGAAGTACTTATAATAATCATGAATTTTAATAGCCAACCTATATGTCAAAGTGAACAAAAATGTACAATCAACCTTAAGGTGTACTATACAGGAACAAGTACAATTCAAAGTGGAGTAACTCTTATGACTATGCAAGGAACGACTATGCTCCAGCTGGATATTTATAGCACCAAGAACCTCCAATTAATGAGAAGACTTTGGAAGATATGATGATCAATTTCATTCAAGAATCAATTATAAGGCATTAGGAAATAAATGCTCGTATAAAAAATTTGGTGAATCGGATGGAACAGTTGGTGGAGATAATATTTGATGAGATGTAATGGGGTTTGCCTAGTATTATTGAAGCAGACTCTACCCAATATGGATTGGCAATCACCCTTAGGAGCAAGAAAGAGCTCCCTATAGAAGAAGAAGAGGAAAAGGAAGAGGAAGAGAGTATTATAAACAAAATCATAAAACTACTAGCTGAAATGAAAGCTAACCAATGCGAATTCGAGAGTGAAGAAAAGACCAAGGTTGCCTTCATAAATGGAGGGACATTCCACGAAGAGCACCCTAAAGAAGCCTCCTTCCAAAAACAATAACTAGAGAAGTGGCAAGAGAAAATTAAAGAAGATAAGCCAGAAACCTCTTTTTAGGAAGAAGAAAAAGAGCGATAGAGATGGTTGAGGAAGAGCTAGCAGAGGAACCAAATAAGGAAATTAGTAGTGAAAGCGTTGGTAATGACCTTAAGTACGGAGGGTTCCCACTTCCTCAAAGACCAAATGCTCAAGTCAACTGATGATTTAGGGAGTTTCATTATCCCTTATTTTATTAATAGTTTATTATTAAAAATAGAATTAATGCTACTAGGATTTATTAACTTGATAAATAATGTTCTTATTTGTATTTTACAACAAGTAGCTTACTTACAAGCTAAAAAACCTTTATGTAGGGAAAAGGGTGGAAGCAAGCCACTGATTGTAACCCCGAGATAAGGATAACGTATAGGATACATCAAGCTAGCAACGTTAAAGAAGCTCTACATAGAGGCAACCCATAAATTAGGATAGATTTTACTTTGTATTATTTCATTTTCATGCTTCTTAATTATTTTCATTTTTCATTATTTTTTTCATTTATTGTTTTTCCTTTTCTTATTTTTTCAAGGATGTAGTTTTACATTAGATGGATTTGACATCACAAAACTGCCATATTTAGGAAAATACCACCAAACTTTTCCCTTGTTATATTTATTGTGTACATTAGGGACAATGTACAACTTTAAGTATAGGAAAGGGTTTAATGAATCTATAACGAATTCTTTAAGGTTATTATAATCTCGATTATTAAATTTTATGAAATGATATATTGAATATGTTGAAATGTATCTATGAACATTGTGTTTCATTGTTGAATATTAATTGAACTGGTATGTAAAAGGATGAGAGTAAGAATAAAATTACTTTTATAAGTCATATTTTGAATAATCATTGAAATATTCAAGTTGAATGATATTGCATATTATATACAAACATAATATCCATCTTTTTTGTAAGCTTTTGAGCTTAAAAGCAAAATTTTCTAAATTTTTAAGCTTTTATTATTCTTTTATGTATGTTATCATGTGTAGTAAAACAATTCTAGAACTTGCTTTTATTATGCATATTGAGACCATAGTTTTTTAACTAGAAGCATTGATATGATGAAGGAAATTAGATTCAATAATTTGTTTAAGCCTATTTCTTTGAAAATTACCACACCTTTACATTTACCTTTAGGAATAACCAAGTTAAGCCTTAGCCTTTTTCATTATTATTAATCCATATATTAGCCTTTATCCTATTTTTCTTTGAGGACCTTTATATTGTCTTAACCCTTGAAGATTATTTACATTCTTTACTTGTTTGAGACTGGAAATTATTGAAGGTCCATTATTTCTATAATTGTGGTACTGACTGCTTGAATTATTATAGAAATAAAAAAAGACAAAAAAGAGCATAAGAAAAAAATTGTGAATAAGTATATGTTACCAATAGAGTTATATTAAAAAGAACTGTTTGTTTTGTAAACAAGTCTTATAATTTCCTTTTAGTAAATTTCCTTCAATTTGACCTTTTTTTATTTCACAACCTTAGTATACCTAAGCCCCATTACAACTTGTATAAAGATCATAAAAAATGGTGGAGATGTGAAAATGTTGAAAGCATATGTTAAGAATTTAGTTACTCATTGACTGATAGTTTTGCTCCTTTTTACCCTAAAAACTTGAGCGCATTGAGTGAAATATTGGTGAGGGCTTAAAAGTTTATGCTTTTGAACTCAAAGTGATAATTGATGTCATTATTATTAATATGGACTTAGGAAGTTAATGTTAGGATAACTTAACTTAATTGTATGTTAATTTGATTCAATATGATAAGATAATTTATTGTATGAATGGATAGGTTAAGATTGATGAGGGATTGATGATGTCAAACTTATAATTTTTATTATCGTTTGCTCGAGGAAAAGTAAAAGCTTAAGTGTCGGGATGTTTTGCTCAATGTAGAATTAATCATAATTATACGTCATATTTGATGTATTTTTTCTTGATATTTTATACTTCAACTGTATATTTGCTACTTAATTCACTCCAAATGTGTTCAAAGAGTATAATTGCCTTCATGGACAGAAAGGATGAAAACACGGCATAAAATGAAGATTTGAAGCACAAAAGGGATGTACAAGCGTGTAACAACCTATACACTTCTCTTAGGCCATGCAAATTCATGAATTCTAAAGATTTTAGGTTATGCATGATTTGATGCACGGCCTTGCATTTCCCTATGACCCTAAATTTCCATATAAAAGTATGTGTTTAGCCTCAAATCACAGTAGCAAACCTCAAGGGATGATTTTGGTTTAGCGAAGTAGAAAACATAAAGAAATCATCAAAAGATCCATCAAAATACAAGATCAAACCTCTACCTTATAAGAACATTCGATAGAATTGAAAAGAAGAATTAGAATTATGAACTCTATTTTCCATTTGTTTTTCTTTTAGTTTATGTTTTATTTTGTGTTCTATCATATGTAACTAAACGTTTTGTTAAAGTTTAGGCTAGACAACCCTATTTTTATACTTTAACAAGGTTTTGATTCTTTTATTAATGCAATTGGTTTGATTGATATATTGTGATCCGATTACATATTTTATTTATTTTCTAATAGATATGGAATATTAGATCATAATCTAATTTCATATATAAAGATTGAGAAATCCTATTTATGAATATATCTACCGTAATTAGAAGGAGATGAATGCAACCCTAGAGATAAGATGATATAAATCTTCCATATTAGGGTCAAACCTAATAAAGGAGTTGACAAATTGGTAAAGCAATCCCATAAACTTTAACCTGAGTAATTCGGTTGAAAACCTTATGATTAGTTGTTACTGGACTCAAAGTAAACTGTTAGCATACCATAGGAATCTCCACGATCCAATAAATCAATAAAATAATTCCATAATAAATCAATATGTTAAGTGTTTTTGAGGGATTTGAAACCTAAATACTAATTTTCTAATATCAATAGTTTACTAAGTGCCTTCTTAATACTCTAATTTAATCTTGCTGCCTATTTATTTTACTTGCTTTAGTTTTATTTTCTTTTAAATTGAAAATCGAAACAAATTCCATATACTAGATAGTAGGATTATGGTAATTACTACTACTCATAGTCTTTGTGGGATCAACCTATACTTGTCGGTACTAACTATAGCTACACTATTCAATTTTGGTTATTTCAATATTGACTAACCAGAAAAAGTCAATCAACTATTGATCATAAAGTTTTACAACTAATTTCTTCTATGAAAGGAGAGTGTAAGGTTACACCAATTGCTAATCTTTTTATGCACTTTTTTAATCAGTGGCCTGAGGTTAGCTTTAGTTGGCCATTTAGAAGTAATCGTGATCCCCAGGGTAATTAGAGGTTTACCAAATTTTAAACATCTAACAGAAGAAATCCAATTAGATATATCCAAAACACTATAGGATAGTATCACCATTCTCTTATTCCTATTGATAGTCAGCCTTGGGATCTCTTTAAGTGTTCTTAATGTTTTTATTAGTGCCTTCACTAAGCAAAGATCATCCTTTGAGAACGATATAAATTCATCAGTAAATATGAGATCCACAATTCCTAATTTCTAACATTTGGAGTGGAATTTGAACTTATTCATTTGTAAAATGACCTGTTTGATAATTCTATTCAAGACCTTCATAACCAAAGTGAATAAATATAGGGACTTCCTTTTGCCTCACTCCTATAAAATTTTTTATTTCCTTCGTTAGTTCACCATTCACAAGGACACAATAAGAAAGGGTTGTAATGCATTAATGAATCCAATTTACAAACTTATTAAGGAAACCAAAGACCTTAAGATTACTTAACATGAAACTCTAATAGAGGTTATCAAAAGATTTATGAAAATCCATTTTAAGTGCACAATTCTTTCAAAAATTTTCTTATTGTAGTTTTTGAAAAATTATTAAGTAAAATGTGGTCCCCAATTTGCCTCCATCTAATAAAAGCTCCTTAAGAAGGGTTATTATACTTGGAAGGAACAATATTGAACCTTTTGGATAGGATTTTTGAAATAATTTTATAAATGGTGTTACAACATAAAATGGACATAAAGTCCTTTATAGATTTAGGGAAAGGTGCTTTATAAATAAGACATTAATTTCTTATTGATCTTAGTTAGGAGCTTCCTATAGTTAAAGAACTTTAGCAGTACCTTAATCACCAAATCCTTGATAAACAGACAAGATTTCTAGTAGAAACAAGCATTTAATCCAGTTGATAAGGTGCTTTATTAGGATGTAAGTCAAATGAAGCCTTTTTATTATCAAAAGCAGTGGATGGACAATTTAGGTACTCTATAGCTTGAGGGGATAATTTCTTCGTAACAATATCCTATAATAAAGCTAGAGAAGAAGAAATAATATTTAAAGAAGTATATGTTGTTGAAAAATAATTATAATCTTCCTCCTTCATTTCTATTTGATTATTAATCTCAACTCCATCTACCTTGTTGTAGAAGTTTATTCTGTTTCTATTTTTCCTAGATAAGATAGCTCTAAATTAATGATAAGTGTGATTTGCATCATGTTTTAGGCTTTAGTTTGTTATGTAATTGAGTGTTAATTTAATTGTTTAGTATGTGTTTAGGTTAGAATTGTGTTGTTTTATTAATTAATTGTGTTCAAGTGTTTTTTATAGCTTAGCTAATTCTTTGAGCTTAAATATTATGTTTTTGAGGTACTTTGATATGTTTGTTAGTGTTTTAAGGTCAACATCGAAGAATGGAGAATTTTTAGAGACATTTAGGCTGCTACAATCGTGACAGAAGCACTGCAACCAACCCATGATCATGGCATATGGAAGACTATGACACAACCCACGATCGTGGCCTGATTATGACAATTGTGACAAAAAGCCTATATTTGGCCCACGATCATGACATGCAAGGCCAGAATTGTGGCCTGCACTGGCAGAAGTGAAAACAAGTAAAAACATCAAGTTTTGAGGGACTTTCTGGACCTTTTCGACCCCCAAAAAACCCTAAGGCTACCAAGATATTTAAAGAACATCAAGAACACAGAGGGGAAGCTTTTGCATCAGCTATCAGTTTGAAACCCTAAAGAGCTCATCGAGAGATCGAGAAAGAGAAAAAGGAAGAGAGACTTGGAGAAGAAGCTTACACCAAGTACTTCCTGGAACAAGAGGTTTCCCACTGTTGTTGCCTCCATCATCCGTTCCAATATTATTTTTCGGTTTTATTTTCAATTTTATTGATGTAAAGAATTGGGATAGCTATTGAGAATAAGATTGTTGAATGTTGAGAATTATCTAAACTCACTTTCAAGTTACTTTATCTTTGATATTAATGAAATTTGATCGTTTCATTTTTATTGGATTACTTGTGTTTTAAATTTTGCACTTTCATAATTCGGTGATAAACTGAGAGGGTGAACCGAGCAAAAATCATTAAATTGGGCTAACGAGAGTTAGGAAATTTAATATAACGAGAATTAAATTGAATTGGTAAATTTGTGCAAAGAGAGATCTTGTATAGGTTTTCGGTAGTTTTTTGGACAATTTCATATCTAATTTAGGTTTTGGATAGATTGTTAATCAAGAGATTGCAATTCCCATAATCTGGTTAGGAGTTATAAATTAGGGTTAATGGTTATAAGTTAAAATAGAGTAATCAACGCTAAGACCATCTAGAACCAGTAATCCAGTAATTCATAATTGGTTAGCTTTTCATTAAAGTCAGATAAAATTCCCTTTCTCTTAATTGGTAGTTTTTAGGTTGATTCTTGATTTGGTGTTGCATCTGCTACTTTTTTTATATTTCCAAATTTGATTCTTGAACTTGATTGTGTTATTGAAATAATTTCTTGTTTTAGTTTTGTTCATTTTGAATTAATGCAAATTGTTTGGCTTTAGATTTTAGGAATAGATTAACTCTTCCGTTCTTCACCGTTTATCCTAAAACACTAACAAACACATCAATGTATCTCAAAAATATAACATTTAAGCACAAAGAGTTGTAATAACCCATAAAAACACTTAAATGCATAAATTAACAAAATCCTAACCTAAATACACGTTAAACACTTAATTTAACACTTAATACGTAACAAATTAAACCATAAAATATTATGCAAATCACAACTATCAACATGTCTATACTTAAACGCTTGCTTTTCCTCAAGTAAACAAAACAAAGAACATATACACACACACAAAACACATAATGCAATAATGAGACAATGGCTTTAACTTCCTGAAATAAATTTAATCTTAAGAATAATTATTTGAGTTGCTTCAACTCATTAACATGCAAAATATGTGTCTAGGGCATTTGAACTAAATATACAACTTAATCGAAATCCAAGTGTTAGTTTATTTACCATTCTCAATTGCACGCACACATTAATAATTCTTTGGTCTTTCATACTTTGTAAATGTTCCTAAGTACATTTTCATGAAAAGTCAAGCTTATTGTAAGTCTGGTAGGTTTATGAAGAAAACACATACTTCTTCTTTATTTTATTTTATTAAACATGGACTTAGTCTTTTTACGTAAAGGCAAACATTAGTGATGAATGTTTATCTGGTTACTCGACTAAGTCATGTTTCCTAAACAACTTGGTTGAAATGTCATTATATCTTTTTGACGCAGAGGCACATATTTGTGACGCGTTTGATCCAATTTCTCGACTATTATCACGTTTTGAACTGGCTACTAGCTCTATTCATAACCAAAAGGCCAACGGAATAGTGATTTATTTAACAAAATCAAACATTTTTTTATTACCTACCTTGTTGTTTTTAGCCACTCATTTTCATGAAAAAAAAAACTAGTTAAGCTACTTAAGTTTGAAAGGCCTTAAATTATGAATAAATGTGACAATATAGAGGGTGCTAAATTTGCACTAAATCCTAATTAAGTTGTATATTTATCCAAAGAACCCCAATTTACTAATTTTTTAGGCTAATGATTATTCACAACCTAGTTAAGCTACTTAAGTTTGAAAGGCCTTAAATTATGAATAAATGTGACAATATAGAGGGTGCTAAATTTGCACT
>JAOSBN010000005.1:26494769-26512986 GCA_027563595.1 Erythroxylum suave
AAATCCTAATTAAGCTGTATATTTATCCAAAGAACCCCAATTTACTAATTTTTTAGGCTAATGATTATTCACAACCTAATAAACCAGATTCAAAATTAAAAGAATTTCAATCCATCTAAGCCATTCAAACAATTCGCATAATGCAAACTAGTACTATCATACAATTTGCAAAATCACATAAAAGCAAAAGACATAACCCCTCCCCACACTTGAACAACATATTATCCTCAATGTGAGAAGAAAACAAATAGGCACATAAAAGACAAGAAGAAATATAAAATTAAGTTAAACAGAAAATAAATAAAAATAAAAATAAAAGAAACATAAAAAGAAAACAACAGAACTAAAGACTAATTTAAAAAAGAAAAATTGGGTTAGATAAAAATCTCATAGAGATGGAGGTGATCACAGTGTCGAAGGTGGCAATGAAACGCCCTAAGCCTTGAAATACCGATAGATCAATCAAATATCTGGCTCTAGTGTCGTTGTGTCCGTGCCACTTCTCTCACGGTTTTGATGTTCTCTGCAATCTTCTTGTTAGTGTCGGAGATGACATCAAGAACTTTCTTCCATCCTTGCTCTTCTTCTTCTTTTTCCTCAAATTCCCTCTTGCTGAGACGACGCTGGTCTCAAGCTTGTCTGACTGGCCCTAATCTTCAAATGTGTATTCTGGCCGATATCCTTAAGTTCCATATTATGGAAATTAAGGATTTCAGCCCGCTATAGGTGGTGATGGTTTAGGAAATCAAGTAAGTGCATAGTTAACTCACTACAGTCCACGCCATAATATTCAGTAATGTCAGACACTAGTACCCTATACCTAGATTATTGCTCCTCTTTCACGAAGTCGCAGCAATGGCATTCAGCACATGTATGGATGTACACACTAGAATGCTATGGTCTATACACCACAACATAAATAGTTCCTTTGTAGAACACTTGTTGCTTTCTGTTTTGTCAAAAACCAGCTGACATATGAACTTATGCAACACAAGTGTTCATGGGACCTAATTATGTTGTTATGAGCACTCTTAGCATGAAAACACTCAAGTCTAATGAGTTCATTCCAATACTGAGAAGGATGAAAATCCTCATGCCGATTGATGATGGAGGATTCAAGTAATCCACACATATCACACATGTTTTGTACATTCAATTCGTAAGCTTATCCTCTCAATTTAATCCACAATTCCTTGGGGTTCCTAGGGTCATAAGTCAGTGAAGTAAAGAATTCCAATGCAAGCCCCTGATAAACAGGAACTTGGAACTGTATAAATTGGGCTCATTGGATTCTTTCTGCTAAGTTCGCTACTCTCTTGCATAGCTCTAGCCTATCAAATATCTTGAAATCAAAGTATCTACAAACTACAATTTTTTTAGAGTTTATGGATCAAAAACGAGTACCTTCCTCCTCAATGTAGATTAGGAAGGGTGCTCCAAAATCTACTACTCGGTTTCTTATTCCACATCTCGTAACTTAATTTCGTCCTGTTTGCTCCCTTTTGACGGATTGTTTAATACGTGGAATAATTTTTGGAGATTGAGTAGAATTTAGAAGAAATTGAAAGTTTGAAATTTTTTTAGATAGATGTGAGAATGTTTGTAGGCTTCAAATCTACAAGGATGAAGTGAAAGTGAAAGTGAAAGTGAAAGTGAAAGTAAAAGTGAAGTTATAATTGAATATATAGGTGGTTAAAATATCATGGCTAGCTGCTTTCCACCAGTTTTGATTTTTTTTCTTCCTTTATTCTTTTTCCAATCTTTTCAATTTCACTTCTTAATTCTTTGCATCCCTCTTCACCTCTCTTTTGATGCTTGATCAATTATCCACGCTATTCTAAAATTTTATTCCTTCTCGATTTTATTTGAAAACAAAAAATCATCCTAACTATGGAATTCAAATGTTCTAACAAAAATAATCAAAGAAACTAATTTTTCATAGGTTGCCTCCCATGTAGTGCTTCTTTTAACATTAGTAGCTCAATGCTCCCTTAAGCTCACGATAGTCCGAATCTAGGTCGCAATGGTAGCATAGTCATTGTTCTCAAAATTTACATTTGAGCTACCATGCTATAGTTCCCACCTTCCTTGCAATTCTCCTTTCCTCGCCTTCTTTTTTGCGAGCTCTTCTTCCTAAAAACATTCCCAGGATCTTCGATATCCTCCCATTATCCTCAATGTTAGGGTTCCTTGGTATCCACTAGAGGTGAAGGAGATCTGTACTCTCTTTTAGACACCTTGAAGGTCAACTTCTCCTTTCCTATTCTCAGAGTTAATTGGCCCCCTATTAACATCAATGATTGAGCGCACAGTGGCCAAGAATGATCGTCCAAGAACTATTGGGGTGTCCCCATCTTTACTAATGTCCAATATGTAAAAATCTATGGGAAAGATATATTTATCAACTTTTACCGGCACATCATTTATAATCCCCATCGGATTATGCATCGTTATATTGGCCATCTTTACTATAAAATTGATAGGTACTAGCTCTCTTAACCCCAACTTCAGACTAAAAGTGTAGGGCATCATGTTTATATTTGAGCCCAAATTCGTAAATGCCCTATCTATAATGATTCTATTAATGCTACAGGGGATGAAAAATTCCCCTGAGTCCTTCTTTTGTGTGATGTTAGGATCTTTTTCTGATACTACTTCCTTCACCTTCTTTTTAACGGATTCTTTTAATTTGAGCTTTGTCTGTAGTTGTTTCGTCACTTCCTTGACCATGTTTTGTGCAATTTCCTGTAAATTCCTTGCTGCCCTCTTTGCATATAACTCTTGTTGTTGTATAATAAGGAATGGAAATATACATCGATTTGCCTTGAGTGACTTGATCATGGGCTCACTTGAAAGGTCTTCTTTGCCTTCTCCTTCGTCCTTCACTTGTTCAAGTTTTTCATCCTAGGTCTGACTAATAGCCATGATGCGCTCCTTCGGGTTAGACTTGGTGTTGTTTAAAAGAGTTCCAACATTTCGAGTAGACATTGCTTCTGCGAGTTGGCCTACTTTGACTTCTAGATTATGTATGGATAAGTGTTCGCTCAAGGCTACATGCGTTAAGTTTTACTATTTATAACCTTGGTAATTACCGCAAGCACATGGGTCGTTCACGTAGTACCTAAGATGTCGATCCCACGAGAAAGGGAATTGGTCCTAAAATCTAAAGCAGCTCAGTTCACAATTCCTAATTAACAAACTAACACAAAAATTAAAATTAATCCAGAATCAATTATGAGAAATTAAAGTACCAAACAATAAACAAAAAGCAACTCACAACCAACCCGACATTGACCTAGAAATTACCAAGGGAGAGAAAGGGGATTTAATTTGAAATTTAAAAAAAAATCCAACCAATTATACAACCACTGAGCGACGAGTCTAGATGGTCCTAGGGTGAATTACTGTCTCTCTAATTATAATTGCTAACCCTAATTAATAATCCCTAACTCAAATTATGGAAATTACAATCTCTCAATCCATAATTGGTCCAAAACCTAAATTAGTTCTAAAGATGTCTATTAACCTATCGGGCATCTATGCTCGATCTCTCGTTATACGACTTTACCGATTTGATCAAATTCTCTACCTATCTATTTATCTAACTCTCGTTAGCCCAAATCAATGATTTTTACCCAACTCACCCTCTCAATTTATTGCTGAATTATTAAATGCAGAATTTAAATCATAATTAAGCAATAGAAAACACAATAAATTGAATTTCATTAATCTCAAAATTTAATATCCAAAGGTGAGTATAAACTTGACTCAACATTCACACAATCAATCTCAATAACTAATTCAATTATATACAATAATATAACTGAAATAAATGGAAATACTCTTGGAAATGGAATCTCGAAAGTGGAGACAGTGAGAAACCACCTGTTCTGGGAAGTACTTCATGTCTAGCTAGTCTCCGTGTCTCTCTTCCTTTGTCTCCTTCCTCAATCTCTTTGATTTCTCTCTAGGTTTCTCTCAGGATTAATGAACTCTCCTTTTTGCAAAACTTTCTTGGCTCTCTAATCATCGTTGACAGCTGCTAGGGATTGTTCTATTTATTCTTTGGCAACCCTAGGTCAAACTCAGGGTTAAAAAATTCCAAAATTTGAGTTTTCGCATCAGCTCGATGTAGAGCACGATCGTGGCCCCGCATGTCACGATCGTGGCTGGCACTTTACCCTTTCTGTTACGAGGGTGGCTTAAGGTGCACAATTGTGGCCTGACTTATCGCTCTCTATTACGATTGTGGCTCAGAGTGCATGACCGTGGCCTAGCTGTTTCTTTCTCTCCCTTCTCTGTCACGACCATGGCCTACATGCACGATCGTGGCTTATGTCATTTAGCCCGAAACTCTTTAAATCTTCACCGTTCTCCTCTGTTTGCGCTGTAACACTAGCACACACATCAAAGTACCTTACAATTTAAGCTCAAGAATTCCAACAAACCCATAAAAATACTTAAATACACAAAATGACCTAATTGAGCTCTAAATGCATACTCAACCCTCACTTTAACACTCAATGCATAACAAATTAAACCCTAAAACATCATGCAAAACACAACTATCAATGAGGTATGGTACTTCGTAACTTGCTCAAATTTGCTCTCGAGCCTCATATATGCATCCTCTATGCCTCTGATCTTATCCAAAATTTTGTCTAACTTTGATTCCATTGAGCTTGCTTTATATTATTAAAAGCTCGATTGGCTCTGAGGCCTAAACTGTCCGCCAGTGTTGTTCAACCAAGAAAAATTGGGGTGATTCTTCCACCATGGGTTGTAATTGTTGGAGTAGGGATTATTACCCCCTCCTCATCCATATTGCGCCCCCATGTAATTTACTAGCTCCTAATCATCTCCTTCATCAAATAGCACTCCACCGTAATATGGCCAATTTGGCCATAAAGCTCATACATTAATTGTACTGCCTTCACTTGGGCTAAGGACGACGCCTTCATGCTGTTAAGTTATCACGACAGGTTGTCGATCTTTGTTTGCATCTCTGTCATTTAATCAACAACGATGATTCCCTTCTGCTCTCTGAAAGTAGCCAATTGCCTCCTTTGTTCATTTACCCATAAGCAGTTATTACTTGCCATCTCCTCTATCAACTCCTTCACTTCATCAACAGTCTTTCACATCAAGGATCCTATAGAAGCTACCTAATTGTGCCTCTTATCAGTGGGTTCACTCCATTATAGAAAGTCTACAACAGGAACTCCTTAGGTAGGTTATGGTGTGGGCACTTCCTTTGTAGATCCTTATATCTCTTCCACGGTTCGTAGATTGATTCCCCGTTAGCTTGCTGGAAATTAGTGATTTCATTGATAATATTCGTTGTCTTGGTCAACGGGAAATATTTATTCAAGAAGGCATGCACTAATTGGTCCCACGTTGTGATGTTGCTGGGCTCAGAGAATGATACCAGGCCTTCACCCTATCTCTAAGGGTAAAGGGAAACACTCTAATCCGAACCGTGTCTTCTGACATCTAATGATACCGAAAAGTATCACAGATCTTAAAGAAATTAACGATGTGCGCATTCGGGTCCTTATTAGATAACCTATATAATTGCATATTCTGCTGAAGCATGTTAAAGAGGGTTGGCTGACCATAGAGTGGCCACTCCTTGATTTGCAGCGTTGAAGCCCGACCTCATGAAGTCCATTAGGGTCCTCTGTTGCGATCCTTGGTTAGCTCCTGGTCTATGTTTTGTTGGAACTCCTCAGCCATTATTGATTTTCCGATGTCTTCTTCTTCTTCTTGCTGAGCTTTCCTAAGGATTCGTTCTAATCGTGTGATATCTACACCTAACGTCTTCGCTACACAACTCAAACCTCTCGTGGTTTTTGTATTCATGCAAGAGCATGATTTTTGAAATAAAAAATAAGAACGAAACAAAAATTAAAACTAATCTAACACCTTAAACTATAGAACTAAACTATTACCTCCCCTGCAACGGCATCAAAAACTTGATCGAAGTTTTACATATGCTAAGTTTTACTATTTTTAACCTCGATAATACCGTAAGCGCATGGGTCGTTCACGTAGTACCTCGGTATTGATCCTATGAGGAGGGTTAATCTAATCCTAAAATATAAGGTTGGAAACTATTAACGAATCTTAAACGAACAATGAAATTAACATAATAACTAAATAAATCAACCAAACCAAATCAAATAATAAAAAATAATTGAAAATTAACACTTAACAAAAATAAGCAACTAATAACAATTAATGGAAATTAATTTATTTGTCGAACTATGATAGCAAACCCTAGAATTCAATCTAATGAGTTAACAAAGAAAGAAAGGGAAAATTATCTATCTTTAGTGTTACCTAACCAATTGTGATTTATTGAATAAATGGTTATAGATGATCCTATGGTCAATTACTCTCTCTCAAGTTATAATTGAACCCCAAAGCATAAACCCTAATCAGGTTATGGGAAGTTGTAATCTCTCAATTAACAACCGATCTAAAACCTAATTAGTTCTTAAGTTCTCTAATAAATAATTGGAAACCTATATGTGATCTCTCTACACAAGGATTACCATCTTGATTTAATTCTGAATTTATTAAATTACCTAACTCTTGTTAGCCTAATTTAATCATTTTTCTCGATTCACCCTTTCAGTTTATTATCGAGATATGAAGTGCAGAATTAAACCACAATTAATTCAATAAACACATAAAAAAATCAACTTTCATTAAAGCAAAAATAATGTTCCAAAGGTGAGTATAAAACACCAATCACAAGTCAATTCTATCATCAAACTATATATATCAATTCTATAATCAAATAAAACTAAAACACATAGGAAATACAACTTGAATGGACGATGGGAGGCCATGACTTCGAAAAGCTCCTTATTCCGGGAAGCACATCGAGTCTACATCGTCTTCCTCTTCTCTCTTCCTTCTTCTCTTTCTCGATCTCTCAAAGTTTTCTCTCTTAGGGTTTCATAGTGGTGGTTGATCAAAATATCACTTCTCTATATTCTTCATGTCCTTTAAATACCTTGGCAGCCCTAGCATTGATTCGGGGTCGAAATGGTCTTTAAAGTCCCATGAAACGTGACGTTTTCAGTTATTTTTGTGTCTGCCCGATGCAGGCCACAATCGTGGCCCTGTTTGCCACGATCCTGACCATCGTCTACCCTCTCTATCATGATCATGGCTTAAGTACCACGATTGTGGCTTGGAGAATCCTGGCTCACATCTTTCTGTCACGATCGTGGCCAATTGTGTTACAATCGTGGGCCATAGTTTTGGCCTGAAAGTTTCTGAAACTTTTCCGTTCTTCACTGTTGACTCTGAAACACTAACAAATACATTAAGGTAGCTCAAAAACATAACATTTAAATACAAAGACTTGTACTAACTCATAAAAAACATTTAAACACATAAATTAACAAAATTCTAACCTAAATACATATTAAACACTCAATTAACACTTAATACATAACAAATTAAACCCTAAAACATGATGTAAATCACAACTTTCAGCTGCCAAGGTATTTAAAGAATAACAAGAACACAGAGGGGAATCTTTTGCATCAGCCATCAAATTTGAAACCCTAAAGAGTCCACTGAGAGATCGAGAAAGAGAGGAAGGAAGAGAGATTTGGAGAAGAAGCCTACGCGAAGTACTTTCGGGAACATGAGGTTTCCCGTTGTTGCTGCCTCCATCATCCGTTCTAATTGTATTTCCGATTTTATTTTCTTAAATCAAAAATTTGAAATGGTATAAAATTTAAATATATAAAGAGAACAATTTTTAATTATATAAAAATTTAATAATTAACTTATAATTTAAAAATTATCCTAAAATAGTATCTAGTATCAATGTATACCAGTACTATTGATACTCGTACCAAACTCAGTACAAGTTGTATTCACAGTTACGTTTAAAACTCAATTATCAATTGCTTATAAACTGCTTTTATCTTTTAAATATAATTTTTATATTTTTAAATATAATTTTTAAGTTTTTGTATTCATATTTGTCAATATCTATCTATTTTAAGTATATAATATAGACATATAGATTTAGTTTAAATATAATAAATAAAATAAAATAAACAAGAGTGCAATTTTTTGGGGCACATCCTTATTTTAGATTTTCTATTTTTACTTTAAATTTTAAAATATTCAGTTTAATTTTTAAAAAATTCATTCTTATTTTATAACATAAAAAGTCAGATTAGTTTTTATAATATAATTTTATTATTAATAAATAAAATTATTTGACTATTTAAGTACTGATAAAATTAGAATTAATGTAACTTGATTATTCAAATTAGTGTTAAAGTTAGGGTTTTTAAAAGAATTTTGCATAAGTAGTATTTTCTAAAAAATAATTTTTATAATGAAAATTTAAATTTAATCATAAAATTTAAGAAATTATTTTTATAATATAAAAATGCATTCAAAAGAATATTTGCTAATAATGTATGTCCATACTAATTCTAAAACCTATACAATATTCAGCATAATATTTATAGCACTACTAGCTGAATGCCTCATAGCGTAGCGTGCTAGTATCGGCTCCGAGAGACATATACACCCCACAACGCAGAAGTCATACTAAAACTATATTTACGTATCAATATCCTTGTTGATGGTGGGCCTCACAGTAACCGTCCCCCACTCTATCCGTTGTGGGTTGGATGCTCTCCCAAACAAGATCTTGATGCAGTGAACCCTCAAGCAGTCTGCTCTTCTATCCACTCCGAACGCTTCGTTCTCCCAAATCCACGTAACCCTATTCACTAGTGGCTCTCCTTCTTTCCCTTGCACGATCTCAGATTGACAACCCCTCATGCCCTCCACATGCCACGTCGGAGTGTTCACGTGAATCCACGCCACGTCAGTATTATGATACTTTCCATTATTGTCATTATGTGAAAGGAACCGTGCAATGGGAATCCTAATAAAGAAAATTATCCAGACATGTTGATGGTTGCACAGAACCCACTTCGTGTCCGTTCATTTCTTGGGTCCACTGCACTGCTGTACGTATTCAGCTACGATAAAACAAGAACGCCGTACGATTAAATGTTTTCCATTTAACCACTCGGAAAGTAAGAGCTAACTTTAGCATTAGTGTCTCTAGTCAAGTGAAGAGATAATTAATTTCTTTTTGAAGCATGGATTGGGAGGATCACCTGTAACAGTATCCGGACAAAGGGGAAGATGAGGGAAAGGGAAAGTAAAAGCAAAGGGCAGAGGCAAGGGGCCAGGGTCCCACAGGTGGCAGAGCGGGATAAAAATCACGTGGACATCAGGTGGTTAGGGAGGGGGAGAAGGGGGGGCAGTTGTGGACCGAAATCGTCCATGTAGGATAGATTTAGAATCTAATGGCCCCACCAATGAGCTCACACGTCATCACTCAATCTTCAAGATTGACAAAATATCTTCGCACGACAGTAATCCAGTTTCGTTAAGTGTTGGTTCGGAAATTTTCAAATTAGATTTATTGGTAAATTAGATTTAATTATATTTATAGGATTAAATTAAATTCGATTTATACTATTTAAAATAAATCTATAAATATTATAATTGAATTTAATTACATTATTTAGAACATAATAAAAAATAAATTCAATCACTTTATATCATTTTTTTATCCTTAACTAAAAATAGTATGTAATTAATGTGTGTGTGTTTTTTAGTAATTTGTATATTTATGATGTGTATATTTAGAAAAAAGATTTTTAATGTTTTGACAAAATTAACTCTTCAATTCACACACTAAATCGAACCATTTAAGATGTGAATTAAATTCACAAAAAACATGAAATTTGATAATAGTTGAATTTAAATCTTCTCTTTTTAGCATTCCAAATGCATGAATTAAATTCAGTTACATAAAATTAATAAATTAAATCTAATTCATTATATTCTAAACAGGCTATAAAGTGAATTCTGATAACCTATGTGCTATGCCCTGCGCTTCACTCAGTTGGAATCAATATTTTAAAAAATGAAAGATAAAAATTTCATATTAGTAAATTTTTAATTTAATATTTAAATTTTTCTAGATTTAGTTTTAAATCTTTTATTAAAAATTGATTAATTTATTAATCAATTAGTTAGTTTCTATAAATTAAATAAATTGATTAATTTTTATTTTATTATCTTTTTTAATTAAATGTTAAATTTTTTTATAAATAAAAATAGTTTTCTTCAATCATTTTCAATTCTTTAATTTTATTAAACCGGTTATTTTATTAAATCTTAGCCGGTTTAATACAAATTAAACTTTTTAAATTTTTATTTCACAATTTGTTTTTGTCTAATTTTTTATCTTATCATTTAATTTCCGATCCATCTAGTAAAACATTAGTGATAATATTTGTGCGTGTGTGCGTGTTACCACTGACTAACTTGTTTGTGAGTAATTACTAAGTGACTTGGATGTACAGTAGCCAGATTAGTAGACAACTAAGGGTATCCATGTATTCAAATATAAATTTTTCAAAAAATAAATAGGTTAGTTATAAAAAATATCAAAATTTATAATTATAGTCCGAACTTCAAAAAATGATAGTAAAGTATTTAAACCTTTATTTTTTTAATTATACTCCGATATTAGCAACTTTAATTATTAATACATATCAGCCAAAATGAACACAACAAATAAATATTAATGAAACAATATCGTTGTTAGAAATGAAATCCCTAAATCAATTTACGCAATCTTAACCTTTCGTTATCTGTTTGTTCTCATGATGTTCTTATCAATTTATTTTCTGTTTGTTCTTCCGACATCCCAAACTAATCTTACGTTGCAACATATTATACCAGCAAGTTTTTCGTTTCCAGTTTATTCTACTGACGCTCTCAACTCTTAGTGTGAGAGCGTCAGTACTACATAATCTGAAAATCAAAAGGTGAGAATGTTTAGATAATAAATTGAAAATAAAAAGAAAAATTGAAAATGCGTGATTTGATTTACGTGAGCAAACTTAAGAAAGATATTAATGTCAAAATTTTAAAATTTTGAATATATTATTGTCATTTTTTAAAATTCAGCCGATAATTACAATTTTTAAAAATTTTAAACATTTTATTGCCACCTTTTTAAATTAACGCTACAACGATAAAATTGAGCATTTGAAATTTTTTTTAACTAACACAAAATAAATTAAGCCTTTTCGTCAATAGACGTGACGTGCAAAATTTTTTGTTTCATTTAAGTGTTTAGAAATTGAATATGGCTTAAAACTTTTCAGAGAAATAATCAAATAATGCAAATTGAGCTGAAAGCACAAATATCAACCGAGCAGCAGGGGAAAATATCCCCTAATTAAATGCGTAAAAACAGGGGTAGTTGTAGTTCCCATGAATTCAGTAGCTGCTTTACCCTTCTTTCTCTTTAAGCCGTTCAAGACTTTACCTCTCCAGCTTCTGCTTCTCTGAAAAGAACGGACACAAAAAGACACAAACACAAAGAAATGAAAGGTTGTGAGCTATGTGGAGGTGCAGCTAGAATGTATTGTGAATCCGACCAAGCCAGTTTGTGCTGGGACTGCGATGAGAAGGTTCATTGTGCCAACTTTCTCGTAGCCAAGCACTGTAGAAGCCTCCTTTGCCAGGTTTGTCAATCTCCAACTCCATGGAAAGCCTCAGGTCCCAGACTTGGACCTACCGTCTCTATTTGCGACTCTTGCTTTAACACTCACGACAAAAATGACGGGAAGTTGCCGAAAGGCTCAGGCGGCGAGTACCTGAAAGACTTCCCGCAAGGAGATGAGCAGAGCGAGTTCGGGGATGATGAGTTTGATAACGGAAGTGATAATTATGATGATGAGGAGGAAGAAGAGGAAACTGTGGAAGATGATGATGATGAGGGGGAGGAGGAGGAGGAGGAAGATGGTGACAATCAAGTGGTACCATGGTCAGGTACTGCCTCGTCGCCGTCGACGTCTATGCCGCCGGCCACGAGTTCTTCCAGCAGTGAGGAACAATTCTCAAATGGGTTCTTCAGTTCAAGTGTTGGGCGGAAACGGATTCGAGATAATAATGATTCTGACGTATGTATTCTTTCTCTGTAGTTTTGGGTTTCTTGTTCTGTTTCCTCTGTTTTGTTTCTCCATCTCTTCTTTTCTTTTAAAAAAAGAAATAAACTATAAGATGGCTTTCTTTATTTTCATACGGATTTTATGAGAGGTAGGATTGGTAAAACCTGAAAAAGATCCAATCTTTTTTTATCTTTACTGTTAAAAGTTTGAAACTTTTGATGAATGCAGGATGAGCTAGGCAGCTCTTCTTTTCATTTGGCGTCTGGGGGATTGATTTCTATAGATGAAAGAAGTTCTTATTTGGGTTCAGTTAGGCCATTGAAGCAATCAAAACTGAAGGAAAATGAAGTTGATGATCATGTTGAAATTGAAGATAAGTCGAGATCAAAGGCCATTGAAATTGTAGGCTCACTCAAAAGACTAGAACAAGATATGGTCACAAGTCGAGGAAATGCTTCCGAAACTATTCTTGGGATCTGCAAATTGAGTAGAGACAATAGGCTTTGATTCTTAGTTAACTCATCCTGGTCATCATTGATTATAATAGTGTCATTTTCATCCACTAGTCAATTGTTTTTCACTTTACCAAGTAGTTTTACAGATGTTTCTCAATAGATAATTTTATCGACGGATTGTACTTTAAACTGCAGTGATTTGTTCACGACCACAGCGATTGTATTGTGTCCAGTATACAGTCTTTTGTGCTTCTAACCATCTTTGAGAATCCAGCCACCGACCGTCCTCAAGAGCCCTATGATTTGGGGCTTTTGGAGTTCTCCTACCACATGTTAAATGGCTGCCTGAAGAGTAACCTGTCACAAATCAAGCGGCGGAATAAGAGCCCAAACTGGCGTGGATACTACCTTTTCCCATACAAATACGACATCGTTGCAAGATCCCAGAAAAGGGAAATGTGTAGAGGAGAGGAGGTTTGCTGTGAAATGACCAGAAACCACGCAAACGGTGATTGGGGTACAGGGCGTCAAATAGAAGTGTAAGTGTATGGTTGACAGAGAAAAAGATCCCACAAGGGTAAGTTGGTCGAATATAATATAAAAGTCCACTTGCGTCACTACATCTTTATCAGGCATAGAAGGATACCGACGATTTCAGTTTCTTATATTGGTTCTTGGATGTGTTATAATTGTATGTACGTGGCTGATACTTAAGATCTAGATTTGGCCTATTATAACCACAGATTACCAAACCTAAAGCAGAAAGACTACTCAGTGATGATAATACATGATGGTTGCAGATGACTCAGTCCTGCCAACGAACTATTTCCTCGGCTGCTCGGGCGTTTACATGTTTTCGAACTTCTTGAAATTTTATTAAATTTCAGAAAGGGAAGTTAATTGTTCTCAACTTCCTTTCCTAATTATTCTCGACTTAAAATCATGTTATGATTTCTTGTATATCGATTATCTTAATTTTAGTTTTAGTTTGTTTATATCCTTTTTTTTCTTCACGTCCAACATTTTGACCGCCCTCACTTTTAAATTTTTCGAACATGTTTGAACTCAATTTGTAATCAAATATTTTCGCAGTAATTTATAGTTATCCAACTGCGTTTATAGTTATCCCAGTGCATGGTTAATAGGGGATATTTATTTATTTTTATTGTAGTTGTTAGTTTTCACTTTTTAAATTATTAATATTAATGTAATTATATTTTTATTTATTATTATTATTATATGGTAGATAAATTTTAAAAATTTTATAACCAAAGTAAATATTTTATTAGTAATCTAAAAATTAAAATATATTTAAAATAATAAATTAATAATAATTTTAAATAATTAAATATATAATCTTAAATTATTTTGTTTATAATTTTTTAATAATTAATATTAAATAATATATTTTATATTATACGTAAAAAACAAAAATCAATTTTTATGAATTTTATAATTTATTTCTATATAGATGTTCTTTAATATCAATTTAAATATTCATATATATAATCATAAATATTTTTTATAAAATGATTAAAATAACATAAGTTATATTATGAAACGGTTTAATTTTGATTGATTTCAATATATCTAGTATCATCAAAAGATAAATATGAAGCACAAAATAATAGAACCATAAGTAAAACTTAATTTTGATTAAGTATACTAATTAATATTGTTTAAAAGAAATGTAAAAGATAAGAACTTTCTTTATAATCTAAACATTTTTCAAATAATATTTATGAATTTAAAATTTCTTTAAAATTAATTAAAAAGATTCCAACCCCCTTTATAATATAAACTTTTTCAGATAATACTTATGAGTTTAAAGGTTTTTAAAATTAAACAAACAGATTCACAAATCTCTTAGATTGAGTCCCAACTGGACTGAGAACGACTCTCAAAGAAAGTTTCAATAATCTTTAACAAAGGATTGATTCTTAGTCAACAAGAAGAGGAAACTGAAAAGATTTTAGGTTTAGGGACTTTTATCCTATTTTATCTATAAGTACACAAATTTTATTCTAAGTTTAAGTTTAAGATTTGTTGTAACGACCAATCTTAAGAATATTTTTTTCCCCTACTCTTGATAAAATGGTTGGTTAAAGTTCGTAAATTTTTATAAGGTTGAACTTACCTAATTTGAACTATTGGCTTAGTCAGTTGCAAATACTTGAATTGGTTAAAATTCATAAGGGAACCTCTAATCTCTAATATTTTCAGCCCTACTAAACTATGAATTAGCCTCTTCCATCTATTATCTTCTCTACTATCTATAGTGAATGAATGGTAAATCATGTATGATATATGTTTAATTGTTGATACATTTAATCATTTACACTTAGTGATTAATGATACGAAAACGATTAAGATACTCACTTTAATTCATATATGATACTTAGGTACAATTTGGAACCAAAGAAATTAAAGTGGTCAAAAGTATGACAATTGGACTATTTTTTTGAAGGCTAATACTTACTTGTCTTCATGGAGCAAGAAGACATAAAAATGCCAAGAAAGGAGATATATGTTGACAATACAAAGAAGATCAAGCATGAGATGGGACGATCCCATGCATGTGAATTTAATGATAACCAACAAGGCAGTGCATAAACCAATAGTTGGAAGAGAAGCAAAACAACAGTGAACATGAAGAAAACTCACATCAAGAAGCCAACAAAAACGACAGTGTAAAACGCACAGCTCCAAGATGTCCAACGCCTGTGTTTATGCACAACGTCTATGTAGGCAGCATTTTCTGCCTTAAAATGCACAGTAGAATAGTAGGGTTTTAAAGAGTGAATAGTAGTGTGGTCCAAGGAGTTAATTCATCACATCATAAACAGCAAGTAGCCAGGGAAATAGAAGAGAGTAGTGGCTTCCGGCAGTAGGAGAGGTGAACAGTGGAGATATACCAACATGTTCACTTGTCAAATCAGTAGAGAGAAGATAGCTTGCGAGGGAGAAGAGGAGCTGTAGGGGTTTTGGCTAGGTTTAGTTACGGGGCTAAAGCTTTTTCTTGGGAGACCAATGGAAGGCTAAAATCTTGACACTAGTTTGGAGGTGATATCGACGTCAACGACTTGGGTTAAGTATTTTTTTTATTTTGTTGTTTCTTTCTCTCATTAGAAATTGATTATGTTATCTTGTATGGATTGATTGGATATTTGAATGATGATGATTTTAATGCTCTATTTGTTATAGAAGTGCTCTAAAGGTAATCATCTTTAGCACTTATTGTACAAATCGTTTTATGATTAATAAAGACACTTTTCATTATTTCAATGTTCATATGTTTATGGATTTGATGTTGATCTTAAGTTGATTTAATGAAGTCCTTGATACAAAACATAGCATAGAGAAAATCATTATGAGATCATGATAATGAGATTCCTATCATGTGTAATTATGTTAGTATCTTAACTTTCCTTAGTCATAGGATTGATGAGATGAGATATCATTAATCTGGATAGAGTAGTGCATGTTATACTTCTTGATTATATCAAGCAGTAGTTCTCATAAGTTGTAGACATAAGTTATTTAGAGTTAACATGTGGATGCTTATTATGGGTAGTAAGTATATTGGATTGACCTACTATGAGACAATCATATGGATATTCTATTCCAGTGTCAATGATAGTCTCATTATAGCAATGGTGCAGGTATAATTTGACTTGAGATGCTCAAGGATATCTCGGTGCCTTTCAGGGGTTACTCGTAGGGTGATGATTGGGTACAACTTGAGGTATTCAGAGGTAATTGAGTAGCCAATAAAAGATTCACCACTCCTGAAAGAAGGGGATGATACCCACGACCTCTTGTCGAGGTCATTACTCGGGAGTCTCTAGCCAGAGCAAATATGTGTCATGAAGAGAGTCTTCAATAATACATAGAGTAATGAGATCCTCATGACAAGATCTAATAACAGTTAGACTAGATGTGACATAGTTAGTCTAGTGGGAGTTGACATTTTGACCATCCTCTAAACCAAGTGGGGTATAGATAATGAAAGGACAAATTGTATAGTAACATAGAATGTTGAAGGGTTTGTAGTCAAACCATTGACTTTCTGGTCAATTAGAGTCATGACTTGTTGCTAGGTACTGCTCTTGACTTCCTTGAATTAAGTATTAATTCAAGTGACCAATATAATCGGGAACATAATGGGTTACACACAAAGTATAAAAAGAAAGGTTCTTTTTTTTACACACATACTTTTTCTTTCTAACTCTCTCCGGAGTTCTAGTCTTTCCTAGCCCAAAGAAAAAGTTCTAGCCATCTCCTAGTAAGGTTTTGTCTTTCAATCTTCATGTGGACTTTCATTAGAGACAGTTTGCGTTGATCATTGTGGTTTATGACAAACCAACGCTGAGAAGATTAAAGAACGAAGGAGATCGTCAGAAAGGTATGTAAACATCTTACATTTCATGTTTTTGTTTTTCTATATCTATATGCATGACTAGATCTAGTTTTTGAGGTTCTGTTTTATTTCAGCTACATATATTGCTCATATATTATGTGTGAGATGTATGATCAGAACCTAACAGTGGTATCAGAGCCATCTTGGGCCTTGTTAGATTTAGAATACATGACATGTTTTGTTGGAAATTTATAGAAAAAAGTTTTTCACAATTTCTTTCACCAATCTGTTCATAAGATGTATTTGAATGATTTAGTGTGATTGGAAATATTTTTAATGAGATTAAAATATTTAATTTTGACTTTACAAAAGCATGCATGAAATCTATCTTTCTGCTAGGCATGTGATGTTTACTGGCTAAACTGATGAGGTTACACATGATTTTCATGGAATTTGAGTATGTAATTATGTGAATATATTTGGGATGTGTTTATTCCTCTACAATTTTTGTAGAATTATTTAAAATGTTTTAATAATATTATCAAACAATTTTCCAAATCTGGATAGTTTTTTAAAAATTGCACGATCTGTTTTTTTATATGTTTATATTTCGATTCTAGAACCTTAAAAATATTTTTATGTGATAAAAATGTGTTAATTTGATGTTTGATGCATGCCTAAATAATGTTTCTAGAAATTTGATTTCTAGAAAATTTTAGAAGCCATATTTGTCGTTTTTGGTGTCTTATCGATGTTTCAGTGATCATGATAATTTTTGGGTGATTCCTGAATTATTTTGAGCATCATGAAACGACCTAGAGATGCTTGGAATGATGATTGGATGTTATTGAAAATTTTTTGAAATTATAGAAATTAATTTTGAATTAATTTTAGTAGAGCAACAAATTTTATAGTAAGACTAGAAAAATTGACATGTATGACAAAATTGAAGTTGTTTAATTTTAGTCATCAAATAATTATTTTAAAGTAAATTAATTATGAATCAATTTCTAGAATTAGAAATTCATGTTAATTACGTTAATATTAATTCCTATTGATATAACATACAATAGTAAGTTCAGCCAAGTTAGTAAAAGGAAGATAGTAAATCTAAGTGTTGGATTGGGTTTCCATGTTAGGATCCTTAAGATGTCATAACCAAAATGAGATGTTTACATATATTCATTAGAGAGATGCATGGTTAGAAGAATGTGTGGGTTTGCATGATGGATGGTTATGGGCTTAAGCTCAATTTGATTGGGTAGTCTATATCATGTCAGTAGTTATAGTAACTATATGTATGTGTGTGTGTGTGTGTGTGTGTGTGTGTGTGTGTGTGTGTGTGTGTGTGTGTGTGTGTGTGTGTGTGT